>OVBL01000089.1:0-393751 GCA_900406555.1 Pseudoturritis turrita
ATCTTGGCTAGGCAGCAAGGAGAAAGGAGTGATGAGCCAACATCTTGGCTAGGCAGCGAACCAACAAATGGTGACGAGTCAACATGTTGGTAAACCACAACTCAGTGACGTGCCAAACACTTGGACATGAACCAACCTCTCTTTGGCTCGGTGAAAAGGAAAGGCGACGAGCCAATTCTCCTTCGGCTTGGCATTGAGGAATGGTGATGAGCTGACTTTTCTCTGGTTCGGTGTTAAGGTGATAATATGACGAGCCGACGACAACAACTCCTTCTGGTTCGGCGTTGGGAGGAGCAGGCGAGATAGGTGACGAGCCGGCCCATCGATGACCCGGCAAAGTAACCAGCCCAATACCTTTTCGGGCCGAGGCAACGAGCCACAAGATATTGGTGGGCTGAGGCAACGAGGCAAAGAAAGAAGCCCGCATCTGAATCAGAGAAAGTAAATTCCGAAGAATAAGGATGTTCTCCTTTATCCTTTAGGAAAAGGCCTAGCCGACTATTTTGGCATATAAATAAACAATGTACCTCTTGAAAAGGGGGATCCGAAAATTAACCTAGCAAAACGCTTATTGCTTTACAAACAGCTTTTGAAACAGCTTAAAAAAAATCTCCATCTTTGGATCTCAGTTTCTTGGTTTCTTTACATAGAAGTTTGTCGAATCCCTAAATCTCTTGACAAGTTTTTGGTTGTGCGAGTTTCGACTCCCACAATTTGGCGCCGTCTGAGGGGACTCTCAAACTTTCTGACACCTAAGAACCACTGAGTACGAGATCTGAAACGATGACTACCGACGGAGACCGAAGCGGTGACGATGCAAGCAACACCGGCGTCGATCCTCCTAGGACAGGAACCAATCTGCCTCCAGCGAACACGGAAGGCACCACAGAAACTTTAACAGAATTGAAACCTTGAGTCCAAGAGCAAGTCTCATTCCAGCTATCAAAGCTTCATATTCTGCTTCGTTATTGGATGCACGAAAACCCAGGCGGAATGACTGCTCAAGGATTTCGCCTGTTGGAGAGGTTAACCGTATTCCCACTCCGGACCCTTGTTTTGATGATGATCCATCTGCGTGAAGCCTCCAAATTATGCTCAGAGCCGGCTCTTCTATTACTTCTTCTGGGAGTTCTATCAAAAAGTCGGCTAGGACTTGAGATTTGGCGCAGGTTCTGCTTCGATATTCGATGTCATATTCGCTCAGCTCTATAGCCCACTTTGCCAATCTCCCAGACTGGCTAGGGCTATGTAAGATGGATCGCAGTGGGAAGGTAGTCAACACTACAATTGAATGTGACTGGAAGTATGGTCTTAGTTTTCGAGCGGACATTACCACAGACAATGCCAGCTTCTCCATCTGCGGATACCATGTTTCAGCGTCGGTGAGAGTTTGACTAACATAGAAAATTGGCTTCTGCTCGCTGCGCTCTTCTCTGATGAGTACACCACTTACCGCTGTGGCCGAAACGGCCGTGTATAGAAACAGTGGCTCGCCTTCTACCGGTTTCGTAAGTACTGGAGGGCTGGCTAGGTACTCTTTGAGCTGTTGAAACGCCTGCTCGCATTTTTCTGTCCATTCAAACTTCTTGTTACCACGTAGCGTATCGTAGAAGGGCAAACATTTATCAGTTGACCGAGAGATGAAACGATTCAGCGCGGCGACCCATCCAGTTAGCCTCTGGACTTCGCGTTTTGTCTTCGGCGACACCATCTGTATGAGTGCATCAATCTGCTTCGGATTAGCTTCAATTCCGCGGTGGGTGACCAGGTATCCAAGGAATTCTCCAGACGTGACCGCGAATCTGCACTTGGTTGGGTTCAGCTTCATGTTATGCAGATTCAGTTGCGCGAAACATTCTTCCAGGTGAGCAACGTGATCCTTCTGAGGGTTTCCTGGAAGATCACATCTATGGAACTTCCTGTGTCTATCAGAACTCGGGCGACATCGCAATCATCGACGATCAATTCTATCACGAGGGGGTCATTATGTGGTCTGTCGATGCCGGTGGTTTCCCTTTCTTCGAACGAGATAACATCGTTAGGAAGTTTGGAGGGTGCTGACCAGTTTACACTCGCATCGGCTCGCCGCTGGAAAGCCTTGATTGAAGACACCGTGTCCGAGCAGTATTGTGATCCACCCATTATCATATTTATTCTTCTTCGTGAACCTGACTGCGTCGCCTCGTCATCTTGTCTTCCTCGCTTGGGTGTATCGTCGTTTTGACTTGTCTGGTTCGGCTGATCTTTTTCGCCTTCTTGCTCGAAGTCTTTTAAGCTGATTGCGCTACCGAGTTCTCCGGCTACCAGCTTTGCCGCGAGCTTCATTCCCAAGGTTCGACAGTTGGCGGTCGAATGACCGTGCATGTGATAAAATTCGCAGTAGGCTTTTTCGTCGTACGAACTTTGACTTCGTGTCCAGGTGTTCCAAGGTGCTTTGCCTCGGCCCGTTCCCACCTGATAGTTGTGGGCTCCTCCAAAGTTAGGTTTCTCATGGTGTACATACCCGTTCCCTTGAGTATTCTTCTTTTGAGGAGGTTGGCTCGGGATTTGGAAAGAACGGTTTGTCGCTTTGGCGGCTCCATACTTCTGAGACAAAATCTTCATCTCTTCTTCATTGACTATGAAATCTGAGGCTCGGTGCAGTGCATCCTGAATTGATAGCGGCGTGTTTAGAGCAATCTCTTTTCGGAATTCGGATTCGTACCACAGAGCCCTTTTTAACGCGAGCACAGCGGCCTTGTCGCTTACGCCTTCCACTTTTGTCATTACTGCTTTGAATCTCCCTATAAAGCTTCGCAATGTCTCTGTAGGCCCTTGAGTTAATGTCCATAGGTCGGCATCCGAGGCCCCTCGATCCATAAACATGGAATAATGCTTCAAGAAGGCGGCAGACAGCTGCTGGAAATCATCAATGGAGTTCCGCTCTAATCTTGAAAACCATTGGAGGGCTGCACCCTTTAGATGTTCCACAAATACCAAGCAGAAACCAGCATCTCTCTCCTTTTCTCTGAAATTGGCTCGGCCCATTGCTATGATAAATGCCGTTATGTGTTCCTTTGGATCGGTTGTCCCTTCGTAGATTGGGACTTTGATCTTTCCTGGGTCGGAGATCCTTGCCTTGGTAATTCGGGCTGTGAACGGTGTATTATGCGCTTCTTCCAACACGCGGTCAATCTCGGGGACTTTACTGGTTGCCTTGTGTACCTGGGATCGGACGGCTTTCATCTCAGCAGCGGCTCGAATCAATGAGGCTCGGATTTCGTCCAACTCTTCCCTCTGGGCTCGGCTCGTCGTTCTTGGTTCATCAGCAAACTGCGCTGGTTGGACCCAGAGGAGATTTTCCTCTTCCTCTGCCGAATTCCTGGCTCGGTTTAGGTTGATATCGCCTTCGCTGGCTCGGGGTTCTGTTATTTCTGGTGCGAACCCCTCGTCAGCAAGATTTTCTGCGTTGTGGCCTCCATCTTCGTCAAGAATGATTGTTGTAGCCGATCCAACATCGGTACGCAGGTCGTATCCATCCCTGGTTCCTCTTGCGCCTCGGGTTAGCCGGGGTAGCTCGGTGATATTTGATCTTGTCACCGCGGGTGCCTGCTCGTTTGTTGGGTGTGGCGGTGGTAAGCCTCCCAAGGTCCGTGGTGCGTCGCGTGGTGTTGAAAAATCCAAGGCCGTCGGGTTTAGGCCAAGCCGCCTGGTTATTCCGCTAACAGGTGGGTTCATAGTTGAGCCGACTCCTCCAGATCGTAAGTTTCTGGCTCGGCTATCGGTTACCAGTGACTCAATTCTCTCTGTTAGCGAGTTGTTCAGCTTGTCTTGCTCCTCGGCCTTTTTCAGCAACGCAGTCATCATGTTTTTCAATTCTGTTAAAGTTTCTGTGGTGCCTTCCGTGTTCGCTGGAGGCAGATTGGTTCCTGTCCTAGGAGGATTGACGCCGGTGTTGCTTGCATCGTCACCGCTTCGGTCTCCGTCGGTAGTCATCGCTTCAGATCTCGTACTCAGTGGTTCTTAGGTGTCAGAAAGTTTGAGAGTCCCCTCAGACGGCGCCAAATTGTGGGAGTCGAAACTCGCACAACCAAAAACTTGTCAAGAGATTTAGGGATTCGACAAACTTCTATGTAAAGAAACCAAGAAACTGAGATCCAAAGATGGAGATTTTTTTTAAGCTGTTTCGAAAGCTGCTTGTAAAGCAATAAGCGTTTTGCTAGGTTAATTTTCGGATCCCCCTTTTCAAGAGGTACATTGTTTATTTATATGCCAAAATAGTCGGCTAGGCCTTTTCCTAAAGGATAAAGGAGAACTTCCTTATTCTTCGGAATTTACTTTCTCTGATTCAGATGCGGGCTTCTTTCTTTGCCTCGTTGCCTCAGCCCACCAATATCTTGTGGCTCGTTGCCTCGGCCCGAAAAGGTATTGGGCTGGTTACTTTGTCGGGTCATCGATGGGCCGGCTCGTCACCTATCTCGCCTGCTCCTCCCAACGCCGAACCAGAAGGAGTTGTTGTCGTCGGCTCGTCATATTATCACCTTAACACCGAACCAGAGAAAAGTCAGCTCATCACCATTCCTCAATGCCAAGCCGAAGGAGAATTGGCTCGTCGCCTTTCCTTTTCACCGAGCCAAAGAGAGGTTGGTTCATGTCCAAGTGTTTGGCTCGTCACTGAGTTGTGGTTTACCAACATGTTGACTCGTCACCATTTGTTGGTTCGCTGCCTAGCCAAGATGTTGGCTCATCACTCCTTTCTCCTTGCTGCCTAGCCAAGATGTTGGCTCGTCACTCTTTTCTCCTTGTTGCCTAGCCAAGATGTTGGCTCGTCGCTTATTTTCCTTGTCTCCTAGCCAAGATGTTAGCTCGTCTCCTTCTTCTTCCACCGCCTAGCCAAGATGTTGGCTCGGCACTTCTTTCTGCCGCCTGCCGAGCCAATCTGCCTTGTCACCGTTTCTCCATAATGCCGAGCCAGCTTGGCTCGTCACCAATTCACCCTGTCGCCTAGCCAAGATGTTGGCTCGGCGCTTCTTTCTGCCGCCTGCCGAGCCAATCTGCCTTATCACCGTTTCTCCATTATGCCGAGCCAGCTTGGCTCGTCACCAATTCACCCTGTCGCCTAGCCAAGATGTTGGCTCGGTGCTTCTTTCTGCCGCCTGCCGAGCCAATCTGCCTTGTCACCGTTTCTCCATTATGCCGAGCCAGCTTGGCTCGTCACCAATTCACCCTGTCGCCTAGCCAAGATGTTGGCTCGTCTCCAGCTTTCTCCATTGCCTAGCCAATTTTTGGCTCGTCGTTTACTTTCCTCCATACTTAGCATTTTTAGCAGTTGATCTCGATGGAGTGAAAACTGACCCCAACAGTTAGCCCTCCAGCTCGGCAGTATTACTGGTAATAGTGACGAGGTGAGAAGTCAAGATCGAGATCAACTCTCTCTGGGCTACTGAGCCAGCTCCGTGGCGAAGTTGTCATCTGGGTATTGACGAATGCCGAGCCGAACCGATAGTGTTACCGAGGCGTTTTATTTCCGAGCCGACACCTTTGTCGTGCTGCCGAGCCCACTTTGGCTCGTCATCTTTTCGTATTGCTTAAACTGTCGTTCCGCCGAGCCATATTCTTCTAACACGTTACCGAACTATCCCAATAAGTGATTCGCTTTTTGGCTCGGCAGTAAGGTTTGCTTGAGGTCTCTCCATTCATGATTACAGCTTTATTGGGAACTGTAAGCGTTTCGCATGTTCCCGAGGCCGCGTGGCCTTACGCGCTTTACTTTTATGCGCCTTTATATTCAGATCCTTGTTTCACTCTTCATAATTCACTCCCCTTCATTTCCGAAAAATCAGGTAGCTCTCTTCTCTCTCTTCTTTTCTCTCTATTTGTTTAAGTTGTTGGCTAGGTCTTTATATATTTCTTCACTTCCGCCGCCGCCTCTTTGAGTTTTCCGATCCACCTACGAGCGCGGCTCGGTGATCCTATAAACTTTCTGATCCATCTTCAAATCCTTCCGGCGACCCCTTGAGTTTTCCGACCCGTCTTCATACGTCTGCGGTGAGTATTCGAGTTTTCCGACCCATCTTCATCCAGATCGGATTATTCTCCTTCATCTTCTGTTTCCGAGCCAAAAATCTCTCCAAATTCTTTCTAAGTACCAGATTGACTACGAGCCAGAATCACCAATGTCTAATATCACCGAGCTGGAGGATTCTATTGGTTCGGCGACTTCCGCTTCACTGCTGGGTCGCAAGATGGTTTTATCTCCAGAGGTTTCCGAGCCAGCCGAGCCTAATTCTCCGCAGGGTCAACTGCAGGTTGTTGTCCCATCTCTGATAGACGAAGCATTTGATGCAGAGGCGGACGCCGAGGCAGCTCTGATTCAGAGAGCCCTTGCAGAATTCAAGGCCGAGCCGACAGAGTACGTTATTGACGAGGCGGAAAAAATACGCTTGGAAAGATTGTTTGTGAGCCATCAAGCCAGTACATCGACGAGGCGAAAACCCAGAAGGAAAACGCCCAAGAGACGACCTGACCCACCCGGTTCGACTCTGTGCACCGCAGAATCCTTGGAGGCACTAAGGCATCGATTTCATATTTCAGAAGATGTCGAGCTGGTTGTCCCTACCCCAACTGACCGAGCCGAATCTCCACCACCCGGGTATTTCACTCTCTATGAGAGTTTCTTCTACGGTTGTCTGCTCTGGTTTCCGATCCCCAGCTTGATCCTTCGTTTTCTATACAAACATGGGTTAGCGCCGAGCCAGATTACACCTCGAGGTATGCGTCACTTAGTCGGGATTCTGGTTCGGAGCTATGAGTGTGATGCGACTGTTCGCATCTCCCACCTGCGGCAGTTTCTTGAGTTCAGAAAGATTAAGAACTCCCGAGCTTACTATATTCCCAACAAGAAGCAAAGGAAGATGATCGAAGGCTTCCGAAGCAAAGATGGAGATTGGGGGAACTATTTTTTCTTTGTTCCTATCAACGATGCTACGGTCGAAGCCGAGAGCCTCCACTATGTAAAAACGGAGTGGGGAACCATTGGTGGGCGAGCCATAGACTTTTCAGGAGATTTGCTAATGTTTTTCTTTGTAGCGAGCTGACCACTGATGCCTCTCCTCTTTTTTTGCAGTTCGGCAGATTCTCCCACGTTACCCAGAAGACACGCTCACGCTTCGGAACACACTTGCTGAGAGAAGGTGTCATTGGGAAAAACATTTTTCCCTAAAAAGAGTCGAAAAAGCCCGAGCCACTTTCGCCGGTGTTGAAGTATCTGATAGTTCGGAATCTGAATCTTCATTGCCAAGTCCTCCAAGAAAAAGCATGGGAAAAAGACTGACGATCCGTGATAAGCAGGCATTGAAGGAGAAAAAACAGCAGGAGGAATCTGGCCGAGCTGACGAAGCAACGAACTTAAACGAACAAAACGCCGAGCCAGTTGCCGAGGTGCCTGGCCAAACTGCGACTGAAGCGGAGACAAATCTTCCTTCCGAGCCGTTAGCCCTTGACGCCGAAGCGAGGGAAGTGGCTTCCGCTATTATTCCTGTCGCCAGGCCTTCTGGCTCGGCGCTTGCCCAGCACAAGGATGCCAACAAGAAGCGCGCTGCTGCCGAGCCTGACAAGGAAAAGGCCAATGAGAAGCAAAAAAGAAAAAGACAAAAGCCCGCCGATCCAATTCCCGCCGAGCCAACACCAGCGTCATTTCGTCAGGAAGGATCAGCACCGATCTGTAATGACGCCGAAGCTTCAGCGTCTCTCTTCTCACAGGTTTGCTGTTCGGGTGATAGACTGCCGCCCGTTGATGTTCTATCCCACGGTGACCTGTATACGGATATGTCGCTCCGAGGCACCAAGGTAAGTTCGTATACAAATTGTGGTTTAGTTACAAATCTTGAGAGCTAACTGTTTGTTCTTATGATCAGTTCGTCGCGTCTATCAACAAGATTGTCGCTGCGTTTGAGCACGACATTAGAAAGGATAAACGCCGAATTAAAGACGCCCAGAAGGATGCGTCTTTCCTTCGAAGTAAAGTTGCCGAGCTGGAAGGCAAACATGCGGGCGAGCTAGCGACTGCTGCAGCTCGGATCGAAGCTCTCGAGAAGGAAAAGGTGTTCCTTAAGGAAGAATGGAAAAAAGCCGGCGACTTGGCTATGAGAATAGATCGCTCAAAGCAGAAGAAGGCTGCCGAAATTGAATCCTTGAAGAGGCAACTCACTGCTGTAAAAGCTTTGCACGAGGCAGACGTGAAAAAGGCGCAGAAAACTGCGAGGCGGGAGATGTCCGAGAGATTCCAGGAACGGCTCGCTAAGATTGAAAAGAAGATGGACGAGCTGAGAGAGGCGAAAGAGAAGGAGCTTGATCTGGCCCAGATTGACAGCAATCTTCAATTGCTCGAGATTCTGCAGAAAGAAGATGCGCCTGCCCTTGACTCCGAGGTGGCGAAGCTAACGGGCTGGAGAGCTGATCTGGCCGAGGCAGCTGATGAGTTCGAGAAGATTGAAGCCGAACTGAAGAAAGATCTGACGCTTTCTCCCGTTTCTTCAGAGTCCACGGGCACTCTTTTAGGGAGCGAGCCAGTGGAGAACGCGGCGGCGAACGTTGGTGTTGCAGATTTTTCCGGCTCGAACGCTGGTACGCCTGGGATTGCTGCTCTCGCTTCTGAGAAACCTTCCGAGCCGGATCCTCTCGAGTGACCTTCTTCTCTGTTTCCTCAATCTTGAAAACTCCTTAGTCTCTTTTGTTTTTTGTTTTTTGGTATATTTTGGTCTAAGACAAACGCCTGGATGGCTTTATCCAACTTCCTTATATATCAATTGCTAAGTCTTGTAACGTTGGCCATTCGTCGGCATGAACTCTCTTTATCCCTTGCTGGGAGTATCTATCTAAGTTCTCATCCGTCTTTTTTGGTGTGATATTGCGAACCATCTTTGTTTAGTAAAGAATGTGTGGTTTAGTTTTTGCGGTGTCAGTTTAAGGTTTGCGGTGTTCCGGCTTACATTCCCGTTCTTTCGACAGTGAAGCGTGTTTAAAATCTCATACTAACTTTTTAGGTCTAGTACTATGTTTCTGAGATGTTTATGACCAGTGTACCAAGAGGTGTTTACTGGGTTTTAGAGTTTAGTTTGAGTGTTAAGACTTGCGAGTTTTCGACTTACGGGTCCCTCTCGAAGATAAACTTGTAAGAATACCGTCCGGGATATACCCTTCGGATATTAGATTAGGATATACCCAACCGAAATTTGTATAGCGCGCTTTTATACCCGTAAGAGGGTGTTAAGAACCTTTGATCCCGTATAGAGATAATGGTTAAAATCCATAAAGGACGTGGTTGTTCGTCTGTTGTGGCCAGCAACGGACGAGGTGTAGAATATCCATGAAGGATGTAAAGATGTAACTTGTTTTAGATTAAGTGACACGAGTTATGTTAGAATAACTTGAAGTTATTACCTTTTAAAGAATGATGCGAGGTGTGGGAGTATACGTGTATACGTACCCACTCCCCCCCCCTTTTTTGAGGAGGGGGACAACTGAACCCATCCGAAGACGAGCTGCCTACGTACCCTTTTTCAGGGATCAAGTCGTCCCGTAGTTCATGTGAAGTGATTTAGTGGTAATACCTCTTTAGGTGCATTGCGTTCCAAGATCTTGGTATCGGAACATCAAACATGTTTGAGAGCTCGTATACTCCTGGTCGAACTGCCTTGGTGATTCTGTAGGGTCCTTCCCAGTTTGCTCCTAGTTTGCCAGCGTTTGTTTCGGCCGTGTTCTGAAAAACTTTGCGGAGAACCAGATCACCTTCTTTGAATTTGCGACCTCTGACGTTAGTGTTGTAATACTTAGCTGCTGTCTGTTGATAATTTTGAATCCGAACCAGTGCCTGATCCTTCGTTCGTTAACCAGGTCCAACTCATCGAGTAGCATGAGGTGATTCAGTCCTTCCTGCCCAGAAAGAAGTCCGCGGCGGAGTCCAGGGAATTGGACCTCGGCTGGGATGACACATTCGGTACCATGGACAAGAGCAAAGGGTGTTTCTCCGGTAGCACGTCGTGGAGTTGTTCGGTGTGACCATAATACTCCTTCGAGTTCATCTGCCCAGCGTCCCTTCTTTGCATCAAGGCGTTTCTTCAATCCATCCAGGATAGTCTTGTTTATTGCTTCTGCTTGTCCATTCCCTTGTGGGTAGCGTGGCGTAGACTTGCTGAGTCGTATCTTCCATTTTTCGCAGAAGGCTTCAAACCTTGTAGAGATAAATTGCGAGCCATTGTCCGTAACAATTTCGTAGGGAACTCCATGTCGGCATAAGATATTTTTCCAGACGAAATTTTCGACTTGGGCATCCTTTATGTTGGCGTAAGAATCTGCTTCTACCCATTTTGAGAAGTAATCTGTCAAAACCAGCAAAAACCTCTTTTGTTTGGACCTATGCAGAGGCCCGACGATGTCCATTGACCAGCGCATGAAAGGGTAGGGCGCTGAGATTGATGATAGTAGCTCAGTAGGTTGATGAATCATTGGGGCATGTCGTTGGCATTTTTCGCACCTGGCAGAGAACTTTTCACAGTCCTTCACCATCGTTGGCCAATAGTACCCATGACGCTTGATCTTGATTGCCAGGGCTCTTCCGCCGGAGTGATTGCCACATGAGCCACTATGGACCTCTTCCATGATGTTTCTCGCTTTGGCGCCTTCGACGCAGGCCATCAGCGGGCCTGAGAATCTCCACTTGAAGACGTTTCCATCTAAGAGAACATATCGAGCAGCTTGAGCTCTGAGTTTTCTAGCAGCCCACTTATCTGATGGTGTCTCGCCGTCCATGATGTATACGCGAATTGCTCCCATCCATTCTTTGTCGCATCCGTAGTCCGTTTCTGTTTGTTGCGGATCTTCCTCCATGTCCACTACTTCACCTTCGGTCGGAGGCGCAATTTCAGGTTCTTCCTCTATCTCAATTACCTTGTCCTCCTCCGATGATGTTATGTTCTGGTCGTCTAGAGTGGTGGTGTCGGTGCTGCCCTTTTGTTCAAGACTTAGCCCAGACGCTCCTTCGGCTCGAACGGCTGTTTGAGAGCGAGTGACCGCATTCACGGTGCCAGAGAGGTTGATACTTGGGTTTTTGATGAATTCCACTGGGATTATTCTTTTCAGGTCCGGATCGGAGGTGGATGCGAGTGCTGCTAGCGCATCTGCCGAAGTATTCTCCCCGCGAGGTATCCGTGTTAATGTGAACTCTTCAAACTGCGCAGACAGTCCTTTGACAATCTTTAGATAGGCTTCCATTCGGTCGTCTCTGGCTGTGTACTCACCGCTAACTTGGTTGACCACCAGCTGTGAATCGCAGTAGGCTTGGATGTGCGAAACCTTGAGTCCAAGAGCAAGTCTCATTCCAGCTATCAAAGCTTCATATTCTGCTTCGTTATTGGATGCACGAAAACCCAGGCGGAATGACTGCTCAAGGATTTCGCCTGTTGGAGAGGTTAACCGTATTCCCACTCCGGACCCTTGTTTTGATGATGATCCATCTGCGTGAAGCCTCCAAATTATGCTCGGAGCCGGCTCTTCTATTACTTCTTCTGGGAGTTCTATCAAAAAGTCGGCTAGGACTTGAGATTTGGCGCAGGTTCTGCTTCGATATTCGATGTCATATTCGCTCAGCTCTATAGCCCACTTTGCCAATCTCCCAGACTGGCTAGGGCTATGTAAGATGGATCGCAGTGGGAAGGTAGTCAAAACTACAATTGAATGTGACTGGAAGTATGGTCTTAGTTTTCGAGCGGACATTACCACAGACAATGCCAGCTTCTCCATCTGCGGATACCGTGTTTCAGCGTCGGTGAGAGTTTGACTAACATAGAAAATTGGCTTCTGCTCGCTGCGCTCTTCTCTGATGAGTACACCACTTACCGCTGTGGCCGAAACGGCCGTGTATAGAAACAGTGGCTCGCCTTCTACCGGTTTCGTAAGTACTGGAGGGCTGGCTAGGTACTCTTTGAGCTGTTGAAACGCCTGCTCGCATTTTTCTGTCCATTCAAACTTCTTGTTACCACGTAGCGTATCGTAGAAGGGCAAACATTTATCAGTTGACCGAGAGATGAAACGATTCAGCGCGGCGACCCGTCCAGTTAGCCTCTGGACTTCGCGTTTTGTCTTCGGCGACACCATCTGTATGAGTGCATCAATCTGCTTCGGATTAGCTTCAATTCCGCGGTGGGTGACCAGGTATCCAAGGAATTCTCCAGACGTGACCGCGAATCTGCACTTGGTTGGGTTCAGCTTCATGTTATGCAGATTCAGTTGCGCGAAACATTCTTCCAGGTGAGCAACGTGATCCTTCTCCTCTAAAGACTTCACCAGCATGTCGTCTATGTAAACTTCCATTGTCTTCCCCAGTTGGCCGGCGAACATGCGGTTTACTAATCGCTGGTAGGTGGCTCCAGCATTTTTTAGACCGAACGGCATGACTTTGTAGCAGTATATCCCGCGGTCTGTGATGAACGCCGTCTTCTCTTGATCGTCTGGGTTCATTAGGATTTGGTTGTATCCGGAAAAGGCGTCCATAAATGAAAGGAGTTTGTTGCCTGCTGTCGCTTCCACCAATCGATCAATATGCGGCAGTGGAAAGCTGTCTTTGGGGCAGGCTTTATTCAAGTCGGTGAAGTCCACGCATACACGCCATTTCCCGTTTTTCTTCTTAACCACCACGGGGTTAGCGAGCCAGTCTGGGTACTTTGCTTCGACTATTGATCCCACACGTAGTAATCGTTCCACCTCGTCGTTCACCGCTTGTGCTCTGTCCGGACCAAGTTTTCGCCTCTTCTGTTTGACGGGTTTAAAGGTTGGGTCCACGTGTAGCTCGTGGCATGTTACGTTGATGCTGATGCCGGGCATATCTTCAGCTTCCCATGCGAAGGTGTGTAGGTTCTTTTTAAGGAAAGAAATCAGCTCTCCCCTTATTGGATCTTTCAGCTCGGCCCCTATTTCGACACAGCGTTCTGGGTGACTGCCATCTATGTTCACCGGGACGACGGGGTCGCAAGTTGGTTTGCTTTCCATCTCGCGATCCTCCGTGATCTGTAATTGCTATAAGAGTTTTGCCAACTCCTTCTCGGGTTCCCTCTCCGTCTTCATCTTCTTTCTCCTGGTGGTGATCTCTGTGACGGGGTTCCTAAGTTTGTGTTCGGCTAGAAAACATATGCGGGATTCCTTTTGGTTTCCCCAAATTGTTTTGATTCCCCTTGGGGTCGGAAATTTGATGCAGAGGTGATAGGTCGATGGTACAGCTCGCATCGAGTTTATCCAGGGTGTGCCCATGATCACATTGTAGATCGCAGGATGATCTGTAACCGAAAACTCCACTATCTTGGTCACCTGTTCAGCTCGGACGGGAAGTTTTATTGTTCCAAGGGTCATGGTCGTCTCTCCCGAGAATCCAGTTAAAGGCTTCGGTGCGGCTGTGATTTTGTCCAGGTCTATGTTCATCCTTCTGAGGGTTTCCCGGAAGATCACATCTACGGAACTTCCTGTGTCTATCAGAACTCGGGCGACATCGCAATCATCGACGATCAATTCTATCACGAGGGGGTCATTATGTGGTCTGTCGATGCCGGTGGTTTCCCTTTCTTCGAACGAGATAACATCGTTAGGAAGTTTGGAGGGTGCTGACCAGTTTACACTCGCATCGGCTCGCCGCTGGAAAGCCTTGATTGAAGACACCGTGTCCGAGCAGTATTGTGATCCACCCATTATCATATTTATTCTTCTTCGTGAACCTGACTGCGTCGCCTCGTCATCTCGTCTTCCTCGCTTGGGTGTATCGTCATTTTGACTTGTCTGGTTCGGCTGATCATTTTCGCCTTCTTGCTCGAAGTCTTTTAAGCTGATTGCGCTACCGAGTTCTCCGGCTACCAGCTTTGCCGCGAGCTTCATTCCCAAGGTTCGGCAATTGGCGGTCGAATGACCGTGCATGTGATGAAATTCGCAGTAGGCTTTTTCGTCGTACGAACTTTGACTTCGTGTCCAGGTGTTCCAAGGTGCTTTGCCTCGGCCCGTTCCCACCTGATAGTTGTGGGCTCCTCCAAAGTTAGGTTTCTCATGGTGTACATACCCGTTCCCTTGAGTATTCTTCTTTTGAGGAGGTTGGCTCGGGATTTGGAAAGAACGGTTCGTCGCTTTGGCGGCTCCATACTTCTGAGACAAAATCTTCATCTCTTCTTCATTGACTATGAAATCTGAGGCTCGGTGCAGTGCATCCTGAATTGATAGCGGTGTGTTTAGAGCAATCTCTTTTCGGAATTCGGATTCGTACCACAGAGCCCTTTTTAACGCGAGCACAGCGGCCTTGTCGCTTACGCCTTCCACTTTTGTCATTACTGCTTTGAATCTCCCTATAAAGCTTCGCAATGTCTCTGTAGGCCCTTGAGTTAATGTCCATAGGTCGGCATCCGAGGCCCCTCGATCCATAAACATGGAATAATGTTTCAAGAAGGCGGCAGACAGCTGCTGGAAATCATCAATGGAGTTCCGCTCTAATCTTGAAAACCATTGGAGGGCTGCACCCTTTAGATGTTCCACAAATACCAAGCAGAAACCAGCATCTCTCTCCTTTTCTCTGAAATTGGCTCGGCCCATTGCTATGATAAACGCCGTTATGTGTTCCTTTGGATCGGTTGTCCTTTCGTAGATTGGGACTTTGATCTTTCCTGGGTCGGAGATCCTTGCCTTGGTAATTCGGGCTGTGAACGGTGTATTATGCGCTTCTTCCAACACGCGGTCAATCTCGGGGACTTTACTGGTTGCCTTGTGTACCTGGGATTGGACGGCTTTCATCTCAGCAGCGGCTCGAATCAACAAGGCTCGGATTTCGTCCAACTCTTCCCTCTGGGCTCGGCTCGTCGTTCTTGGTTCATCAGCAAACTGCGCTGGTTGGACCCAGAGGAGATTTTCCTCTTCCTCTGCCGAATTCCTGGCTCGGTTTAGGTTGATATCGCCTTCGCTGGCTCGGGGTTCTGTTATTTCTGGTGCGAACCCCTCGTCAGCAAGATTTTCTGCGTTGTGGCCTCCATCTTCGTCAAGAATGATTGTTGTAGCCGATCCAACGTCGGTACGCAGGTCGTATCCATCCCTGGTTCCTCTTGCGCCTCGGGTTAGCCGGGGTAGCTCGGTGATATTTGATCTTGTCACCGCGGGTGCCTGCTCGTTTGTTGGGTGTGGCGGTGGTAAGCCTCCCAAGGTCCTTGGTGCTTCGCGTGGTGTTGAAAAATCCAAGGCCGTCGGGTTTAGGCCAAGCCGCCTGGTTATTCTGCTAACAGGTGGGTTCATAGTTGAGCTGACTCCTCCAGATCGTAAGTTTCTGGCTCGGCTATCGGTTACCAGTGACTCAATTCTCTCTGTTAGCGAGTTGTTCAGCTTGTCTTGCTCCTCGGCCTTTTTCAGCAACGCGGTCATCATGTTTTTCAATTCTGTTAAAGTTTCTGTGGTGCCTTCCGTGTTCGCTGGAGGCAGATTGGTTCCTGTCCTAGGAGGATCGACGCCGGTGTTGCTCGCATCGTCACCGCTTCGGTCTCCGTCGGTAGTCATCGCTTCAGATCTCGTATTAAGTGGTTCTAAGGTGTCAGAAAGTTTTGGAGATCCCCACAGACGGCGCCAAATTGTGGGAGTCGAAACTCGCACAATCAAAAACTTGTAAAGAGATTTAGGGATTCGACAAACTTCTATGTAAAGAAACCAAGAAACTGAGATCCAAAGATGGAGATTTTATTCAAGCTGTTTTGAAAGCTGTTTGTAAAGTAATAAGTGTTTAGCTAGGTCAATTTTTCGGATCTCCCTTTTCAAGAGGTACATTGTTTATTTATATGCCAAAATAGTCGGCTAGGCCTTTTCCTAAAGGATAAAGGAGAACTTCCTTATTCTTCGGAATTTACTTTCTCTGATTCAGATGCGGGCTTCTTTCTTTGCCTCGTTGCCTCAGCCCACCAATATCTTGTGGCTCGTTGCCTCGGCCCAAAAAGGTATTGGGCTGGTTACTTTGCCGGGTCATCGATGGGCCGGCTCGTCACCTATCTCGCCTGCTCCTCCCAACGCCGAACCAGAAGGAGTTGTTGTCGTCGGCTCGTCATATTATCACATGTTGACTCGTCACCATTTGTTGGTTCGCTGCCTAGCCAAGATGTTGGCTCATCACTCCTTTCTCCTTGCTGCCTAGCCAAGATGTTGGCTCGTCACTCCTTTCTCCTTGTTGCCTAGCCAAGATGTTGGCTCGTCGCTCCTTTCCCCTTGCTTCCTAGCCAAGATGTTAGCTCGTCTCCTTCTTCTTCCACCGCCTAGCCAAGATGTTGGCTCGGCACTTCTTTCTGCCGCCTGCCGAGCCAATCTGCCTTGTCACCGTTTCTCCATAATGCCGAGCCAGCTTGGCTCGTCACCAATTCACCCTGTCGCCTAGCCAAGATGTTGGCTCGGCGCTTCTTTCTGCCGCCTGCCGAGCCAATCTGCCTTGTCACCGTTTCTCCATTATGCCGAGCCAGCTTGGCTCGTCACCAATTCACCCTGTCGCCTAGCCAAGATGTTGGCTCGGCGCTTCTTTCTGCCGCCTGCCGAGCCAATCTGCCTTGTCACCGTTTCTCCATTATGCCGAGCCAGCTTGGCTCGTCACCAATTCACCCTGTCGCCTAGCCAAGATGTTGGCTCGTCTCCAGCTTTCTCCATTGCCTAGCCAATTTTTGGCTCGTCGTTTACTTTCCTCCATACTTAGCATTTTTAGCAGTTGATCTCGATGGAGTGAAAACTGACCCCAACAGCCGGTATAGATCAAATATCTGTCATAATGTCATATAGTATGGATTTTATTATTGCACATGATAGATATGTAGATATAATAGCATAGATCCAAATGGATTTTAACAATGTGTAACCTTCCAACCTGATTTATACTATACGAGAAAGCAAACTATTTAAAAATATGCTCTGTTTTACTACTGCAGGAAATGACATCACAAGACAAAGTACTGCTTACCATTGGTTCATGGCTCCGAGACAATGGGAGGAAGTGGGTTTTCGAACCGGACATTGTTGAAGGAAACGGGTATGTTCAGTTGTACTTGGGGATGATTTACATAGAATTGGTTGTTAAGGTTAGGAAAAAACTTGGCCTTCGCGCACACACAATTTCAATCAAACTGTCCTACCAATTTTCGGAATGGATGGGCATAGATAACGGCGATGGATTTTCTCCACAGTATATGACAAATGACCATGAAGTATAAGTCTTTATCCAAATGAGAATGAAAATAGAGGAGGTCAGCTTGTTTTTTTGGTGTTCAAGCATGTCAGCGAACTGGAAACTAAACTTCAGCCAACACCGGGACCTTATGTCATGTATATTGATGGCTCAGACGACGACTCTGGGTATGAGACTGGTGAAGATTGGCATGATTTTGCAATGTCTGATACACCGCTGACACTTCCCCCTGGAACACAAGATCCCAACAGTAGGGTATGGATAAGACAGTTTCTTCTTCAGGACAAGGCATCACTATACGGGAACCAGAGAATATTATCCGACTTGCAAGTCCACCACGTCTAGATGTGTCCAACGGGAAAGGCAAACTGGTACAACATGTAGGGGATTCTGATTCTGATGGCGATGATGACGCGATTGTCCCATGTGTTTCACCCATACAACAAACAGTTGGGGAGACTAGTCGCCCGGTGCAATGCCAATTGTTTCATCCTCAACCTGATGGTCGTAATGCAGCTAGAATACAAACAGCAATGACAGGTGGAGATGCTGAAAATGCTGGGCAAGACCTCCCATATGCAGAAGAAATTGTGTGGTCGAGGTTTCAACAGGCCCTTCACAAGATGCTCTCTGAAGCAAATGCTGATCTGACATTTTTTGGTCGGGATGCACCACATTTGTTCAATGATAATGGCATTGATGGTAAGGCTTTACTTTAAGATATTACTTTCTCCAAATACTTAACATTACATGTCTGACATCATTACATTTCGAGTTGGTTCAATGTGTTCATCATTAATGGTAGGAGTTGTGGTGATACATTGATTTAACCTTTGTGTTCACCTGTGCAACTTATGTCCCACATTGCAGGTGTTGATTCTGCATTATTCGATGTTGCATACGAAGGGGACAAGCTTTTTGTTGGGCAGGTTTTCAAATCAAAGCTCAACTGCAAAATGAAGATTGTTATACATGCAATCAATCGAAAGTTTCACTTCCGTACAAGCCGATCAACACCACAATTCATGGTTCTGAAGTGTGTTTCTAGGAGATGTCCCTGGCGAATATATGCGATAGTGTTAGACGAGTCTGGAAACTTTCAGATCCGCCAAGCTAACCTCGAACACAGCTGTACCGTTGATGATAGGCGTAACTACCACAAGCTTGCAACAACACAAGTGATTGGGGAGATTATGCAGTCACAATTTGTAGGTATAAAGAAGGGCCTTAATCCAACTGCAATCCAGAAGATGCTACTTGATGACTATCATGTTAATGTATCTTATTGGAAAGCGTGGCGTGCACATGAGATAGCAATGGAGAATGCATTAGGTTCCATGGCTGGGAGCTATGCATTGCTGTCTGCTTATCTTTCCCTTCTGCAAATTGCTAATCCGGGAACACACTGCTACGTTGAGCATGTTGAGGATCCAGCCGGGGGACAACGGTTTAAATACTGTTTTGTTGCATATGGTGCATCGGATAGGGGTTACTCGTGTATGCGTAAGGTGATTGTTGTTGATGGAACAAGTTTAAAAGGAAGGTATGGTGGCTGTTTGGTGTCAATATGTGCTCAGGATGCTAATTTCCAGATTTTTCCGCTTGCTTTTGGAATTGTAGACAGTGAGAACCGCTTGGGAATGGTTCTTTCAAAATCTTAGTACTTTTGTACATGACTCTTCTGAGTTAGTATTCATATCTGACAGGCATTCCAACATTTACATTGGTCTTGGAAGGGTAAGAACAAGTAACTCGTTCACTTATCCCTCTGACTATAAGATTCTGTCTATTCCTTATGACATGTTTATAACAAATTGGCGTACATGAAAAACCAACGGTTCTGGTTGGCAATACATTGATGGTTTTAATGAACTTTTCCAATTTTATGCAGGTCTATCCACTTGCACATCATGCTGCATGTACAATCCATCTCTGGAGAAATGTTAAATCAGTGTACAAATCAAAAAGGATTGCAGCTCTGATGTTCGAAGCTGCAAGGGCTTTCACTATCGCAGAGTTCAATAAGCAATTCGTAGAGCTACAGAGGATTAGCCCTGGATGTGCTGCTTATTTGGTGGATATAGGTAATGAAATTCGTTTCTATAGTTATTAGCTAATAATATTCCAACATCCTGTCACTTTTCGTCACATATGGACAGTGATTTAAATATGTCATGCCTTTCAGGGTTTGAACATTGGACTCGGGCACATTTCAAAGGTAACCAGTGCAACATTATGGATTCCAATATTGTGGAATCATGGAACGCTATTCTTAAAGAAGTCCGGGAATATCCCCTCATATGCATGTTCGAGTACATCCAGACCACGGTTATGGGATGGTTTGCAGTTCGTAGAGCTAAAGCAAATCGCCAGAGAAGGATGTTAACACCGAAAGTGAGGGCTATTGTGGAGGCAAACTTTGAAGCTTCAACATCCATGGCAGTTAGGCCAATAGCTGAATTGAATTCCAGGTGCAACAACAAGACGGACAGTGTTTCACTGTGAAATTGGTTTCTGGTACATGCACTTGCATGGAGTTTCAAGCCCTTGGCATCCCTTGTCCACATGCGGTAGCTGCTGCTGCTCGTATTGGTGTACCCACTCACTCGCTTGTTGTGAATCCGTTCTTTGTTGAGATTTGGCGCAACGGTTTTGAATTGATGATATTTACCATGTACCATCAGTAGGAAGCGCTGCCATTGAGGGAGGGACTACGTCTGAACTCCTTCCTCCTCCGGTTCGCCGTCCTCTAGGTAGGCCAAGGAAGATACGCATCCTTTCAAGAGATGAATTCAAGGTATGATTACATCGACAAACATTGGAAAGCATGTTATAATATAAAATAATATAAAAAGAATTGATGTTGCTCAACATCCTCTTACTGTCACCATTCATAACAAATCTAAATTCTCTGTTGCATAGGCCACGCAAAAATTCCAACTGCCGGTGCACCCGTTGTCATCGTGAAGGCCACAACAAAACATCGTGTCGTAACCCTATAGCATAAGGGACGTATGTATGTAGGGCATCTACCTTTGGGCCACTGAAATTTTTTTGGAGCAGATTGAATATGTGGAATCCGCATCATCTAAGGATGCGTAGATGTTGAAAGCGCATGTATATCTTGCGGGTGGAGGGCTAAATAATATGGTATATGATAACTTGTTATATACCTCTTTATTTGGTTTCACGCTATCTCCGTTCTGCAGAAATATAAAATAGCTTTTTAGGTGTGGGTTGTAAATATGTAAGCCTGCACGGACTCCTTTCTGGTTGTTTATAAAATAGATGCCCTACGCTGTTTAATTATCAGTTCAAGAATGCATTATCTGGATCCAAACTATGTTTTAATATATACTATATAACATTTAAGCCAGTAGCATATATAATAAACTATGTAGTTAACTGATTACAAAATTTAACTCCTAATGTCGTACTTGAGCTGCAAAGTAGAGTAGTACATTATGTAAAGCTGCGTGATGTGCGTAAATAATGACCATTATATATGGCATTGTATCCCAGTGGAAACCAATAGAAACATAACCAATGTCCAATTTTTAAGGATGTCAAAAGACAATCAACGCTGTTAACAAGTAGGAAACGACTCAAATGTGCAATTTTAACAAGTTAAATCATAGTAAGGTATTTTAACCGGTGTGCTTATGTAAGCATCAAAGAAAATCGTAAAAAGTGTTTTACATAACCTAACAGGGCATTGTAATTCCCTTCATATATAACTGAGACCCTAAATATAAACATTGAACACGTCCCATACGGATGGCCCTAACACAATTCATATTACAGGAACATCCACCACATGCTTCTAATTATAATACATGACATAAAGCAGGTGGCCAATTTTGAGTTCATGCAGATGGTTTTCTCAACCCAATTTCTCTGCTTATGGCAATGATGTTTGATGAAATGACTTGAATGCTTCAATGGCGTAATTCTCCGCAGCGGCACAAATGTGTTCTACCTGCAGGTGATCAGTAAGCAGCATTTGGCCCAGTGCGTGCAGCTCAAGCATGATAAGAGCAGCGACAGCAGATAAACCTTGCAGACAATTAAAAAAGGTCGTTACGAGTTATGGTCAAAAAGTATAACTATAGTCATAAAGTATTACATGGGATCTCGCAACTGAATAAGAGATCCAGCTTTGTAACAGGCAAAGGACAGAGTTCGACAGCTTTTTGTGATTTAGTAACACCATGCCTGTGCAAAAGATATGGCAAGAGGACTACGATCGGTTCCAAATGCTCCTCCAACTGCTCATATGTGAAGCATGCCCAATTGCAGTCTGTGACATATAATGCCCACTGCTTGAGGTCAACTATCACCCCCACCCAATGTTTACACTCTATTTCCATTGGACAGTATAGGAAGTCGACATCGTCAACCCACTTTTTCTGCTCAACAAAAGGCGCCTTGCCAATGCTGAGAAGGTGAACTACTGTTTCATTTTTACAGTCGAGAACTTTCTGTATTCTCGCTTCAGCTCTAATATAAATGATGGTGGCAGGAATTCGTAGCTGTTGAGCAATGCGTTGTCTCGTCTAAACTGTATAAACTTCACAAGCATATCCATTGCCTTTACACAACCTATATAAGAGAATGTAAACACCATTCAGTTCGTAAGTTGGGAACGACAGAAACTATACATAAACCATATAAAAGAATGTAAAAGAACGCGGACTAAAATAGGTCGGCATGTTATGGATATACATCTTCCGACAACAAAGAACGCCCTTGAAAAATCTCAATGAATATTGTGTTTGTTACTTCAAACCCGTCTCCTATCTTGTAGTTCCTACACATGATGTAAATATGAGGTTCGAAATGCATACGAACATGAGTTTAAGCTTAGAAATGGTCGAGACAAATTCTTACCTATTGATGATGCTCATACGCTGAAGGAACACATGTCCACTCGGCGCTTTGGGTGGCGTAAAAGGTCTAAACCCTCCTATCAATGCCCCAAGCATTGGGCCTAGAGGTGTAGATGGGTTTTGGTCAGAATCCACCTGGTCACCTATTGATCCATGACACTTGGTTTCTGATGGGGTAGGATTCGACATCCCCTTCTGGTGCAAATTTATTTTGTACTTCCTGGGCAATGGTGGCTGTTTACGTTTGAGATTGCGCTGGCGCATCAGCATACTAATCGGAATATCATCCATGTCAAGACTGCAATATGTTGTTTCCTGACTCTCCTGCCCAGTCAAAACCACAAATTAAAGGAACGTACCCAGCCCTACTATCTACCATGCGGAGAAAGAGAACAAATAAAAAGCTTTTCACATTTCAGCCATGTTCTTTTGTCAGTCGTTGGCGATTGCGACTGACGACCGCGATTAGCGATAGCGACTAGCGACACGTTGTGTTGTTCGTGTTGCAGTCATTGCGACTGATCGCTATGTTGTTCGTCTAGATATCGCTGCGATTTGTTTTTGAATTCAAAATTTTAAATATAATATTCTACAAATTAAATTTTCAACAATAATCAAATTATTTTGCGGTTTTGGCGAAAAACGAGGTTTGTGGTTTTAACAAAAAACATGGTTTTAGGTTTTGGCCGAAAAATGCGATTTTGCTGTTATGGCGGTAAAACACAATTTTGCGATTTTTGGCGAACAACGCGATTTTAAGGTATTTGCGGAAAAATGCTCTTTTACGGTTTGCAGGAAAACACGGTTTTACGGATTTGGCGAGAAAATACGATTTTACGGGTTTGGCGGAAAAATGCAGTTTTACAATTTGCCGGGAAAACACGGTTTTACAGTTTTGGTGAAAAACACGGTTTTACGATTTTTGCGGGTAAACGCGGTTTTACGGTTTTGGCGGAAAATGCGGTTTTACGGTTATGGCGGGAAAACGATATTTTGGCGGGAAAACGGTTATGGCGGAACAAACGCGATTTGACGGAAAAAAATGCGGTTTTACGATTTTGGCGGAAAATTGCGGTTTTATGGTTTTGGCAGAAAAACGCTATTTTACGGTTTTCTCGGAAAATGCGATTTTACGATTTTGGGGAGAAAACACATTTTTGGTTTTGGCGGGAAAACGTGATTTTACAGTTTTGCGATTTTTGGCGGAAAAATACTGTTTATGGTTTTGGCAGGAAAACACTATTTTGCGGTTTTAACAGAAAACCACTATTTTCAAAAAAAAAAATTTCATGTAATATAATTTTTTTAATTTAATATTTGTTTTTAATTTAAATTTTTAAATAAATTAAATTTACTATAATTTTAATGTAAATTTAGTTTTAGTTTTTAGTTTAAATAAATGTTGTTCGTTTTGGTGTCGCACGATTAGTCACTAATCGCTGCGATCAGTCGCTAAAAAGTCTAGCGACTAAAAATTCTGATCGCTGATCACTGCGACTAGTCGCTGCGATTAGTCGTTGGTCACTGCGACACCCAAACGAATAACATTTAGTCGCTATCGCTGGTCGCATTTGCTAACGGCTGCCAAACGAACAGAGCCTTCATTTTAAATTTATATTTAATTAAAATATTTTTTTGATATTTATGAAAATTTTGTATACAGGTCAACAACAATTTAGTGGCAAAAGTTGAAGATGTGCCAGGGAGTTAATGCCTTCATCGCAAATGGATAGAAAATAATTGCATGCATAGCTGAACAAGTTTTGATCGTTTCCGTTTTACTTCTCGCCATGTAAACGCGTGGAGTATTTTTTGAATATGATAACAACTAACAAGACAATCTACTATGGCTCATATAAATTTTATTTTTTTCCGTATGAATAATATTAATAGGGTTGAATTACAAAGCCAGATACATCGGAAGCATAGTCCAAAAGTTTACCGAAAAACAAAACCCGAAAGTTTACCGGAAAAACATGGTCCGAAGGATTACCAGGAAACAAAACCCGAAAATTTAACGAGAATTAAAACCCGAAAAAGTACGGATATCTAGAAATCTAGAAATCATAACTACCACTAAAAAAGAGATAAAATAAAACTTGCAATAATCAACGGAAAACGCGGAAAGAACAGTAGACGCGGACCAACGAAGCCCACCAATCGTCGACGAGGTAAGAGAAAACCGCGAAAAAATGATCCAAATACAATAATTAACCAGGACAAAGAATCACAAAAAGAAATCTAAACTCTTAACCACCTAATCTTCAACCTAAATTTCGGTTTGTAATATTTTTTTCTTAAATCAATTCAAAGACATCTAGATATTATCTTAATATACTAACAAAATACGTTATCAAAAACACCCCGTGCGTATGCACGGATAAATATCTAGTGTATCCAATATTGTAATGTTTACTGTTGATTTGTTGTTACTGGTCTACCGTTATTGACCATTAACACCTAACTCTATATTTCCTCTTTTTTGTTTTTAGTTTCTGAAACGAATTATATTAAATGTGATCAAATTCTCTGATTATTGGAAGGACGCAATACATAAGATTTCTAAAATCTGTATTTCAAAAGTGATAATACAATTAAAATGAAGTCTCATATGTCTTTTGAGATAAGATCATAATAAGAGAATGAAGTAGAATTGTTTTTTTTTTTTTAATGTAAAACATCATTTGAAATGTCCCTTAATATACTTTGGTAATTTTGGAATTCTTTGTTTGATAATACATACTCTCCTTTGTAAATTCTTGTTGCTGATGTCGAATTCAATTGAAGATTTCCTGGAAAAAATAGCAATGCAAAATTATTAGAACTTTGAAGTTTTACCAATTTTTTATAAATGAGAGAATGCTCTTTTCATTATACTTTCGTAGATCTTTGGGTTTATGCTGGTAACTAGAATAATGACAGGTTCAAGTTTTTGCATACATATTTTTCTTCGAAAATGTGCAGCTGCAACATCCCACAAAGCTAACCGCACAATAAAATTCCTATTTGAAAATGATATCCATGTGAGCTACAATGGTGATTTTTGAAGTTTAGATAGTGTATTCAAAATATAACAGTTAGAGTACATACGTTTGCATAAGAAGACGAACTACAATTGGGTGTGTTGAATTGGATCATCTAGGTAACAACCTTGAACGGATTTGACCTACGACATCTGCGTCAATGAAAGAGAATATTAAATTTGTTTTTCTGTTTGGAATTTTTTTTGAAAATAAATAATTAAAAATACCGGGGAGTTCTTGGTTTGAGTTGGCTAAGTTGCATAGAACGCTGTAATTTCGTAGCATGAATTTATGTTGTGGCATCTTTGGCACGTGGCCAACCTCCTCAACAATAGTAGTTGTATCTGTGAAACTTATGGCAAACGGATGAGGGGTTAGTCTGAATTTTTCGTACGATTGCTTCACATGAAATCCGCTAATTGCATAGATGGAACCCTCTTTAAGAATTGCTTTATATTGACTTGTGCGTGAAGCATGAATAAAACATTGGATAACATCACCCTAAAAAACATGAAAGGAAGAAATTGTAATTAAATTTTGTTAATATTTATAAATCTTTATTTTCAAGTTGTTATCATATATCACCTTTTTGTCCATTAGTAAAATATTGTTCCAATGATTTCACAATTTTTCCAAATGTTGGGTGTTTCCCAAAAACGTAGTAGTCGGCCAACAATAGAGTGGTTAGAATAACCAACTTGTAATTGTTTAAGATTCATATAAAACTGGAACATGTGGTCGTGACCAACATCTGCAACATTGGTGGGGATAAAAATCATAGTAAATTCAATGGAAATAATATATGTTTAAATATTGGTAACACTTGGGTTGGGGGGTGGGGTGGTCAATGTGTTGAATTTAGTGATGTACCTGTATTGGGAGTGACTCCTTTATTCTTGGCTAATCCGCATCGTTTTGGTTTTCTGCATCCGACAGTTTGTTGTCTTTTTCGTGTGACTCTGTTTATCACCCTATTATCTGAAAAAAATACAGAATATTATAAATGAAAATAGGTGAACGTCTTTAATTTGCTTAAATTAAGAAACCACTGTGGAGAAGGAACGAAGGAAAAAGTAACAGAGTTGTTGAAGACGATGAATAAACAGATGAAGACTAAAGGATTTGTTGAACAATCTGATTCTTCAATTGAGTTTAAACATCTAAAGAAACCATTCTGATACAAAAAAAAATAAAGAACAAAAATCACTTCTTGTACTGAGGAAAACAATTTTGTTTCATTTCCAAAAAAATTGCTTATCTACACAGAAAGAAAAAACCAGTGTTTGATTACAACACGAATTGATCAGTAAAGAAATTTTCTGAAGGGAACATCATTCCAAAAATTTATCTGTTGCTTCGAGTTCTCTGGAGTAGTAAAATGAGGTGAACGTCTTTTTGTTTTTATTGAATTGAATGTAAAATTGTCTTGTTTACAATAAATGCTTGTGGTTATTGATAACTAGAAATGAGAAGAAAAGGAAGAGATTGATCAATTCCGTTTGCGTGATTAGCGAGGTGAACGTCTTTAATTTGCTTAAATTAAGAAAAGTAGTGGGAAGATATATTATATGAAAATCATCAGTAAGTTACATACCAGTTGTGGAATTGCTGCCAGATACATAATTTGTGTTTATGGTGTTAGGTTCATCGAACATGGGTGAAGAACTTATCATTTTCGGGCGACACATAGAAAAGCAAAGCAAGGATGAGAGAAAGGAGTTTTGAGAAAGAACTTAGAGGTTTAGAGCTTTATTGTTTCAAGAAACACACTCGCTTTAGCACAATCATGAAGAAGCTTAAGAAATAATTGCCAAGATCAAAGCTTGAATATGTCAAAAGAATATCATAACAGGGCCAAATCGTGGCCTTTATTTATTTGTGTTTATGTTTTCTATCTTTTCTTATCTTTCCAGAATCGATTATGTTTCCATTTTCATCTAGTTTGTTTTAATTGGATACATTCCTTCTCCCTTTTCTAGCTTTAGTTTTGAATGAAAATCTGTGGTTTTTTGCATACCATTTGTTTGTTTGTCGTATATGATTAATCTTCGAGTTCGCCATCTCGTTTTGTCATATATAATTACTCAACTGTCGAATTCCAGAAAATGAAATCAAGTCGTCCAAAAAATATGTATATTATAATTTATAAATACGGATTCTTAATTATAAACACGTTTTAAAAAAAATGGAATGATTGGATTATAATTATATAAACACCGATTTTAGAGAAAAGATGGTAGTTTATTTTCTTCGTGCACTACGCCACTAACCAAAGAAAGTGGAGATAGTTGAAAAACAAAAGATTTTGTTTTTTATATATGTTTTGCTAAAATAAAAAAAACTGATATCGTGTAACTGCTTCTTTTTGTAGTATTATTGTTTATTTTAGGAAGAAGGAGAAAGAGAAAGAGAAAGGAAGAGAGTCTGGACAAGGAGTTTTTCGACAAGAAAGAGAAAAAAATATGTAGGATACTATCTATAGATATCAAATGGTTAGATCCTTGATTATAATATTTTTGTTGGTCATATATCCCAATTTCCCAATCTCTTATATACCAAAGCAAAAACAAGAGCAAAAGGAAAATAAAAACTAGACTGGAAGATTGATGGGAATCTAATATATTGTCAATATGATATATTGATATCCAAGAAAGAAAGTAAAAAAGGATTTGTGTGCAATCGCAAAGATCAGGGAGTACGACTCCATATCCACGTTTCTCTAAACATACTTCTCACATGGATCTTTTGATAGGCGTCCGAGAAAAGAAGAGTTATCTATATTTTGGGAAAATCTAGGGCTTCCACCTGTCCTAGACCAAACTCAAATCTTCAACATATAACCATAAGAAATCACGGACACATTTCAACATCTAGAACTCGAGTAACGGCCAAAAGGCAAATAAAAACTACGTTTTAGTCACAAATACTCATAAATAAAATTTGTTGCTAAACGGTAGTGGTGATACTGAATCTTGGTTACTTGTGGCAAAGATCCAAATATTGGCCTAGAGATCAATTTGTCGGATTTGATAGCATATGATCTGTAAATACAAGTGAGGCAAAATATAGTGCAGAAAATAAATGAGACGAGAGAATTGTTAACTAGGGTTCGGTGTTGCCTACTCCCCGGGACCAAGTCCAGAAATCAAATCCACTAGAACTAGAAAGCAAATACAACCAATGCAAACGCGTAAATCAAGTACAACTTCTGAATTTTTCTGTTTTGTTCAATAACGTGGATTTTTCAGGATAAACTCAATCGAGCTAAATTCCACCTGAGCCTAGACTTGAATTATGTGGAATCTCCACAACACCAACACGTACTGTCAGCAACACCAACACATGCACGATGACACCACCACACCAACACTTGATCAACTCAAACAACAACAACAACAACAACAGCAAGCAACAAAGACGTCTTCTTCTCTCAATCAAACTCTCTATATTTTTTCTTCTAAGAGGCGTAAAACCCTCAAGCCACCGTGCCTCTCTATTTATACATATAGAGAGCACTTCTTAATCCTAATCAACTATCTATTTATCGATAACGACAAGTTTCATTTTTGACGTTATCCTCTCTTTATTTTTCTCTTGAATATATTCTTCAAAATTCTTTTTCCTTTTCCTTCAAACAAAGATCTTTTTCTTTTTCCTGGTTCAACTAACGCATGTGCATCTCAGTACTCTAACTCCTCGTCAGCAACCACACAGCTCAACTTCATGTATCACTTCTTGTACTATCCTATGAACTACTTTCGACTAGTACATGAAATACTCCAAACAACTTCATCTTCATGATCTAGCGGTCCAGCGGCTTTTCTTTGAGGGGGCGCACGATGGATTCCTAGTAGGAGCACATTTGATACTACGCATGGCAGGTGAGCCAATACCTATTTAAGATAAGGTTTTGTAAGCTTTGTGTTTCTTCACCCAATGCATGTCTTTTTCAGCTTGATTAGACGCATGAAGTAGAGAAACTGAACCCTCCAAAGAAAGATAGAGAGCTTTCAAAAAGAAGCACTTTGTTGTACGTACTCCCGATAATTATTGCGTGTCTTGTGAACTATTGCGTCCTCAAGACATGTCCATCATGTTTGCACTTTTGATCCCTGCATTTTGGGTGCTTTTTGTGATTGCCCAGAGAACCACAGAAGTTCATGATCCATATCAAGCTATTTTAACCAATGAGAATGAAGACAATGGGAATGATGGTGTCTTTTAAAGATCGCACTACTCTTCTACAATTTTTTCTTGATAGTCTCACAAAATCCAATGGACAAAGCACCTACAAGGGATTTGTTACAACATAGGCTTAGTTGCTTATTTTTAGGCTTTTTGTTAGGCATAAAATGATTTGAATGTGTAAAGAAGAAATGTGAAGAATATCCCACATCGGAAATATGATGGGACTTTAAACATGGACCAATCTCCTGATTGTCAATTGATTTAGAGTTAGAAGCTCATAAAACTGAATATGATATCAGAGTCCGAATACACGCTGTTCCACCCAAACCGAAATCGATCCGGCCCAAAAGTGGCATGATTGGTCTAACCTGCAGTTTATCCTAAATTGGAATATTGTCGAGATTAATGGCTAGACGAACCATTATCCCGAGGAGGAATGTGAAGAATATCTCGCATCGGAAGTATGATAGGACTTGAGCGATATATAAGAAACATGAACCAATATACTCATTGCCAATTGATTTTGAGTTGGAAGCCCATGAAACTTAACCGAAAAACAATTTTACTATCGAAAGAGATATCTAACCCTACATGCCTTCTAATAAACGTAGAGTAAGCGTGATATGTTTTGATATTGTGTAAGAACTCATTAATTAATCATATTAGCAAGGAAATATACTTATATAGAGGTATAGTTATATGGAGAGAAATAATTCTTCATAGAAGAAGAAGAAGTCACCATTAGTCGTTTCAGTTTGCTCTCAACAAATTCAATTATCCAATTGGGAAAAGTTACAAACCCTAACATCCCAAGTCCATGTTGAATCGAACCCAATTTTTCCATAAAACTAGACATTGTCCAATTGAGAAGCTTCACCGTGCACCTTTAACAGAATACGGTAAAACGAAGCAAATCAATGTTAATTTTTTTAATAATCTTTGCATTTGCTTCGTAAGAGCTGGTTTTTTTTTTTTTTTTGATAACTAGGGGTGATCCGGGTTTTTACCACCCGACTAATCCCCAGGATGAGTGTAGCCGTCGAGTAGCCCACTCACCGGGTTTTCTAATGGGCCTAAAGCGTGGCACCATTTCGACTGGCCAAATTGAGGTGAAAGTGTTTCCAGGGGAATCAACCTCAGATTGGAAGACTTTACTCATTTTCCTGAACTCAGGTCGTAAAAGCTGTTATATGGATGTATGTGTTTTTTTTTATACAGATGACGATTTAGAGTTACCGGATAGAATTTTCGGAGCTGGAGAAGAACTGGCGGCGATAAAACATCAAACCTAAAGATATCTCCTCTGGCGGCGTATCATCAGAGCTTATTCGGGGGTCAAAGCCCTTGTTTTTTTTTTCTTCTCTAGCTTGTGTCGTTTTTCTCATTTGAGTGAGCTTCACAAGAGAAAGTATCTTTATTAAATATAATTTATATTTTATCCGATATCTAATTTTTATCACCTTGTACACGACAGCTGCTGAGATGACAGCCAAATATGCAATATTAATAGATCTGACTTTGTCTCCGATCAACACAGTATGACATACTTAGAGGTCGAAGAGAACACATGAAGCAAATTAAAGATATTCTTATAAGGATAACACTATAGGTAGTTGTATAATATATATGTTAAAGAGTACGATTTAAAAATTAGCAAACTAAACAAAGAATTACCTTAACCACCAAACGCGAATGATTTTAGAACTAAAAAAATTATTTGGATAACGAGATTTATAACAAGGTAAGTAACATATTATCCATATAAATAAACGGGAGTAGATATAGTTTTTGTTATCAGAATTTTGTTTTTAACTCCAAAACCATTTGCGTTTATTAGTTAAGATAATACTTTGTTTAGTTTGCTAACTTTCGGATTATCTGGACAACTTTCGAATTATTCAGGCATGTTGTGACGATAGTTTTGATTCATGTGTGGCTTTGTATCAAGAAATGGATGAGAAAGGACTTCAAGGTTCCGCATCATGCATATAGTTTAGTACTGATTAGAGAGTCTGCAAGGAGGGAGAATTACATGAAGGTTATGTGACAATATGAGAAAATAAGGAGGCCAAGCCAAATATTGCCATTTATTCGATGATAGATGCATTTGTAAGGTGACAACCTCGATTTCTCTGTGCGTTGCATCCAAAGATATTGTGTCTAAGGCATTCAACCCAAAATCCGAATTTACCAAACACATGCTTAACTCGTTGCCATTTTATCATCTATATAATGTTGTATTCAGCTATAGTTTTTCTTAGTTGAGTAATTTTTTTTAACTCCACAACCATTTGTATTTGGTGGTTAAGATAATACTTTGCTTTAGTTTGTTAACTTTCGGATTATCCGGACAACTTTCGGATTATCCGCCTACTCTTAGTAAAACACATGGCAAATTTTTAGCTAAAATCATATTCGTTAACATATATTATACGACTACAAATAATGTTATTGTTATAAAAACATCTTTAGCTTGCTCAGTTTCTCTCCCACCTCTAAGTTTGTCAGACGGTGCTTATCGGAGACAAAGTTGGATCCATCTACATCATTTCTCCGATAATAGATCCCCGGTGAAGATTTCTTGAGTTTCGATGATCCGTCGCCAGTGGAGATTTTGTTATCTATGATGATATGTGGCCGATGGAGATTTTTTAGCTTTGATGATACGCCGCCATGGAGATTTCTTGAGCTCCGATGATATACCACCGGTGAAGATTTCGTGAGCCGATAATACACCGTCGGTGAAGATTTTTCGATATCTGATGATACGCCATGGTAGAGTTACTGCCATCGTGTTTCTCAATTTTGTTGCAGAAAATGATGAAGAGAGGAAAGAGAAATAACAGAAACATGTCAAAATCTTATTTAGATCTTCAACAATAGCCTATGAGTATCTGAGATAATTTGCATAAGATCTTGTGGCTCAGAGGCATCAATCGTAACCCCTAATACCCAACAGTGTGCTACATAATATCTCCCCTAATCTCCTTCATATCTTCCCTAGATCTCCTACTTCCTCGTGCCGCCGAAGATACGTAAGGGTAAGAAGGTAATCTCTTTTTCTCAAACAAATAGTTAGTTTTCTTTACTTGTCGGTTTTGTCTCTGGCCTAATTAGATTCCGTTTCCTTGATATACAACTAGTTGACTCTATTATATAACACGCGATGGAAAAAATCAAATCTACCCATAATATTTTCATATCTTCCGGACGTTTAAAAAAAAAAAAAATCTCTGTTGGGAAATTAGCATGGATGACTACTAAAAAAATTATATGTAATAATCTATCCAATAATTTCCTGTGGCCAAATCTTATCTCTAGAGTTTTTGGTTAAATTATTACGATTTGTAATAGACATTTTCTGAATAAATTTTTGTATTATATAAGTTAACAATTTTTGATTGTATATATGTCTAATTTTTACATTTATATCAAATAAAGAGAACTAAAATAATGAATATTAAATACTAACATGTTTAGCAATTTATATTGTATATAAATCCTTATAAAATGCATGTAAAATACATACCTATTTATATTTATCACAATTTAATGGGTACCAAACTCTAATAGGTGAGTCTAAACCCTCACAAATGCACGTAGAATACTAAACAATTATATTTCTTGCAAATTAAGGGATATTAAATCCTAATAGGTGAGCCTAAACCCCCACAAATGCACGTAAAATACTAAACAATTTATACTCCTTGCAAATTAAGGGGTACTAAACCCTAATAAGTGAGTTTAAACCCCCACAAATGCACTTAAAATATGGAACAATTTATATTTTTTGCAAATTAAATGGTACTAAACTCTAATACGTGAGCTAAACCCTCACAAATGCACGTAAAATATTGAAAACAATTTATATTTTTAGCAAATTAAGGGGTACTAAACCCTAATATGTGAGCCTAAACCCTCACAAATGCACGTAAAATATTGAATGATTTATATATATTGTGTTACTTATGGTCGATTTGATTCGGTTTGTCGGTTTTTTATTTTTTCGGGTTGGAAATATTCTATTGAAACTAACTGAAACAAATCGAATAAAACTATGATTCGGTTCAGTTCGATTATGGAAAATTTAGGTTTGTATGTAATGTTGCCGAATAAAACTAAAGTGTTAATTCGATTAGGACTACAGGCAGCGGGATAAGAATATGAAAGCCGTCTTGCTAACATCGGCCATACCTTCCGTAGGGTGGTTGGTATAATCTGCGCGGGCATTAAAGTTTCGAGAATTAAAACTATACAAAACTTGATAGGGTTAAATTATATATTTTTATATATATGGATGAAAATCATATTCGTATATATTTGATGAGAGTATATATGTGACTTTACAAATCTTCATTGTTTGTGATATTTCCTTGTTAATTATATGAGACAACGGGTAATTCATTGTTAAAATTTGTTAAACCGTGTGCGGGCATGGAATTTTTTAGAGAATAAGTTAATTTTATTATTAAAATTAAATATGTATGATTGTTAGTTTTAAATTTATAGGCATGTAGAAAATTAATATGCATAGACATAATATTTTAGACGTAGTAAAAATTACGGATCCATTTTGTAACTTTTGTATTTATGTTGGAATAAAACGCAAACGATAGATAACAATATGTAAAATTTTGTAATAAGTGAACATATGTTTTAACATATTGAAAAAAATAGGTGTGGCGGGCATGAAAATATTGTAAAATTCGCTATTTTTTTTGTTTTGACATTTATATAAACTCTGTTAATTGTATTAGATATTTATTTTTGTTTCTTCTTCATGTCAATCTTTTTTTTAGCAGTTTTTCTTCCTTATCTTCTTTTTTCTTCTTTTCATCTGCTTCGTCTTCTTTGTCCTAGCTGACTTTTTTTATCTTCTTCCTCGTTTGCGTGCTTTTCTTCGGTTTCTTATTTGTTCTTATTCGTTATTTTTTTTCTACTTATTCTTATGTTTCTTCTACGATTGTTACTTTCGACCAAAGGTTCTAGATTTTTTTTTTTTCTTCGTCTTCGTGTTCTTTTCCTTCTTCTTCCAATTTTTACTCTTTCTCTTCTTTTCCTTATTTTTCTTCATCGTCGTTGTCTTCTCCTACCGGTTTTTCTTAGTCTTTTTGTTCTAGTTTTTGTTCTTTGTTTTTCCTTCTTCTTCTTCCCTTTTTCTTCTTCGTTTTTTTTCTTCCGTGTATTATCCGACTTCTTCTAGCTTGTTTTGCCTTTGTCTTCTTCGTCTTCTTCCTCGTCTTCATGCTCCTCTTCAGTTTCTTCTTCGTTTTTCTTCTAAAACTTAACTTTCATTCTGGTGCAAACAATTTATATTTTTAGCAAAATAAAGGGTAACAAATTCTAATAGGTGAGCCTGAACCCTCACAAATACACGTAAAATATTGAATGATTTAGATATACTTTTCTAGCTATGTTTGATTTGATTTGATTTGTGATATAATGATGTCGTATCGTATGTAATGATGCCGATTATGAAAAAATCCGGATAGTATGTAGTGATGTGGAATAAAACTAAAGACAGAACAAAAGAATAGAATGCGGTATATAAATGTCACTTCATAGAAAGAGAAATCAAAATTTGATGAGTATCGTTGAGGAGAATAAATAAAAAATGAGATGCATAATTAACTAAATTCTTTGCATATTCAACAATAATTACACACTTATTATATGTGGGCAGATGCTTCAAAAATTAGTTATGAAAAGTATAATAATTCCTAGAAAAAATGTTTTCAAGAGTAAAGATATTCAACATCATCGTCGTCCTTGTCCATGTATGTTGTTAAGAGAAAGTCTTTATCGTAAACTTTGGGATGACGTTAAATGCAAAGGAAGGGAAATAATTGCATATATCTATTATACAAAAAAAATAAAATTTCACTACAAACAAATCGAACTATCCACAAATGAAATAATTTATATAACTCGTAATATATGGAATCACGACATGATTTCAAGTTTTCAACCTATATATAACATGCTAAAAAATTAATTACAGCATCCTTATCAATCTTGAGCAAAGGAAGAAACTAAATCTTTAGTAATATACAAAACAATAAATCTTTATATCTACATATCAGGAGGCATTGAAATGTTGTTGAAGTATTGATCATAATCATAATTACCAAATTGATTAAAATATGTCATGTTAATCTGAAAATTGCCATCAAAATGGGTGTGTTCCATGTTCTGTGCCTCTTCTTCTTGAGCCAAGTAGCCTCGTAAAATACGGTCCAAACTGGGGGTATACAGAGAGCTCGTTCACGTGTTGAACTATCTCCGTGTAAGGGTTTGTGTCTCAAGTAACGCTTGTGCATGCTTGTGCATGCTTGTGCATGCTTGTGCAAATGCTTGTGCATATGCTTGACTTCCACGTAATTCCCATGTGACTCTCATTTGCCTTTTGTCTTGGATCATGAAACTGTGGGTAAAGAAGCTTACGCACAACAAATTAAACGGAGAAGAATAACACAACAAATCAAAGAAATAGATGGGTAAAGAAGCTTACGCTGCCACATGCTGATTGTGGAATCTCGAAACTGATCTTCTGTGAGGATCAGTTTCACAACATTCTCTTCTATCTCAGCTCTACCACAAACGCAGTTATGAATCAGAAACACAACTTACATTAAATAGAAGAAGAAAAGTAAAATGTGCATAAATTTCATAGACAAAACTATTGTTTAGCAGCCAATCCAAGACTCATAAACCAAACAAAACTTGTCAATACCTCCACATAAACATCAAGGACATTAAAAATAATATAAGGCAACAAATTTCATAAGAAATATCTCAGAACTCAAAGAGAGAGAAAATAAATAGATTAGCAAAATGTAAAAACTCAGAGATGAAATCTCACATGCTCGATGTGTCCTTGAAGGAAATAGAAGAGTCGGTATCTTGTCTAGAGACTGGCACAAACGGACTAATATGTGAGAATAAACCCTCACAAATTAACGTAAAATATTCAATGACTAAAATGTTCGAGTTCACTCAATTTATTGGTTTTTGTATTTTCTATGTATAGACAATATTATATTGAAACTAAACAAAACAAACCGAATAAAAATACGATTATGTTCAGTTAGATTGTGGGTAGTTAGGTTGATTTTTTCCGTTGGTTTGACGGAAATTTATTTAGTAAATTAGAGGGTACTAAATCCTCATATGAGAGCCTAAACCTTCACAAATGAACGTAAACTATTGAATGATTTAAAATGATCGAATTGACTCAATTTGTTGTTTATTTGTATTTTCTACGTATTGCAAATATGGTATGAATCTACCATTAATTTATTTAGCAAATTAAAGGGTACTAAACGCAAATATGAGAGTCTATATCAACACAAATGCACGTAAAATATTTCATACAATTTATATTTGTAACAAATAAAAAGGTATTAAACCCTAATAAGTGAGCACAAACCCTCACAAATGAACGTAAAATATTAAATGATTCAAAATGTTCGAATTCACTCAAATTTTTGATTTTTGTATTTTATATGTATTGAAAATTTTCAATTGAATATAACCAAAACTACAGTTATGTTCATTTAGATTGTGGGTAGTTAGATTAATTTTGATCGGTCGGTTTAATGAAAATATATATATATGATTTTACAAATCAATGCAACGTATGTTGGATTATGATCTTATATTAATCTGTTTATATGACATTATGATACTATTATAATTTGTAGACCCGAATGTTATCCGTTTATAACCGTGTTTGTTAGAAAATAAAAAAGAAATTGCGTTTAATTGTTATATACTCAACAAAATTTATAAAAAAATTTAGGTTTGTAAGTATATAAAAAAAAGGAATAATTATAATAAAGTTATGTCTCCGTATAAAAAAAATTAAAACATCATAGCAATAACTAAGAAAAAAATGTAATTAGAAAACCCTAAAATAGCTTAAAAGGTTTTTAGAACTGTACCGCTGAAAAGGTTTTGAAAATAATATTGTATATAAATCTACTATTGATTTTTTGACAAATTAAAATATTCTAAACCTGGAAGCCTAAACCCTCACAAATAAATCTTAAATTATAAGTTACTGGATAAGCAGAGGATGTCGCAGACAGACTGAAGAATGTTAATGGCAAAAAGAAACCATTGATTACATAATCACGTAAAGGTCTTGTCAATGGCAAGAAGAAAATGCTCGACTTTGGTATTACTCTAAGCAAATCTAATCCTTTTTTCACAATCAAACTCTTATTCATGTCCTAAAATCTAAATCATAATTGTTTTGTGTCCTTTTCAAACTGTAGAGAAATTCTAAGACTGATATGACACAAGCAAATGTGTTGCTAGAAGCTCTGACAGTGAGAGAATCAATAACCTACTCAGCTAATCTAAGTTTCCCAACAAAGCTCATCAGAGAAGAGAATGACATTGTGGAATCTACAGTCAGTGAAACTGATCTGCAAGAATGTTCAGGACCATTGGAAATTTGTATACGTGTGGAATAAGCATAGGAGAGAAGAAACGACTCTGTATTGCGCTCGAGGTCTTAACTAAACAAAGTCTCCTTTTTCTAGAACAACCCACAAGTGGATTGGACAGTGCTTCGGCTTTCTTCGTGGTTGAGATTCTCAAAAACATAGCAAACAATTCTAAAACTGTGATTTCCTCGATCCATCAACCGAGTGGTGAGGTTTTCGCCCTCTTCGATGACCCACTGCTTCTGTCGGAAGGAGAAACCGTTTACTTTAGAGAAGCAAAATATGCAACGAAGGTAAAAAAAAAAAAACATTTAAAGGAGTTTCCACGAAGAAGATCTAGTATATAACAATCATGCTTGTATTCTTGTTGCTTCGCCTTTGCAATTTTTTGGTGAGGCGGGTTTTTCATGTCCTAGCAGACGGAATCGATTTGACCACTTCATTCGTTGTGGCAATTCAAACTTTCACGATTTCCCAGAAACTTTGATAGAATCTCGGAGAATCCACGCTTGTTTTCTTCATCCCTTTGTTTTCATGATCTTATGTTGACATTCAGGCTCTTCAAGTCAAGTTTTTTGCCTCTGCAAGATTCTTATTCCTCTCTTTATCAACTAGATGAAACATCAAACACATTAGACCCCCTGAATGAGATTAGATAAACGCTTGTCTTAAATTCAAGTGTTCATAATACACAGCAGATTCGAAAGCAAGAATTCAAGAATAATATCAATCGTAAGTTATGAATATCATTTCTCTTAAAACTAACATGTATGAGAAAAGTATTCAATCTCTGAGTTTTACAATGATAATGAAACCTGAGAGATAGGACAGCAAGCTAAGGTATCTGAGCCAGACTGACGGAAGAACAATAAAAGTAGTTGCAACGACAAAAATCAAGAATCTAGCTAGATCAGTAATTAAATATTAGAATTAAAAGAGAGTCTTGTATGCGAAAATACTTACATACAACTCCAAGCATAGAAGTATCTGCAAATTAAGAAAATAACCTTGGATGTCGAACACAGCACAAAAAACATCCCAAAAAATTTGGACTTCATCTGAACAAATATGGAAAAATCGAAATGGCATTATAGTTTTTAAGAGAAGTAAAAAAAGTTTCAAGGAATATATTTGACATTCGTCCAAAAAACCAAAAAGTAGGATGAAGCTTAGGTGAAAACTAAGCTAAATGTAAGGACGGTCATACGAAATCGAGACTACAGATAGTAAGACCCTCACACTTTCAAATCCACGAAATCCAGAATAATCTATAAATTTAAGACACTTGAATCCAGACGAAAAAGAAGAAAAAGAACACAAATCAAAATAGAGAAAGAGAGGGAGAGAGAGAAGACATAGAGAGAGATTCAAATATGAGATGCAGAATTCGGTAGCACTTTGGAAGTGAGATCGAGAAGGGAAGAAACTTCCATTACTGCCTCAAGATCATAAGCTGAGAACTACAATCATCATAAAAGAAACAAACGCACACGATGCCATAGATGAGAAGAACACTATCGATTACAAAAGAAATATTCAGAAACCCAATTACGAAATCGAAAGATAAGACGAACAAAACAACAAATTCGTAGATGATAACCTGGACGAAGATTATAGATAGATCATAGATTTGGTTTGAACCTGCTTATTTTATTCTGTGAAAAAATATACCATAAGATTAATAATGCTTTGAAATCAGCCAAAAACTCAGACCAGTAAAACAAAAAGATTAAAAAAAATTTGCGGCTGATTATGAACGTGAGGGGTGAGATTTTAGGTTTGATATTTATAAAAGATTAGGGTTGTGGTTAGGGTTAGGTTTTTTTTTTTTATGACCGGCGCTTTTTATTGATTTTCTTCAGTATATCCGATATATATATATATATATATATATATATATATATATATATCCATAATCAATAAAAAAAATATAAATCAATTATCGAATATATTCAAAAAATATAAATTACCTAAAGACAACATTAAAATATAATATAATAAAAATTCAACTCGAAGCATAGTTATTTCTCTAATAATATAATAGATAGATTAACCTTTTTACGTTTTAGCTAAGTGCGGTTAGGGTTTTTCCGATTTCGTATCCTTTCGATTTTGAAAAATAGAACCAAATTTTAATTCGGTTCGATTTAAAATATATTGGTTCAGTTCCAACGAGGTTGTATTTCGGTTCCGGTCGCGTTCGAACAAAAAGAAATAATTAATTTTATATACCCAAACACCAAACGTGGTGCTAATTATCCTCACCAACCAAACAAACCACAGTCGCGGTCAAAAGCAAAAAAAGCTCACGCCACAAAACTCCGAAGAAGAGATATGCTTTGCGTTAGAGCTCGGCCGCTATTTTCCTCTCCACTTTTTCTCGCTTTCTCATCAACCAAACACTCCCCAACAATCCATCTCCGACGACGACCTCTCTCCGCCGTAGCCACCATGTCTTCTCCGACTCCTCCGATTCAGATCATCGAGCACATCGTCCTTTTCAAGGTCAAAGACGATACTGACTCCGGCAAAATCACCTCCATGATCAACGGTCTCAACGCCCTTGTCTCTCTCCACCAGGTGCTTCATCTCTCCGCCGCACCTCTCCACCGTGTCAGATCCGCCTCCGCCTTCACTCACGTCCTCCATAGCCGATACGGATCCAAGGAAGATCTCAACGCCTACGCTGCATATCCCGACCACGTTCGCGTTGTTAAGGAATCGGTGTTACCCATCTGCGACGATGTTATGGCTGTTGATTGGATCGCTGATAAAGTCCCCGGAACCCTAGCTCCGCCTCCTGGCTCCGTTGCTAAAATCACTTTCCTTAAGCTGAAAGAGAATGTTCCCGATGAGGCTAAATCGGAGATTGTGGAAGTGATTAAGGGGCTTAATGAGAAATTTCCAGGGATTGGTCAGATCACTGTGGGAGAAAACTTCTCTCCGGCTAGAGCTAAGGGTTTTTCGATTGCTTCGATTGCGTATTTTAAGGATCTGGCTGAAATGGAAGCTGTGGATGCTCAGACAGAGTTGGTGAATTTGCAGAAGGGAAAGGTTCGTGAGCTTCTCGATTCTACCATTGTTGTTGAGTTTGTGGTACCTTCTTGCTTGGTCTCTGGATTGTAGCATTTTCTTACTCATGAACCAATTCCCTCAGTAATCGATATTACATCTGTTCTGTCATGTCGTTTGGTTTCTGATTCTCCGCTTCTTAATTTGAGAGATAAGAGTCTAATTCTCAGTTTACCTTCTTTGAAGAAGAGACCCTTTTACTATTGAGTTCTCTCTTGTCTCTGAGAATGGTTTTGTTTGTTATGTATTTCCATTTTATGTTGAAAGAGAGTCAAAATGATGGCACTTCTTGTTATGTATCTCCATTTGTGTTGATGCAAGTCAGTTTTTATTATATATTAGAAGAAGCTGAGAAATTTAACAAAAGATTTGTGAAAGGAGATTTCCAATCTTTGATTATTTGAGTAGTCGGATCATCGTAGGATTGCGATAAATTTTGTACGCACTTGTTATGTATCTCTGATTGTGTTGCTGCAATTCAGTTCTGGTTATTAGGAGAAGCAGGAAAATTTCATTCAAATATGTATGTATATGTATTTCAGAAACTCATTGGGTTCACAAATAGTTTGAAAATTAAAAAAAACTTGTACAAGGAGCTTTATCATCAGTTTTGACTATTTGAGTAGTTATGATTGCAATCAATTCCGTATGTTGTTGAAAACATTTCTTGTGGTAGGTAACTCAAAGTTGGTGTTCTGAACGATTCCTAAGACAAAGAAGACTTATTGTAAGAACAAGGAATGCAATAAGCATACCTTGCACAAGGTGACCCAATAAAATAAAATAAAGAGCAAAAACACTCTTCCCATAAGGCAAAAACACTCTTCCCATAAGCAACAAACTGTTTGGAAAATTAAATTCACAAATAAAGTGCCAATAGAACGGTGTCATGTGCAAACATCTAAGTGGATGAATCTTAGAAGAAACATTTAGTGACAATCATATCTGGACAATACCAATAGTTTCTTGATGTTCTCGACACTTCTGGAAGCTTTCATCGATTTCGGAAGCTCCTGACATTTCTAGAAACTCATGATGCTTCTAGGTGTTCTCGATGCTTATAAAAATTTCTAACGATATTTGAGACCTTCTAACAAACTTTCTAAAATTAACGGAGTCAATGAAAATATTCATTTTAAGTGATAAGATTTTGATTTCTGGATACATCAAGTGAAATCTAGTAGGATAAGGACTTGGACACATCGATCATATTCCTAAAGAGAATATGGTTTGATGAGCTTATAAAAAGAGAGCTTAAGAACAAGTCAAAAGGATGAAACAATCGAGCAAGAAATCTTAGAAGGGAAATTCTCGACTCTTCAAACGAAAACCCAATCAGAACGATTTGAAGCGATGGGACCATCGAAAAAATCAGGCATTCGACAAACGACGATCGAATCTCCCGAGATCCTTCACGAACAACTGCTTAAAGCATTCAATCCGTTGATTCAATATTCTCTATCAATAAAGGATATTCTCTTGTCATTCCGTATAACTGTTTCGATTTGATCGGTTAAAGTTTACTCAAACAATAACCGTGTGTAGAAATGGGTAAGCGTCAAAAGCACACCACAACCGTTTGATTTTCAACATGATATTTTTATTATATAAAGCAGAATGCGCTTAACGTGAGCATAACATGTATGCAAAATTATAACTCACTAGATCGCGACACATGTAATTATTGATTTAGATTGTGACATGTGTCATTATAGTAATATAAAGTTTCTTTGGTTAATTAATTATATTAAAAAGGAAATAAAAATATTAAATGAATAAGTGAATAAAATTAGTAAATATTTAAAATATAGAAATTTCCGCATTTAAATTAGTAAATGTAGATTATAACATATGTTAATATAATAATATATAAAATTTTCGTATTTTAATTAATTAGATCATTAAAAAAAAAAAAATCTTAAAGCAAAATTGAAAATAAAATTAGTAAATATTAAAAAATGAAATTTTAGCATTTAAATTAATAAATGTAAATAATCAGTGTAAACTCGGACGAAAATCTGAAATACTCTAATTTGTCCATACTCCTCTCTTGCATACTCTTATTATGTAATCTGAGATACTCCTCCCTTTAATGAAAATGTGTTATGCCGATTTTACCTTTTCTTCATTTTTTTATTAATTATAATTTTAATAATAATAATTAAAAATTCAATTTTTCGTCTGATATAATAAAAAATTGTACAACTAGGTACTATTTGGTACAACTGCAAAAACGTGGTACAATTTTAGTGGTATTATTTGGTACAACTACAAAGATACGGTACAACTTAGTATTATTTGGTGCAACTGCAAAGACACGGTACAACTCCAAAGACACGGTACAACTTAGTATTATTTGGTACAGCTGCAATATACATGGTACAACTAGATATTATCTCGTACAACTGCAATATACACGATACAACTATATATTTGTTACAACTGGAAAGAAGTACATGGTACAACTCGGTACTATTGGTACAACTATTCATTAAAACTTTGTATCCGACCCGGATCCGTCATCGTAGTAACTCTAAAGCGCGTCGATCTCTAGCATCGTCTCTTTCTTCTGCTTCATCTCTCTCGCCGGTGCCTTCCTGAAGAAGGATGGCCAGATTAAACGAGGGGCGGTTCAAACCCAGATTCATAGTTGAATAGATCTGAAGGCGGATAAAGCCGCCCAAGCACTTTCACAAGAAAAGGTTTAGAGTAACAAAGAGAAATCACGAGACAATCTCCTCGGCTTCACTCTCATTCGACAGGTCGATCGAAACCTTAGTTTCGGGGTCAATGGCCTTTGTACCAATGGGATCGGTAGTCTCGCAAGTCAGTTGCTCAACTTCACCATCTTTGAGCACTCCACCTGTTTCCTCAATCTGACCCTCAATGTTTTTCTCCTGGGAAGGCTCGACAGTTTCATCAGCAGAGGGGTCGGGAGCCTTCTGTGTCTATGGTTCGCCATCACTCGACTCAGCAGATGTTGTATCCTCTGATGTATTCTTAGAGCTAAGCTCAACTAAACCTGGGGTTCCTCTATTCGAATCTGGCATATCGTAAACACCAATACTTCCAGCAACCATCTCAACCGGCTCACCACTGTTAAGCTCTTTCAGCAGATCGGCGGCAATGGGAGAAACCCTCAGATCTTCTTTCAGATCGTCGGCAATCTTGGCAAACGCCTCATATGCACCTTCGAGTCCCTCCCTTTGCTCAGTAAGCTGCTTGATTTCGTCTTCCAGGATTGGTGGCTCCTCGCTCTGGATCATCCCGATGAATTGAAGGTTGGCCTCAATTTGCGCTAAGTCAAGCATATCATCTTTTGGTTGGCCGACCGTCTTGTCAGTTCTATTGTGAGTACGATATACCTTGTCTTGAAACTTGGCCATCGCTTCTTGCTTCGCCTCCAAAATGGCATGCTCTAATTTTTCAGCTTGAAGCTCACGCGTCGCATCCAATTGCCTCGTCAGACTGGTTATATGGGATTCGCCCTTTCTGACTCCAGTTGAATAATCCGGCGATCCGACTTATTGTGATGCTTCTTGCTCGATTCCACCTCAGCCTCGAGATCTTCGATTCATTTGATGGCTCAGTCTCGTTCATAAATAACCACCTTAAACTTCTCATTGGACTTGACAGTCAGTTTTCGAGCATCTTCTTTGCGCTTCCTATATTTCCGAGCATCCGAGTCATAGCAAAGGATTGTCCTGTTAAGATGGGCGATAAACTGCGAAAAACATGTCTCGGCTATAATTAAAAACAAGCAAACAAAGCCATGTAAGTCGAATCAAGAAAAAGGATCGGCGCAATGATACCTTCATACCTCGGAGCGTCATTTTGGTGTAGGGCTTATCTTTGATCATGGTATCCGGAGGAGAAAAACAATCACCTGGATAAGTAATCTTGGAGAGGACCGAGGCTGACACAGATGCATCATTGAATAGCCCTCCGGCTATGGCGGATGGAATGAGAACCGAGGCTGTGAGAATCGGATCGGGGTTGTTCAAAGTAGGAGCATGTCGCCGTTTCTTCGAAGCTGCCTCATCGGCATGACTTTTCCCCATATCAGCTTTCGGTAGTGGCATCTTTCGGCTCGAAGCTTTAGCCTTATCCTTGTCTTTCCCTTTGTGTTGGGCAAAAGACGATCCATCGGGCCGAGGGATAGCCAAAACCACTCCCTTCAAAGCATGAGGTATTGGTTTGGGAAGACTTTCAAGGGAAAGATTCGGATCGGAGACAGTCTAGTCTTTAGTTTGAACTTGCGAAGCTATGGCAGATCGGGAAGCCACCTCAGAATCTTTTGCCGCAGCTTTGGCTTCGGCAGCTTTCCTGTCTCGAAAGGTAGGCCTCGGCGCCATGGTTTCAGAGTGTTCTGATTAGCTATAGAAGAGGGAGCCTCAGGAAAATAACCGTCGAAAATGGCTCGAGCTCTTTCTACTCTTGATAGAGAGAAATCCCTTTGCCAATTATACTTCCTGGCTGCGAGTTATTTTTGAGCCTCAGGCAGATCGGTTGGCTCCGTGAGAATGAGTTGGCGCGCTGCAAAAAAAAACAAGAGAAGACAAGATTAAAAATCTGTAAAAAATTCTAAGTAAAAAATTACAACAACACCAAGCCGTAGTCCCAGATTAAACTATGAATCGGCTACAAAGTGTTCTCCATTCGATCTTTACGAAAGGAGCACATTCTGCTTCCACCGATGCGTCAGAGATCGGCACGAAGAAGAACTTATCCCTCCAAAAGTGATATTTGCTTGGAAATCTGCCGATGATTTTCCTTTTTGCCTTGTTCGCTATGTTATACATCGCGACGTCCTTCGCTTTACTTCGGCGAATCTCGAGAAGACATAACAGATGTCTAATTCTGACCTCCGCATCGCATTCCAAACTTCGAACTAGGATGCCGATTAAATGATGAATTCCGCGAGGATTGACTTGAACAATGGCAAGTTTGAGTTTCCACAAGTAGCGAATGATTACCCCAGGAATCGGGAGCCAGAGGAAGCAATGATAGAAAAAATGCTCGTATAAGGTGAAGTGTCCAGGAGGAGGATGATCAGCTCGCTCGTCTTTCATTACAACGAGTAATTCAACTTCTTCAGATATTGAAATTCGTGCCCGAAGCACCTGCAACATCTCTTCGGTTGACAAGGTCGAGCCTGGCGGATCGGGTCGTACTCTCTTACTACTTTTTCTAGGAGCTTTCTTTGACGGACCGACACCAGTCATCACCTCTAATCGCCATTTCGCTTCGGCAAGATCAAAGTTCCAATCCTCTTCTTCAACTTTAACTTATTCAAAAGGGTTAACCATTTTGTCAAACGGCTCGTCAAAGAATTAAGGGTTCCCAATTTCCAAGGGATTCACAGCACTACTACCCACTTCGTCGGAATCGTTTGAATGCATGATTTTCCTTCCAAGATACGAAGGACAGTTTTCAAAGCTTAGCAGATCGTCTAGATTGTCAGGCTCGAGTGCATCAGTTTCATTGACCAGAGGACGAAGGCGACGAAAGTGAGAACATAATGGATCGACAGAAACAATTGTCTCGGCATCAACAAAGGAATGGCTAGAACTCTCACGGGTCGGATCTCGTGAAAAACTCGATGAACGGATCGGGAAATTGGAAATGGATGGTTCGGGAGAAGTAGGAGACTTGATGCGGCTTTCAAACAACATAATTTAATCGCGTCGGCAGTTTTGAAGATCGAATAGAGAAATGGATTGGGTTTCGATCTAACACCAAAGCAAGAACAAGATCTTCAAAGGGTTCGGTTAGTCGGCAAATTCGAAGGAGTTTGAAGATGAATCGAGTTCTTCAAAGACAACCGCCAGAAAATTAAAAGGGAGCGGTGGACCTGCTTTAAGATCGATCGTAAAATTCGAGTTTTCGGCGGCGGCAGAGGATAAGGCAACAAAAAAACCCTAAAAACCTAAGCAAATAAATAGAGAGAGGCGCTACTTGTTTTGAAGAAAGTTTTGGAGAAGTGAAGTTATAAGGAAAAAATGGAAGGGGTTCGATATATATAAGCATTTAAAGCAGACGTTGACATCATCACGCATCGGAAATTAGCATTGCACTTCCAAAGAAAAGTTGGGATTTTTACTAAGTATAGAAGCTTTCAATCCAAGTTAATGCTTGTAGAGATGCCGATCCGTAGAAATGGATAGACACCATTCCAACAGAAATGGATAGACACAATTCCAACATCAAACGGATAGGCACATATTGCGCAACGGATCGGCACACACACATCATGCAACGGGTAGGCCGCTCATCATGCAATCAAATCGACCTATCCATCAATAGATCATCCGCCGAACGGTTCGGCATGCCTTTCAAACATCACGGATAGGCATCATCTTAAAATATCATGGATATGCATCATATTCAACATCATGGATATGCATCATCTTCAACATCACGGATAGGTGCACATATCGTGCAACGGATAGGTGCACATATCGTGCAACGGATAGACGTACAAATTGTGCAACGGATCGACACAAACATACACATTGTGTCTTGGATCGTCACACACATAACACCATGGATTGGTGTATTTATCAATGGGATACACGAATAGACACGTTACGAATTGATGCACCACTACGGGTCGGCGTCATCACGAATAACAAATCGGTTCAGCAGCATGACTTGGAATGTTGATCTTAACTTTGACTCTCTTTACCTCGGCACTCTCATCACTGATACTGCCGAACTGGGGGCTAACTGTTGGGGTCGGATTTCACCCTCAAGATCAACAGTAAAAAAATGACTAAGTGTTGGAATGGATCGAACCATAGAAACCGAACCAACCCGTCGAGCAACGAAGATGAACCATGGGCTTTAACGCCAACCGATCCATAGCCTTCAGCGATGGGCCGATCCGTGGGCTTCAATGATGGGATGATCCATACGCTTAGCGATGGGCCGATTTGTGGGCTTCAACGATGGGCCGATCTGTTGGCTTCAACGATGGGCCGATCCATATCCTCAGCGATGGGCCGATCTGTGGGCTTCAATGATGGGATGATCCGTAGGTGCCAGTGTTGAGCCGACTCGCAGAAATGGGCTTCGATCCAATCAAGACTTCATAGGCGCAAGCCCAAGACGAAGGCCCATAAAACCATACCGACTTAGACAAATTCGAGAGGAAAGAAAATCCCGAAGAATAAGGAAGTTTTCTTTTATCATTTAGGGAAAGTCCTAACCGACTTAGACTTATATAAATACTCATGTACATTCTTTGAGAAAGGGATCCGCAATTTACTTAGCAAAACCCTAGACTTTTTGCTCTCACACTCTTGTACGAAAAGTTTTTCAAAACAGCATAATAAAACCATCTTAGATCTTCATTTTGTGGTTTATACGCAGAAGTTTCAGTTCCCTTAACAAACCCTCGACAAATTCAATTGTGCTAGTTTTGACCCCCACAATAATGATAACTTATTAGGCAACCACAGGTCAAACAATCAATTTGGACAAGTCTGCCATTACTTTTGGAGATAAAGTGGATCCTCTTATTAAGGTAAACATCCAACATTCACTTGGAATCTTTAATGAAGGAGGTACCGGTAATTACCTAGGATTACCTGAGTGTTTTAGTGGTTCTAAGATTGATTTGTTGACTTACATCAAGGATAGGTTTAAAGCTAGAATATCAGGCTGGTTTGCTAGGTCTCTTTCCTTAGGAGGTAAAGAAGTGCTTATGAAAGCTGTAGCCTTGGCTATGCCTATTTATGCTATTTAGGCTACCAAAGGCTACTTGTGCTTCCCTATCTTCAGTTATGGCTGATTTTTGGTGGCACTCTTCAGAAAATAAGAGAAAGATCCATTGGGTCAGCTGGGATAAACTTTGTTTTGCTAAGCAGGATGGTCGACTAGGCTTCAGGGATATAGAATGCTTCAATCAAACTCTGTTAGGAAAGCAAGCTTGGAGAGTTTTGTAGAATCCCCTTAGTCTCTGTGCTAGGCTTTTCAAGAGCAGATATTTTGCTAAAAGTGAATTTTTATCAGCTGTTGAAGGGACCAGACCATCTTACGCTTGGAAAAGTCTGTTATTTGGAAGGGATCTCCTGGAAAAAGGACTTCTCAAATAGATTGGAGATGGAGAAAACTTAAAAGTGTGGAGTGATCCTTGGCTTATTGAGGGCCAGCCTAGAATACCCCTCATGAAGAACATTTTCATTAACCTAAACCACAATGTTAGTGATCTTATTGATATTAGGCTTGGTTCTTGGGATAAAACATTCTACAGGAACTGTTCTACCAGAGGGATGTTGATTTGATTCTGGCGTTAAAACCAGTCATCTCCCATGAAGATTATTGGGTCTGGAAACATACCAAAATAGGAGACTATACAGTTAAATCTGGATTTGGGAACTGGTAGCAAACCAAGGAAAATACAAAGAAGAGATTCAACTAGCAGCAGCTCTTCCCTCTCTCAATGGACTCAAACAAGATATTTGGAAACTTAAAGCTCCATCTAAAATCAAGTATTTTTTTTGGAGAGCTATTAGCAGTGCCATTCCGGTTGTTGACAAAATCAGAGCCAGAGGGATTAAGATGGATGAAAGATGTCAGGTGTGTGGTCTTGATGGTGAATCTATAAATCAGGTGTTATTCGTCTGTACAGCTGCAAGACAAGTGTGAGAATTATCTGAGATCCCATCACCCAGAGAAGGCTTTGACCCAGTCTCCATCTTCTCTAACTTGGAATATTTGTTCTCCTTAACCAAGGTATTTCACATCCCTGCTTCAACTTTGGATTGTTTGGTTTATATGGAAGAACATGAACCATTTGTTCTTTGAGGGTTAAAAGTTTTGTCATTTTGAGACCACAAGCAATATCAGAGAGGAGGCCTCTAATTGGCATATAGCTCAGTGCATAGATAGATCCTCCTTGCAAAAAGCAGAAGAGGTTGCTAAGAAAAGGGTTAAGTGGTTAAAACCTCCTCCTTCTTGGCTTAAATGTAACATCGGAAGCTCCTTGTCAAAATCAAACAAATCAGGTGGAGAGGCTTGGGTTTTGAGAGATAGCCTAGGAAAAGTGATCCTACACAATAGGAGGTCCTTTGCAGAAGTGGACAGCAAAGAGGAAGCTTGTCTGATATGCCTCAAATGGGCTATGGAAAGTCTAAAAGACCACCATTTGGATAAGATTATATTTGCCTCTCAAGACTCCTGGGAGCATTACTAAGACCGAGAGCTTGGCCGAATTTTTTGTTTCAGGTTTCGATCATCAAGCAGTCTTTGCCCACTTTTCCGAATGGAGAATACATGTGGAACAACATACAACAATAAAGGAGCACATCTCATAACTCAAAATGTAACTTTGGAAGTTAGAAGACAATCCTATGTGGCAATTGGATCTTCTTCTTGGCTCCATAGTTTTTTTTTTGTTTCTGAGAGTGTTTGATCCTCTTTTTGTTTGGATTTTTTTTTTGGCAGGAACGTGTTTGTGATCCTAAGGGCAGTAGGGTTTTGCTCGAACCTTGCAGTGAAAGTTTTTTGTTTTGGAAAGTGACTGTAAATGGCTTTTTGGCTTATATCTATTTAATCAGATTAGATAGAAAAAAAAGTAAAAAAGGTTATTTATAGTCAAAATAATAATAAAATCAGAAATGATATTTCTTTTCCCATGGTTAATTATATTTTTCTTCTAAGAAAGAGTTTACTATTGCAAATAGATTAATAGATCAAATGATGGAATAGAACTGATAGTAATTTCATCACCGCGTTTCACATGCAGATAAACGATTTTTTCATCTCAGCCTATGATTCAATGGGATACTCGGTCATTTTTGTTCGATTTCATAGTTCATGCATCCGCATATACGGCGTCGAGGCACTATACAATAACTTACCATATTGTATCTATGCTATACATATTTTTAAATAGAATAAATTATGTCCATGTTACGACAATTAATAAACTGAACATATAATTTTAGCACATAACATAAAATGATGTTTAATTTTTTCCTCCAAAAAATAATTAAATTTAGATTATTTGTCTAAATTATATACATAATAAAAATATAAAAAAATTTCATCTCATTTAATAATTGATATAATTATTATTTTCTTACTTGAACAGTCGATTTAGTCAATTATCAATCACTGTATAGCTTGTAGGGTTGGGATGGATCCAGATATCCGTGGAAAAAGTATCCGGATCCGGATAAGTGACTTCTAGATATCCGAACTTCGGATATCCGACAAAAAATTAAGATATCAGCGAATATTCAGATCCGAAAATAATAATAAATTAATTAAATTAAAATACTAAAATTTTTAAAAAAAATTATAACTTAAAAATATAAATTAAATTTTTGAATAATATTTTTCAAAATAAATATGATATATTAGAAAAGAAATAAAATCAATATATTTTTATATAAAAATAACTTAATATATGTAAAAATATATGTTTTTAATATATTTAATTTAATGCCCCCGGATCCAGATCCAATATCCGGACCTTGAAATTTTACTATTCGGATCCGGATCCGTTTTACTATTCGGATTCAGATCCGGATCCGAAATTTTACTATCTTTATCCGGATCCAGATGTCCCAAATATCCTTATTTATGAAACGGATAGAAACCGATATCGGATCGGATTTCGGATTCCGGATAATAATTACATATATCTTTGATGAAAATCAATGAGACGAGAATTTTATGATCTGGTCTTACCGTTAGTTTTACGGATCAAATTAAAGGATTAACCGATAAATTAATGGATCAAATTAAGATTAACCGATAAGTCAATAAAATAATCAATCAGGGAAGGCCTAGGCGATACTTTGTCTCCCCCATTTTATCTCTCACAAGATTTTTATGGCGTTGCTATTTTCTCCTTCCTCTCTCTTATCTCCTCAACCACCGTTTTCTTCTTCTTTTCATTCTTCGAAGCTCCAATGTCTGAAAAAAGGAGTTTTCGCTCCATTGTCTTCATCGTCTTCCTCGGTTACATCGTCTTGTAGCTCCAATTCGACTCCGCAGGTTGTAGTAACCCGGGAACGTGGAAAGAACAAAGAAATTATCAAAGCATTGGTATGCACTTTACCCTTCCTCTCCTCGACCTCTTTCTCGCGGTTTAGTTTCTCGAAGCTCTTGTTTGGATACTTACTGAGTAGTTTGGTGTTCGTTGGATTTGGAGATTATTGTACCTCTGAAATCGTAAACTAGCTAATAGAGTTTTCCCGCAGGAGAAATATGGGATATCATCTTTAGAGCTTCCCCTAATTCAACATGCGCCAGGACCTGATTCCCATCAGCTTGCTTCTGTATTAAGTGGTGATTTTCTTATTGTAGCCCATTTATTTAGTGCTCTAATATCTCATTTCCTTATGCGGGTTTCGTACTACATTTTGCATATTCATGATACTCGAGAAACTATTGCTTCATCTTATTTGTAGCCATGCTTGATAAATGTTTTTGAATGCCTATGTTTACTCAAAATTCGGGATTGTTATTACAATTAAGAAAAGGCTCCAGAATTCTAAAGCAGTGTAGATTTTGTTATTCTGATGTGTTTCATTTTACTTTGCTAGATAAGACCTTTGACTGGATCATCATAACATCTCCAGAAGCAGGTTCTGTCTTTCTTGAGGCGTGGAAGTAAGCCCTGCTTCTTGCTCTATTCCCTTTTTTTTACTGTGAGTTTCAGTAAGTAATGTGTTGTCAGAATATGCAATGGGTTTGAGCTAAACCTCATTGGTCTCAATTCCTTAGGGCAGCTAGCTCCCCAAAAGTGAAAGTAGGTGTAGTGGGAGCTGGAACAGCTCGCGTATTTGAAGAGGCAATGCAATCGGCAGAAGGATTGCTTCATGTTGCCTTTACACCATCAAAAGGTTTCATAACTTTCTATTCAGACACGCAATTTCTATTCAGTCCATTTAAGTCTTTATATCTGCGAACTGTGCTTCTTCAAGCATTAAATAGTGTATAAATGTGCAATATCATCGTTCTGTATGCTTGTTTTGTGTGACTATGGAAGATATGACCGATACCCTTGTCCTAGTTTGTTCCCATGAACCAGAGAACACCAGAGAAATATTAATGATCCAAGCTACATTTATGTACCATGGCATGTCTCTCATCAATGTTTATGTTATGGGGTTGCATCCGTCAAGCCAATATAAGTATTATTAGGTTATGGATGAGTGGTTGAACGTACAATAATTACACTCTTGGCTGGCTGATTGTCTTTTGTTTTCATTCTTTCAGCAACTGGGAAAGTCTTGGCTTTGGAGCTTCCAGAGAATGTTGGCAAAAGGTCCTCCGTCTTATACCCGGCTTCTCTGAAGGCAAGCAATGATATTGGTGTGTGTGGTTAGGTCTTCTCAATTCAATTAAGCTTATTGTGTTACCCATGTAGAATAAAAATATTAGGACTGAATCATAATTATAGAACAGATAATCCATATCCTGTACAATTTTACTAGGCAGTTGGATAATACCATGTTAAGCATTGCATTTCAATAGATATATTTGTCAAATTATGAAAGTATTGGCAGAGATATGCAGTAATACTATTTACTCTGGTTTACATACCGTATTCCAAAAAGTTGAAAAGTATTTGTATATTCTGCACTGTCCTTTTGCATATAGATGTGTGCATTAATCCTTGGTACATGGACAAATGACTATTAAATATATGTTGGCCAGCAACCTTATTGGAAATAAATAACTGTAAAGTTAGTTTATTTTAATATTGTTTCGTAGATTTGAAAGTCCATGACTGACCAGCTTGCTTTGCTTCCTGTTCTATATATGAATCTTAGTGGATGGGTTGTCCAGTCGTGGGTTTGAAGTCCTCAGGCTGAATACGTACACAACAGTAAGCCTTTACCGCTACTAGATTAGCAATATAAAAAGTTTTTCATTGCATCTATTATTTGGCTTAGTCAACATTTTATGTATGGGTTCTTGCTTTTCAGTCCTTGGTATGTGTTTATTTGAAGATGTCTATGCACTGTAACGGTCAGTTTTTCTTTTCTTTTTGCTAGGTTCCTGTGCAGACTGTTGATGCAATGCTCCTGCAACAGGCACTGTCTGCGCCAGTTCTTTCTGTAGCTTCACCTTCTGCAGTCAGGTATAGGTGTCATAAATGTCATCCTATTGCAGCTCATCATCTATCCTTTCTTTATCTCCTGTCGCAAAAGTTATGGGCTGAATGCTGTTACCAGTCACTCGTATAAATATCTTCTTTTACGGTGGAATGGCTTTGGTCCATCATTTACTTGTATCCAACAGGGCCTGGGTGAATCTGATTCCAAACGTGGAGCAATGGAGCAATTATGTTGCCTGCATTGGAGAGACAACTGCTTCAGCTGCAAGACGACTAGGATTGAAAAACGTGTACTACCCAGAGCAACCAGGACTTGAAGGGTAATTCTTGATCTTTTCATATGGTGGAGCATGTCAACTAGGCTCCGAATTGAGTGCTCTTGTCACATAACCTAGCGAATTGAGTCCTATCGTCACCTGGATTTTCCATGGGTTTGTGTGTGTGTGTGGCAGGTGGGTCGAGAGTATCATGGAAGCTCTAGGTGCTCACGCAAATTCAAGTAACTCTATCTCTCTCCCCTTAGAAATTTCGAGGGAGACAAACCAACCTAATCTTTTGAGTCTGAGTCGTTCGTCATCGACACCTCCCATGACTGTGCTGAGCAACCAGAAAGCCTCAAAGAGGAAGAGGACAAAGTACAGGAAGCAGTACCCAGGAGAGAGCGTTGGAATAACGGAGGAAATGAGGTTCGTCGCCATGAGATTACGCAACGTTAATGGAAAGAAATTGGATCCATGTCAAAATGATACTGAAAGAGACAAGGTAGAAGAAGAAGAAGAAGAAGAAGACAATGATGAATTGGAGGGAGAGACTTGGAGGCCGAGCAAGGAAGGTTTTCTTAAGTACTTGGTCGATAGCAAGCTTGTCTTCGATACTATCGAGCGAATTGTAGACGAATCGGAGGATGTTTCCTGTAAGAATCCTTTTTTTTTTGGCTAGATTTTGAACTAATTTCACTTTGAAGAGTTGAATTCTCTCCATTTTCTAGCTGGCAATATAGAACATAGTTGAAATTGCAATTGGTGGACAACTTTGTGATTTGTTAATTATTTGGGTTTATGGATTTAGGTTTAGGGTTTATGATGTTTCCTGTAAGATTATATCCCATTTTTAGTCTATATTTTGAACTAATTTCACTTTCAAGAGTAGGATTCTTCTATCTTTGTTCTATATAGAACATAAGCAATTGGTGGAAACAGTAAATTCTATGGAGAATTTTGTGATTTGTTAATGATTTTGGTTTATGGGTTTGGCAATCTACAGATGCTTACTTCAGGAGAACAGGATTAGAGCGAAGTGAAAGTCTTGAGAGGGATCTACAATGGTTTACAGCACAAAATTTGGTCATCCCAGAGCCAAGTAGTGTAGGAGTTTCTTATGCAAAGTACTTGGAAGAACTGGCAGGGGAAAATGCACCCTTGTTTCTTTCTCATTTCTACAACATCTACTTTTCACACATTGCTGGTGGTCAAGTTATAGCAAGACAGGTAAGTTTCTTGAGGATGAATATCTGATAAGTGAACATAGAAGAGTTCTTCAATTGCATAAGGTCGCATCAGCATATCTAACAGTTACAACTACTTTGTTAGAGTTAAAGATTAGTATAATTTTAAGCAGATTCAAGAGAGCTGAGGTTATCGAGAGTTTGTTGGTGAATAATAGTATGTCATAAGATTTTCTTTCTTCTTCATTGAGAGTTGACTTACAATCACAGAAGTAAACCAAAGAGAACCATAGCAAAGAAACAAAGAGATCGTAAACCCAAATCAACCAAGACCAAGCTTGCTCCATTAGTTGGTTCAATTCTCTACTTATGCTAAATAAAACCTTTAAGGAATTTGTTATACGACTGTTAGTTAGGCTGATGTGGCGTTAAGCAATGGCTGAAGTCTTCTTTTGTCTTCATCATAATCCTATATTCTTTTGGTTCTATTTTATAAATAAAGGGAAACATGTTCTGGTTCTAGCTTCTATCAATATCCCGTGATTTAGACTGTCCTAATTGCTTGGTTACCCTTCTATATGCGCGGTTTTCAAATGTAACCAAGCAATTGATTCATTTAGGTATCTGAGAAGCTTCTGGGAGGGAAGGAGCTGGAGTTTAATAGTTGGGAAGGGGATGCGCAAGACTTGCTTAGAGGTGTCCGTGAGAAGCTCAACGTGCTCGGGGAGGTGAGAATGTTAATGCTAATTTTAACTCTTCATTCCTCCACTTGCTAAAACTAATTTTTCCACAATGCTTTTGATCTGATGTGATGCTTTTGGGAAATGCAGCATTGGACTCGGGATGAAAAAAACAAATGCTTGAAGGAAACAACAAAGGCGTTTAAGTATATGGGGCAGATAGTTCGATTGATCATCTTGTGAGATTCTCTGTTTCAAAGTTAATGGTTCCCAGCACCAGACCCGCGCTAATGGGAAATCAAATCTTCTTGGCGAATTGCATTCCACCAATTGGCTTACCACAGGCATTGTGCTCTTGCTCCTTCATGACAGTGCTGGAATTAAAGCTTATGGCCACCAGCCTCCATGGCTAAAAGAGCAACCTTGTGTTCTTTGTTGGTTTAAAGTCATCGGTCAAGACAAGCCACCGAATTGCTGCTTGAGAGACGTATTTTTTGTCTGTAAAAAAAATGTAGCCAAAGTTTGTGGCCTTTGTCTGAGGAATGTTTGTTGAGATATTATTGCTTCTAATTCTCTGCAGTTATAGGGCTAATTGAATAATTCTACGTTGATCATAGCTTTCTTGGGATTGGGATACTTATTGAGTTTGGCGTTGTATTTAACGCCCTGTAGATGTTCACTGGAGCAAATTTGCTCACTGCCAAACTGAAATTATGAAACGTCTTCAGTAAATTAATTTTGGGATCATGAAATTTTGTCCATTATGGTAACTGCATTGGATTTTTCGATTAGAGACTCTAATTTAGAGTACTGGACTCGTAACTTTAAATTGTATGTTTCTCTTACCTCCGTAAACTAACTAATAGAGTTTTCTCTGGCTCATCAACCGGACACGAATTCTCTCCTTCATCAAGTTGTTGAATGATGAGATTAAGTTAAGAAAATGGAAAAGCAATGTTTACACAAAAGCTGGGTGGAGGTTTTACGATGCTCCACGGATTTTTTCATCTACTCGCTACTCCCGGGTTTGCTCAGTTGAAACCTCCAAACCAGGCGGTATAAACACAATGTCGTCCCAGTTTGATGTTGTGCTTTCCTGAAATTTCGATCCAAAACCCCGGGAAACAGATTCAGCAAACTAGTCATTCTTAAAGGACAAAAAAATGAAAATTGAATTACAGAACTTCTGTGGTGTATACTCTTTTATTGTTTACCTTCATCTCCTTGACAATTTCTTCAAAAACTGCAACCTTTAGAATATAAAATCATGCATTTCAATATGAGATGAGAAAAATTATGGATTGAAAACAATATAGGAATTGAAGTGAAATAACAACAAAAACCTGAATATCGCCTGGCTTCAGAGCAGGGTTAAGTCGGTTCTGTTGGCGGGAAGCTCGTATTAGAGATTTTTCCAAGTCCTCCTGTCAGAACTCAACACAGCTTCACGCTCGTCGATCATGTAACCAATGTATGGACAAAAGTGATAATTACACAAGAAAACGTGGTCGTGTAAGTTTAACTAACCTTTCTGAAGAAAACAGGGCGATAACTTTTGTTTTCACTTCGTAGAAGCAAACTCTTTGACTGAAGCGAAACCAGTCAGGTTGTTAAAAAAAAAAAAACTGGACATTATGAAAGAAAACATGTTTCGAACATATAAAGGAAGCAATAATCTTGGATTTTTGCAATTTCCATGGAGCAGCCCGAAAAATAGTATCCAAAAATATATTACAGACCAATAGATCGAGTAAAAAAGAAAAGGCCAAGTCAGAAGTTTTGAAAGCATTGGTTCTTTTGCACATTACCTGGAAAACTGGAACACCATTGAAGTCGTCATCATCGAAACCAGCTGTTTTCCTTTCCTGTATACGCAAATAAAAGAGATATATCAATTACTTATATCGCAAAGCACTGTGCCTAACCAAATCCTACAGAATGAAAGGTGACGTCTATTCTCAGAGAAATAATGGTACTTCACAAACTCCTTGCACAATCTCTAGGAAGGATTTACATCCATAAGACCTATATGCTGCAAATAAACCCTATCATCTCTGTGTAAAAATCTACCAAAACTAAATGCCATTAGTGCAGTCCTGAAGATAACCAATTAGCTGGGATGGTTAGGAAAAAAATTGCTCCTTTTCCCAATTATTTAGAAACCCCAGCACAGTATCTAGGGCCAAAAACATAAAGCGTAATCTCTAGACACAATGTAGATGCAGAAAAGATTGTCTAGATCAATATTAACCACAACATGGAATTTCCGTGTATGTTCTAGCCCGAAGAAGGGTGCCAATAACCATGACACAAATCCAAAGAGTCACCCAAAGTCCTAACTCTTGCATCTCCATGATCTAGGCTTAGGTTTTACCATACGTTATGTGATTTCATGTCAGATAATATCATAAATGTGATATAGAGGAAGAGTCTTATAAGCACCAGAAACGTTTCTCTCTTTATTTTTTCACTCTCTGAATCTATGCACAGAGACAACTGAGAACAAACCGAATCAAAGAAACCATAGGGTGAATTCTAGAGCACCCTAAACTCTCCCAAGCCCAAGCCAATCCCTACAGCAATCCAGAATGCCCTCTCCTTGTGCCTCAACTTCCTTGTAATCTCTTAGCTCTCTAGCTAACCGGCTCAACTATAGTTGCTGAGGTTTGTTTGTCGACAAAGCTACAATCCATTACAAATCACCTATGGTAACTAAAATGCTCCGGCACTAGACTAACACAAAGCTCTTTATGATGAATGATGAGAGTCATGTTCAGCGGCTGTAACGTCTATGGTGACCAGTGGCAAAGCTTTTGATTATCCAAAGATATGTTCTATGGCAAATAACCTTACCTTGAGGGCATTTTTCACTTGAGTAGACTCTGGGATTAACCTAAATCCCACACCATTAACTTTTAACTGGGCGACCTGCAACAGCAACACACGAAAATCAGAAATAGCAAAACAAAGTGAGCAAGAAGACCAAACTAAGTACAAAAAAAGAGCTAATTGATTCCTTTACCTTGCTAAGAGCAAGAGTTACAACCTTGGAACCTTCTTTCCTCATACGAGGGTCCATAATCTTCATCTGTTTAAGAAGCGCCTCCGCATCTTCCTCTTTACAGAACAAAAAACCCAGAGATTTCCCAGAGGAAGTACCTGAAACCAACACAAATTCCTCATTCGAGTTGCACAGTGCGTAAACAGGAACTCCCGCCAACCTCTCCTCGATATCATCGGCGGATAATCCCGCGCCGCTGCTTCCACTTCGAGGAACCGGAGACGTCACCTGAGTCTTGACGCCGGCGTCAGAGATTCTCGCCCAGACGGGTGCGTTACCGGAGCGGGAAACGGAACTGAAGCGAGAGATTCCGGAATCAAGGGCTTTCTTAGCTTGGTCTCGCAGAGAATCGAGAGCAGAGAAGATGTTGGGTTGCTCAGCAGCAGAAGGGCTGTTCTTGTTGTGGTTGAAGAGAGGATTAAGGGTTTGCGAAACGTTCCTGAGCAAATCAGAGCATTGGTTCTGGATATTCGACAAGGATTGTTGTATATTTAGCTGATTTTGCTGTTTCGATGGTGAGAAAATGTTCGAATCCATCTTTTTTCTCGGGAAAAAAAACTGCTTGCGACTGAGACAAACCAGACTAGTAGTGAGGGTTTATCGAAAAATATTGATCCTTTGATTGAAGGTAATAAACTATTATCGTCTGTAGCTACACCCATTTATTGCTACCAACACTAACCACTTATGTTTCGCCACGTGTGTAGATGACTTTTTAGTCTGTGAGCTGACAAATGCCACGTCGCCTCCATCTCCAGTCTCTCCCTTTTCCCTCTCTCCTTATCCGAAAATCCATTATTTGCCATTTACACTTCCATCTTCTTCTTCGCGGCTTTTCTTGCTCTGCCCCGCAACAATGGCGGTTTTCGGTGGTGCTAATTTGGGCTCTGTCTCTTTCTCCTCTCATCTATTCGACCAACAGTCTTGTTTTCACTCTTGCCCTCTTAAACTCCTCCCTTCTTCGTCTTCTTCCCATAGAAATTCTCTTCTCTGCGTCGTCAAATCCTTCTCAGGTTCCGCCACCGCCGATACTGATCGGAATTCCGATCAACCCTCCGCCCTTTCCGCCTCCAGTTCTCTTCTCCGAGATACCTCCGACGATGCCGGACCCGCTCGGGTGCGTTTTTGTGGTTTTTATGTTTGTTACTTGCAACTGTTTAATGTAATTGATGATTTTGATTAATAAAGTATAGATGTCTAGCGATTGGAAGATGGCAAAGGCTTACTGTAAGAGTGGTGACACATTTGAAGGTGAAGTTGAAGGCTTTAATGGTGGAGGCTTGCTTATTCGTTTTCATTCTCTTGTTGGTTTTCTTCCCTATCCACAATTAAGCCCTTCACGTTCTTGTAAAGGTAATTAAAACTCTCTCTATAGATTCGTTTTTAGTTTCTTTGGAAGATTCATTGACGGTTTTTGTTTCTTCCCTTGAAGAGCCTCAGAAAAGCATTCATGAGATAGCTAAGACTTTGGTAGGTTCAACACTTCCTGTAAAGGTAAATTTCTCTTGGTTTTCCTTTTTTTTATAAACTCCATAATGTGTGTGTGTGCGCGCAACCAATTCGATTTTGATGTAAATCGATATAGGTTGTTCAAGCTGATGAGGAAAGTAGAAAGTTGATTTTATCTGAGAAGTTAGCACTATGGCCAAAGTATATACAAAACGTTAGTGTAGGGGATATATTTACTGGAAGAGTAGGTTCTGTTGAGGATTATGGTGCCTTTATCCACTTGCGCTTCGATGATGGTACTTTTGCTTTTTTACCAAATTCTCGATTGCTTCTTCTTCTTTATGGTTATTTTACTTCCTCTGCTTCTGAGCTGTGGCATTGATGGAAATGTGTGGTGGTATAGGTCTTTATCATCTAACCGGATTAGTGCATGTCTCTGAAGTCTCGTGGGATTACGTTCAAGATGTCAGAGATGTACTACGAGATGGTGATGAGGTTCGGGTCATAATCACAAATGTCGACAAGTGAGTTTCTTCTTTTGGTTACTGAATGTTATTAGTCATGCATACGCATCTCTTTAATCAGAAGTCGTTTTGATGTAGAGAGAAATCAAGGATTACTCTATCCATCAAACAACTGGAAGATGATCCTCTTCTAGAAACATTGGACAAAGTGATTTTGAAGGTAAAGAATGTGAATGTGTTTCTGTCTCTCGTGGGTCTTAATGATTTATAATAGAGATTGAATATTATTACAGGACAGCTCTACTGGATCTCCTTCGCTAAGCTCGAACAATGGGGATGCAATTGAACCTCTTCCAGGGCTGGAAACAATACTTGAAGAACTATTGCAGGAAGACGGGTATAGACAAAATTATTTACTATTACAGTCCTAATCGTCTCTCTGCATAGCATCTGCTTATTACAAGAGAATCGTGACTAGGATCACCTCTGGAGATTGTTAATTGCAGTAGTTTAGATTCTATGTTTGAGGCATAACTATCTTAGGATAGAAGAACATTCTGGTATCAATGTGTAACTATCCTCCTATTCATTTCCTCGTAATTATTTTCTACATTGCAGAATAGAAGCCGTGAAAATCAACCGGCAAGGATTTGAGAAAAGAGTGGTTTCACAAGACTTGCAACTTTGGCTCTCAAACGTGAGTTCTGTTTTCTTGATATCCCCTTTAGAAGAAACTATTGTTTTATTTTACTCTGTGAAAATCCCCATTCGATTCATCTCTACTTCACGTAGACACCGCCTTCTGAAGGGAAGTTTGTTCTTCTTGCCCGTGCTGGAAGACAGGTAGCTATCATCCCCTGAAACTTCTTTCATACATTTGTGGCCATAGATTCTTTGGTTTGATTTAAGTAAAATGTTGTTAATTTAACATATCCAGGTGCAAGAGATACACTTGACGACGTCGCTGGATCAACAAGGAATCAAGAAAGCGCTTCAGCGAGTACTAGAACGCGTCCCCTGAGAACCCTACGAAGAGACATACTTCTTGGCCCTTAAATCAGCTCTATGCATCTCACAACTCTTACCCAACAACATTTGGTCACTGTACTTTTGATTCTTCATTACCACAGGCAATGTACTTCAAAGTATAGCAGCAGCTACTTTTGAGTAAATCTAAAAAGCCAATGTACTTCAAAGTATAGCAGCAGCTACTTTTGAGTAAATCTAAAAAAGGCAATGCAAATTCATTTGTGGTATGTCACAACACAAACTATGAAAATATATGTTTATACTCAATTGTTTTGGTTCACATTATAAATCCATTAACATACAACTCAGAATTACAAACATGATAAATAACAGTTAAGTGTCATCATATTCAAGATCTAACCTTTAAGTCAATAATTGACTTTTTGACATCAAACATACAGCTAACAAAAATTTCCATGTTTTGGTAAGTAGCTTCATTTAACAATTTATTTCCTTTTAAATAGTCTCTTAACCAAGAATAATTAAACATGATAATTAAAATCCTGTTTATCCTTTTGTTTGTTTCTCTCCCACAACTTTCCTTGTCTCTGCCATGCACATGCTCTCTCTCTCTCTCTCTCTCTACTCTCTCACTCCAATGATTACAGAAGCCAGCCTAAGCAGCCTACCCACTTTCACCATCTAATGTTCCCACATTAACAATAAAACACACGTAAGATTCTTCTCCTTTTGATCTGTAAAATTTCACTCTTTTTTTTTAAAATTTTATCATTACTTTCCCTCTTTTCTCTTTTCTCTTTTCTCTTTTCTCTTTTGTCATTTTCTCTCCTTCTTCTTCTTTGATCAGTAAAAAAAGTCACCGCCTTCTCTTTCCTCTTTCCACACTTTGATTGATCAATCAATCATATGGTTCTTCATTTCTATTGCTAAGCTCTCTTTCTCGTTTCTGCAGATTCTTCCTGACTCATTTCCTTTTTTACGTAACAAAAACCCAAAATTGGTAGCTTTTTTTTTGCTTACATTTTCCTGGGAAAATTCAATCTCTTTCTCTGTGGGTGTAATAAGTTAATAATTGTCACTTGTTTGGAGTCTGAGAAGAAGAATCACTGAGACAAAAAAAAGTTGTCTTTTTTCTTACTTCTCGATTTGGTTATGTTTCAAAAATCTCCTTTTTTTCCTCCAAGAAAATCTCTCAACTTCCCATGTAGAAGCAGCTTTTTCTGATTCAGATTCTCATTGTTCATCTGGGTTTTCTTCAAAATTCCCAGAAAAATTGTTGAAATTTTTCACTCAATTTTTGTTTTGTTTGTCACAATAGTCTCTTGCTCTTTAGATGAACATGGACAAGGAAACGGAACAAACCCTAAATTACTTACCTTTGGGTCAGAGCGATCCCTTTGGCAATGGCAATGACGGAACGATCGGCGATTTCCTTGGAAGATTCTGTAATCCTCAAGACATTTCACCATTAACTCTACAATCCTTCTCCCTCAATTCCCAGATCTCCGACAATTTTCCCATCTGTGGAGGAATCCGATTCCCGCCGTATCCAGGACAATTCGGATCCGATCGGGAATTTGGGGTTATCGGGTCGCAACCAACTACACAGGAGAGCAACAAGAGCTCGTTGTTGGATCCAGATTCAGTTTCCGCTGCTTCGGATCGAGCTCAGACCACGAAATCCAACTCCAGGAAGAGAAAATCGATCCCTGCTGGTAATGGCAAGGAATCACCAGCTTCATCGTCTCTTACAGCTTCCAATTCCAAGGTTTTGATTCACAACTCTCTTCACAATCTCACTTGCTTCTAATACACTTTTGTTTTCACAAGTGTAGATATGTGTTGACTATAGGAAAGTGTAGTCTTCTGGATTTATGAACCATATGTATAGTTGAGTTGTGATTAGTGCAGACATATTCATGATTCATGAACCTTTAGTGTGTTCTGTTCTTGATATTCTGGAGATGTTTTAATTCTGAGGACAAAACGGGTTGGTTTCGGATTTATGATCAGATTTCAGGGGAGAATGGTGGATCCAAGGCTGGGAAGAGAAGTAAGCAGGATGAAGCTGGGAGCAGTAAAGACGGAGTAGAGAAGTGTGATAGTAAAGGCGACAATAAGGACGATGCAAAGCCTCCCGAGCCTCACAAAGATTATATTCATGTTAGAGCCAGAAGGGGTCAGGCAACCGATAGCCACAGCCTCGCTGAAAGAGTACTGACACCTTCGAAAACCCATCTACTTTTTCTCCATTTTATGATGTTTTGGTTTAAATTTACAATGTTGATGTTGGTGTGTTTGGTATCAGGCAAGAAGAGAAAAGATCAGCGAGAGAATGACGTTGCTTCAGGATCTGGTTCCTGGTTGCAACCGGATTACAGGGAAAGCGGTCATGCTTGATGAAATTATAAACTATGTGCAGTCCTTGCAGAGACAAGTCGAGGTAGAATCCGGGATTTTTAAAAAATGTTTCTTGAAATCAGAGTTGAGTACTTCTTAAATCTGAAACTCGCGGTTTGTTTTCTTCAGTTCTTGTCCATGAAGCTGGCAACTATAAATCCAAGGATGGAGTTTAATGCTAATGCTGCTTTATCCACAGAGGTGATAAATCTGCTTTTGAAGCTGCGATACATTGTTGCTCTTATCGAAATGTTCTGTATCAATAATGTGTGCATTTCTATGTATAGATGATACAACCGGGGGAGTCTTTAACGCAGTCTCTTTACGCAATAGCTTGCTCAGAGCAAAGACTTCCGTCAGGATACTATTCCCTTGGCAAGAACATGCCCAGATTCTCAGACACGCAATTCCCCTCGAGCGATGGATTTGTTCAAGCTGAGGTAGTTAGTAGTTAATGTTAGATTCTAGAAACTCTTTCAGGTGTATTGTAAACTCAACTTCTCTTGCTCAATCCTTTTGTGTTCTGATTAATTTCAGACACCGGGATTCTGGGAAAATGACCTGCAAAGCATTGTTCAGATGGGTTTTGGAGATATCCAGCAACAGAGCAACAACAACTGTAAGAACAATTATAAACCAATGTCCATTGAAAAAACTTTAGAACCAGTTTCTCATGCTAATAGTCGCTTATTTTTTTGTTTCAGGTTCTGAGGCAACACTTCAGATGAAGCTTGAGCCATAATAAGCTGATTAAAAGGTGTTTATTATTGTTATCTCTGTACATACAGAAACCAAGTAGTGATGGGTACGAAGTGAAACATGTGGAATTAATGTTTACTATCGTTTCTTCTTTGCTTTGTTCATCTGTTGATTTCTTCTAAACCCTAAAACAAACAAACAAAAACTTCATATTATGTAAAAAATGACAAGAACCTTTATTGGACCATCTCTGTATTATTTACAATTGTTATGTATTATATAATTTGTTCAACTTGTAAGAAACGGGAATAAGATTGTTCACTTCTTATATAAATTTTCACCAAGATGAGGAATCGCTTAGGACTCTCTCCCTCTGTTAGAGGTTTTGTGTGACACCCTAACCCGGTGAACCTATCCGGGGTTAAGATACCAGCGAACACATGCCAATGACCGTAACTACTTAGTCAAATTTTCGGCCATTATCTACAACTTAGCGGAAGACTAACAACTTAGCGGGCTCCCGAACATGCATAGGGAATAAAAGCAATTCAGAGTATTCATTTCAATTTCAAACAAGGTTCACAAACGATAGTGGTTCCATAACTAAACACCTTAACAAATGAGATCATGTTCCAAACTAAGCAATAACGAATCAGACCAACCAATGTCAAACGAATGCTTAAACAAACATAAACCCAGTCCTAATCCATCCCCTCCTTTCCAGCCTTGTCTCGCGTGCTCCTTAGCCACTTCCATTACCTGCCACCATGAAAGGGGGCATAAACAAACGAATTTGCTTAGTGAGATCGGTCATCCCGTCTCACCAGCTAACATCCGACATTATTTATACAACAATCATAAGTCATTATTGCATTTAACATCCATATCAACGTAATAACACACACCATGTCAAACGTAATATCAAACCAATCTCAACACCAACATCAAACATCAACATCAAACATCTAACATCAAACGTACGCGAACGTACCAAACCGTGTTGATCAAACACCAAACATGATTACGTGTTTACACTATCATCAAACCGTATACATAAGTATACCTATACACCGAAGTGTATCTGCCGTACGCGAACGTACCAAACCGTATACCTAAGTGTACCTATACACCGAAGTGTATCTACCGTACGCGAACGTACCAAACCGTATACGTAAGTATACCTATACATCGAAGTGTATCTGCCGTACGCGAACGTACCAAACCGTATACATACGTATACCACCATACACCGAAGTGTATCACCTCAAACACAAACAAGACTCCATGAGCCATACAAACAACCCTAGACATTAGCTACGGTTACGAACTCACCTTAGCAAACGGATGGTCGATGGAAACACCTTGGTACGATTGCTATCACCTAGTAATCCGTACACTCACCTAATCCATACGATCCAAACACACCACAAACAACAAGCAAACGTCTTAAAAGACCAAACCAAACACAAACGTTCGATAACTTTAGGGTTTAATCGAACCTTACCCGAACCACACGCAAATACGCCCTGGTACGTACGGCTGACCCACTTGGTACGTACGGACGACCCTGGTACGTACGGCAGACCCAAACGCTGCCCAACACACACCGCGGGTGATCAAACACGAACGTGAACACAACCTTCACCTTTTGACAAACGCGATCCTCAAAAATCAGAGCCAAACTTCAAATCAAACGAAGAAACACTAAGTTTCAAACGATTCTTACCTAGAATCTCCACCCTCCAACTCTGACGAAGAACTCACGAAGAACGAAGAACGAAGAACTCTCTCTGCCTCTTGCTCTCGTTTCTCTCTCTTGTTTCTCTCTAAGTGGCGGAATGAGAAAATGAGCTCTCAAGGCCTCATATATATAGGCATATATGCATTAAATGCCAAAACCCTAGCCTTGGAGAGAAAGGCATTCGGTTTACTCCAAACCGAATCAAACCAGCCCTTAACCGCCATCCATTCAGGTAGGATCCATGGCCCAAAGGCCCGTTAACAACTCCTCAAACTCACGGCCCATTCACACCAATCTAGCCGAAACTCGACCCAAGGGTGGTAAAACGTGACCCACGGGTAAATCTGCCGAACCCTCCATGCCTTAGGCAATTTTCTTAGCTTTTCCAAGCCATGCTCGAATCAACCTCACTACCACTCGTACCAAAAATGCAAATGCAGATCGCGGGTGTTACACTTTGCCTCGTCTAATCAATGTGGAGTAAAACTTGTGGAAGGATTCTTTCCTTGCCGCTCACGGGATTATTTTGGAACTTTTCCAAAAAATGTCTCAGTATCATACTGAATTTTTGGCAATCAAGAAATTTTTCCTTAAATCTTCAAGCTACACCAATGTTTCTGACTTTCTGTAGGGTTCTTACGGCCGCTATCAAACATTCATTGTTTCATCTTCACATCGAAGGTGAGAAACTGGAAAATTAAAGCTTTGTTCTTACTCTTAATGGACGGTGTCATTAATCAAGCCCTACAAGCAAATTGTCTGAAATACTCCTCTCGGTTCAAAGAATTTCCGAAAGACTCTCGTTATAACGAGATTTTCTTTTCTATTTATTTTTAAATCCAAAAATAAGTAGATTATTGTAAAACCAGGCAGAACTAATAAAATTACAGATCCAACCACTTAATATCCATCCGATTTCAGACCCAATCGGATCGACTCCGGGTCGAAATAAGATTGAGTAGAAATCGGACCCCAAATTAGACCCGATTCTTTCTAAATCAAATCTGTATCTCTCTATCTTTTTTCCAAGTCTCCCTCGTGATTTCTCATTCTTTCAAAACCGTAAAAACGACAAGTATAACTAGAGAAACTAGGAAGGATTCGAATCGAAATCAAGAGTTAGGTAAGTTAAAATCGTGTTCTCTTTTCGATTTTGTGTAGTAATCCGTTGGGTTTCGATTTGTTGTAGAAATCGTGAACCCTAGAAATTGTGTGAATACCCTATTCTCTCTACAACTTTGTTGATTTTACCCTAGATATTGTGCAATGGTGAAGACTATGTGGACGTCGGGGCCGAGGAAGTCGAAGCGCTTGAATAAATCGGAGAACGATGCTCCTCCACCGGTAGTAGAAGAAGAAGAAGAAGATACAGCCGAAGTAGAAGTAGGAGATAAGGAAGAAGAAGTAGAAGATGGGAATATCGAGGAAGAGAAAGATGGCAATGGAGAGGAAGAGAAAGATGACAGTGAGGAGGAAGAAGATGGCGATGAAGTAGATGAAGAAGGAAGTGTCCATGAGTCGCAATCAACTGGGGCAATGGAATCCCGGGCAATGGTATGTACATCGAATAAATGTTCAATTTGGTATAACTTGATATAATAGTTCTGTTTTTATGAGTTTGAAGTAGAAAAAAAGACTAGGTAATATTGTCATTATACTGTATTTTGATTGTAGGTTACGGAGATAGGAACAGAACCAATGCAGCCATTGAAGATGTGGTTCCCAAAGAGTGAGTATGGGACGTCAATGAAATTTGCAACAAAGTGTTATGTCAGGAAGGCCGTGGCCAAATTAGAGAGTACACTTGAACCAGATGAGTTGGAATGGTTCCATGAACACCCACAGTTTTGTCACTTCTTTCACATGCCGAAGGACAAAAACATAAGACAATGGGGATGTGGATGCTCCTACTCCGCATGGCCAATACAAAAAAGTGCAAGGAAGGTTGGTTTGTGGTCAATGGTGTTCCAATTATGTATTCTCTGAGGGAACACAGACTATTGTCTGGTTTGCACTGCCATGAGTATCCACCAAACTTTACAAAATTTGGAAATTTGAAGTTTGTTGAGAAGCATTTCAAAGCAGGAAAAGCAACCTATGCAGCCGTTGAGAAGAAGTTTGTGTCAATGAGACATTCTCCAGACAGATTGAAGATGGCAGTATTGTACTTCCTATCGAGCGTAATCATAGGAAATGCAAAGGTAGGAGATGGAGCACCTACGGTAGATGAGATATTTATGAGAGCCGTTACTGATCTTGAGTGGTGCAAAACCTTCCCGTGGGGTCGATTGTCCTTTGATGACACTATGAGAGAGATTTTACATATGAATGGCAAATTAAACAGAGTTATCCAAACATCATGGTGCTTCCCAAGTTTCATCATCCCCTTGGAGGTATGAGTATGATATAATGATTTAGTGTATGCCCTTTGATTATGTGATTATGTTAATATGTGATAATGTGATAATGTTAATATGTCTAGCTTCTAGCCTTTGAGGCAATCCCTGTTTTGATGGAGAAATTCAGAGAAGAGGTTATAGGTGCATCGAGTGACTGCCCTAGGATGTGCAAATCCAAGTTTAAATCAAGTTCCATGAGAGGCTTTCCACTTTCTGAAATTAATGATGCACTTGGCGGTACGAAGATTAGATTTATCATAGGTTAGATTTATCATATGTCTTTTTAATCATTGGTTAGATTTATCATTTGTCTTTTTATCCCAGGATATTCAAAGTATCGTGGAACCAACGATTGATGAGGCTTTGCTTATGTTGCGAATCATGGATGACATTAATGAGGAAGGTGATTATTATGATGTTATTATTGACGGTTGGAAGAAGTGTCCAATGGTTGAAAATAAGAAGATATGGTTTGAAGAACTTTACAACTAAGACGTGGATGGCCGGAAAGAAGATAAAAAGGCTGTGGCTAAGGAGAAACAGAAAGATAAGAAGAATGTGGCTGAGAAGAATGTAATGGAAGCGGGATTCAAGGAAGTCGGTGAGAAGATGACAAAGCTGGAGAAAATGGTGAAGGACAAGCTTGGTGAGATAGAAAGAAGACTCAAGCTTGTGGAAGACTCTGTTCCACCTAGGGAAGTCATTGGTGGTGAGAATGAAGTGGCTGAATCGTCAAGGGTGAAGAAGAGGAAAAAGAGTAATTCAAAATATATGACAGGGATAAAGACGCGTTCCCGCAACAAGGCTTGAACTTAGAGTCTACTGTGTTCATGTTCCTTTTGTCTTTTTGGTTTGGTAGTGCTGGTAAGACTTGGTAAAACTATGACTTGCTTGTGTCTTTATTTCTTTATGACAATACTTGGATGTATCGTTATTTTCTTTTGGTTTTTATAAACCCGAACATGAATGAATGGAATGGATGTGTCGTTAGTTATACTCAGTTATACTAGTTATTTATTTTAAATTGGTTCAAATGTACACAGAAAAAGTACTTAGTTGTACTCAGTTATACTAGTAGTTCGAAACATGATTCAGTTACACCTAGTAGTTCGAAACAGAGAGTACAAAATTACAAGTACTTGACCATCGACATTAGAGAAAATAGTAGAAAAGGATAACCGAAATAACACCAACAAGCAATCCAATCATAAGTTTCATCTCTTTCTCTCCAAACACCTTACTCTAAAGTTTGACAAACATCTCCTTAAGGGCATTGACTTCCTTGTTAGATCTTTCAAGAGTAGATACCATTTCCTTAAGCTTCGGCTTCTCTTCCTCACAACTTTGAACCAAGTCCCACATCATATTTGGTGGAGGACAATCGGGAGAGAAAGTCCATGCTATCACTCGATCTTCTAGGTCACTCACTTTGGTCTTGATATCATGTAACTCCTTCATTATTGCTTCGTCCCACAATTTCCAAATGTGGCAATCCACATCCTAATGAACAATCACATTATGAAAACGAGAAACGAGATTCGTGAATTACATAGAATTGATGTAAAATTCAGTTACTTACATCCTTATTACCCTCACAAGTGAAGTATCTTTTTCCATAATGCAAACCATGCGTTTCTGTTTCAATGATAGCTGCAGCACCACAGTAACATCGGGTTGGAATGCCAGATTCACGTGGCCAAGGACCCATTCCAAATACATCCACACTAGTTAAAGATCCTGAAGATGTTGAGTCACTGTTGTTGTCGCCGTAATCATAACTTGAGTCCATCCCACTCATGTCTCTGTAACCCCTAGATCCCTGAATCGAACAATTAAAATCGATAACCCCTAAATTCGACAACTTAAATCGAAAATCCCTAGATCCCTGAATCGCACAATTGAAATCGATAACCCCTAAATCCGAAAGCTTAAATCGAAAATCCCTAGATCCCTGAATCGAACAATTGAAATCGATAACCCCTAAATCCGACAGCTTACCTTGTCGTTAGTAACAAATGCTCTTCGATTTCGACGATTTCGCCCCAGCTCAAAACGAAAACCCAAAAAAATTATTAGAATTGAGAAAATAATAGTTTTAGTGGGAATCTGAGAATTTGTGATTTACGCGGATTTTTTTTTAATAATTTAAATTTTTGAACCAGTTTTAAAAACGTGGAAAACATGTTTTTTAATCGGAAATTTTCACATAGTTGTCCCTAGTTTTTGGGTTGTACAGAAAATCAAACAGTTGTACATTTCGGGGTTTTTACTTTATACTAGTTTTACCATAAATCGGTTAAACTTTTTTAGTTGTACACAGAATATTTCGTAACTGTTGTATTGCCCCAAGTTTTTCGTGTAGTAATATGAGTAGAAACCCATTGTAAGCATATTTTGCATCTTAAGGTGGTTATTGAGTATCAAAGTGACCATCAAAGTATAAGGTGTTATGTGTGAAATGTGTAAAGATGATAGTTTCAACATTGCCAAGTATTAAGTTCTGTACAAGAACACATGATTCTTAGTTGATTATCAAATATGGTTTTGTAATGTATCTTTTAAATTCATCAACCTAAATATTTTAGTTGATTTTTGTAAACAATTAACAAATAATTGTTTAACATTTATAATTTATGGATTTATTTGTGAATATGTAAATATGAATTTATTTGTCAATATGTAATTATTTGTAAACATCTATAGTTTTTTATAAGCGATAATGTAAAGTCAAACCAAAACGAGTTCAAAATAAATCTAAACAAAACGATAAGGATCCATAGTTGAACCAATTTTACGTAGTTATACAAACAGAGTAAATCAAGTAAATCAAGTCTGAACCTAGTTGTCCGAGGCATAGTAAATCTAGTTTCACCTCGCCTAGGGATCCCAATCCATTCACTCAAGCTTCTTCCTGGTACGAACTTGTTACTTGTCTTTTTCTTCTTCCAGCGACCTTCTCCAGCCGACGGATACCTGTTTTCTTGAAATCTTCCCTTCCTTTTCGGATAATCTGGAGGTAATGCACATTTTGCAAGTATAGTACCCGGAATCACCCAATGAGACTGATGCGGGACTGTATAAATCGTTCTGTGATACGCCAACGCCCACGTCTCCAACAAATAAAACTTCGAGCACAAATCATATACATTCATATCAAGTGATCTATCTTCCATCTTCCCGTAGTCAATGACAGCGGCTACGGCATGTATACAAGGATACATGTCTATATCAAAACGTTTGCAACTACAACTTTTATTCCTCAAGTCCACCAAGTAGGTTTTGCCATCCATGCCAATAACACTGAACTCAAACTCAAAGGAGTTCAACACTTGCACCTTTAATTTGCTCCCTATCTTACAACTAGGGTGCAATTCATTCTCCACAAATGGCACCAGTTTGTGGGTGCTCGGTGCACTACCGAATTCCTTCCTATGTTTGTTAAACCACTCGGCAATTTTTCCCACAATCGCATCAATCATAGGTAGTAAAGCGTACATCCTCGCTTTCCTGAAAACATTATTCAAAGATTCTGCACTGTTTGTGGTTTCAATGTTGTACCTTCGTCCTTTGAAATAACACCTTGCCCATTTTGTAACGTCTACACTACTATCCAAATACTCGGCTACTTTAGTTAACCTTCTCCTAAAATCACCATACTCCTTATCGAATTCAACCCGTGTATAAATTTCCGCGAGCTCCCTGAATTTTTTTCCAACATATTCTTTATTTCCACTATGAACTTTTTCTCTCACATTCTGAGACAAATGATACACACAAAACCCATGCTCAGACTTTGGGTAGACCTCGGCAATTGCCTTTATGAGGCTTGCATTTCTGTCGCTAATGAAAACCAAACCTGGATCATCCGGTACAACAGTCAACAGCGCAATGAAAAACCATTTCCAACTAGCATCTTTCTCACCATCCACCACCCCAAATGCAATGGGATAATGGTGGTGGTTTGGATCCCGAGCTGTAGCAATCACAAGTACACCACCATACTTGAGAAAAGTTGCATCCACACTTAGAACTTTCCTCATGGCACTAAACCCTTCGATACAAGCTCCCAAGGCGATGAATAAGTACTTGAATCTATTTCCTTCATCCAACAGCAACCTTGTTTTCGTACCAACATTCATCTTTTCTAACACGTACAAATAAGAAGGCAACATCTTGTAACTCTCTTCTGGACTACCACGCACAACTGCTGTAGCTAGATTTTTCCCTCTTAATGCGGTAGGGTAAGACAACTTCACTCCAGCTTTTACCAGAACCAAATCCATCAGAGCTTTAGGAGTCGGAGTTTCCAATGCACCAGGATAATCTGCGTGTATAACTTCTGCAACTAATTGTGGATTGCCTTTTCTTTTATTGCTAGTTGTACTCGTCGTTGCCCGAGAGCATGAATGCATCTTCCTGTATACTTTAACCGACCAATTCTGTTCCTTTGAATGTTGAGGCCACGACACTCGTATATACCACTTACACCCTTCTACACGACATTTAACCACGTATCTCCAACTATCCGTATTTAATATGTCGAATTCATAACATTCTTTAAGTGAAGCTCTCAACACTAAGTTTTGCACTTGTTATTTTCTCACAAATTCCTGCCCTAACTCCAGACCCGTACCATCTTCCCATTCCTCTACAAACTGTTGTTCTTCATCATCACAGGGAATCTCAATATATTCATCCCTAACAACACCGTAACCAAAATCGTCATCCACATTGCCATCCACATTGTCACGTCCTACATTCTCACCATCTCCAACACCAATATTTTCCATCGGGCCATCATTTTGCTCCGGTTCTTCGTAACGAATAATCGCACCATCGTTTACTCTAGAATTTGAATCCATCTCGCCATAATTCACTCCAAATGAACTCCCTCCCTCTCCTCTTAAAACTTGCTCCTCGCACTGAATTATTTTCACATTCAAAGCACTTCTACATTGTTCTTTATCCATGCTCGATATATAACCATCGACGTCATCATCATCCAAAATATCCAAAACTTTTGGAGGTTTCAATAGCAATGGAACGTAAGTCAATTTCACCTTTTTCGTAGCTTCATCAATCCCAATCTTCCTGCATATCCTATCCACTAACACCGAATATGTTATCTCCTCCTTGAACGATAAAGCGTACACCTTAGCTTCTTTTGAATTCCATCGACTCCCATCTCCTGTCCATACGTATTTCCCTCCATATTCAATATGTATGACTGTTTTGTTCATTTTATCCTGAAAATATATTAACTTAACCACATTAGCATATATTTACTTTACTCGGTAATACTAGTTGTACCTGTTATACTACGTCTCTCAGTAACACCAATTGTACTAGTTATCCTATATCTGCAAAATTTGAGAATTCAGATTCGGATACGGTGACTAAGCTCAACATATGCATAATCCTAATGTACCTACGATTCAACCACTAAATTGCATAATCGATTCTCACCCAATGTACATACCAAATTCCCAAAATCTATTGAAATTTCCCAATCCGCAAATCCCAAATTATATTGAAATCCTCAAATCCACAACGAAATATACATCTAATCCTCTAATTAGACCAACATAACCGATGGCGAGCTCTCAGATAGAAGAACTCACCTCAAATTTCAAGCTTCAAGCTTCAATGTCGACCTCAACAATGAGCTCTATGACGGAGGAATCAGAAATACGGTTCATGCAAAATCGACGGGGTGAGCTTCAACCTTCAAGCTTTAACTGGAAATCGGCAATGGAGGTTTGATGGAGGTTCGACGAACCTAGATTGGGTGGATTGGGATTTGATTTTCGATTTCGGTTTCGGGTCGACGACGAGATGGGGTGAATTTTACTCTGCTCTGATTGGTCCAATTTTACTCATTTTTTAATTTTTTTTTAGTCCGAAAATGGGTCTCTAAGGGCAAAAGGGGTTTTGCCTATTTCATTAAACAAGAGGAGTGCCTCAGATCAGAGAGGAGTGTGGTGGAGAGTAGCATGGTCAGTTTGGAGTATTTCAGAATATTATCCCTACAAGCAATGACGTTGGAAGAAGATGTTCCAATTAACTTGCCTGATATACTCCAATCCGTCTATACTATCTCCTGTCATACTCTTTTCTAATCTGATGTACTATTCCTTTTTAATAAAATGTGTTTTGTCGATTTTTCCATTTCTCTATTTTTTAATTAATTATAATTTTAATAATAATAATTAAAAAATCAATTTTGTATACGATATAATGAAAAATTGTACAACTAGTTATTATTTGGTATAACTACAAATTCACATTATTTGGTACAACTTAGTATATTTTGGTACAACTGCAAAAGACACGGTACAACTTAGTATAATTTGGTACAACTGCAATTCATGGTACAACTAGATATTATTTGGTACAACTAGGAAAAAAATACATGGTCCCACTTATTATTATTGGGTACAACTATTCATTAAAACTTTGTAATCCTCTTTAAACCGCCTCTTATCTCCGGCTGCAAATCTACGCTTTAAGATGTCAACCGTCTTGTTTAGAGCATATATCGGAATTCTCATCGGTATCCTGAAATCAAAACATAGTTGTACCAAACAAAACTTAGTTGTACGCAATCGTGCCATACCTAGTTATACTTGGACAGTATTACTATACTACACAGTTGCACACACACAATAACATACTTTTTTGCACGAATTTTCCATAAATTGTAGATAATTCCGAGTTGAAAAACAAAATCCATATAGAAAATTTACATTTTACAAACCAATTTGGAAAATAAGAGTCTTACCTTCTATACATCCGCGATGAACCCAGATTCTCAGATTCGAGATGAGGAGATGAAGGGAGAAAGGCGAATGAGAGTATATGAATATATTTGAAAGGGGCTGCAAAGGTAATTTGGGAGAAATCAAACCCAGATTCGAGATTAAGAGATGGAATCGGTGAAGATGAAGGGAGAAAGACGAAGGAGAATAGATCTGGAAACTGCGAAGAAGAATAGATCTGAAAACAGCAAAGAGAATTTGGGAGAAATCAAACTCTAGGTTTTGTGAAGAAGAAGAATAAAAAAAAATCGTTAAAGAGAATTTCAGATCTAGGTTTTATGAAGAAGAGAGAGAGAGAGATGATTTTTTATTCAATCTGATTTCGACCCGGATTGGATCCGATTGGGTCAGAAATCAGGTGGATATTGCCTTGTTGGATCTGTAATTTTGTTAGTTTTGCCTCGTTTTACTGTAATTTCCTCGTTTTTGTATTTAAAAATAAATGAAAAATAAATTCTCGTTATAACGAGAGTGTTTGGAGATTTCTTTGAGCCAAGAGGAGTATTTGAGCGATTGATCCACTTACCTGCGGATGAAAGTTTCAGCGCAATTGAAAGAAGTGCTACAAGCCTAATTGGTCGATTGCTTAACCTGGATTGCCAAAACATGGCAAGGATGCTAAGAACTATATGCCCTGAATATGGAAGATCTATGAAAAGGTACAAGGTCTAGCACTAACGAAAGATAGTTTCCAGTTCATATTCGAATTAGAAACGGACCTGCAAACTGTGATGATAGGGGTATGGTGAGGAATCGATGGGTCGAGAACCCACCACCGAATTTCCTCAAGCAAGCACCAGTTTGGATACGTTTACATAAAATCCATGTGAACTGCTTCACCTTGAATACTATTGGAGTGATTGCAGATGCCATCGGACAGGTCAAAGAAATTGCATACGATTCAGAGAAGTTGTTGTTACAGGAGTTTGTATGGGTGCTAGTCATTCTTGACTTGGCACAACCAGTAAGGGACACTAAGTCATTCAATTTACCGAATGGCTCTATAGCCATAGGTTAAGTGGAGTATGAGCGAGCCCAGAAGAACTGTTTTCATTGCATGCGTCTATCGCATGAGAAACATAGATGTCCCCTGTTGCAAGGACAGCATAATAGAGGGAACAATATGGCCAACATGCATCAAGAGGTAATGGGGAATATGGCTCAACCCCAACAACATCATTCCAACTTATCGGAGAGTTTGATGCCGTTGTTAATGCCAACTGTTCCACCAGGTTTTAAACCTTTACCAATCATGGTAGCCCCAGAAGTATTTTAACAGATGAGACTTTACATGAGTTGTGTGGATCCAGAAGGCGCTAATCTCCCTTCTAAATGGGGTGGATGAGAAAAAATGGATTACATGGTTGAGAGTAGCGAGAGCTAGCCCTCTGGTGTCTAATCTTCTCTTCACAGACGACAATTTATTCTTCTGCAAAGCAGAAGTCCTGCAGTGTGCAGAGATTTTTAAAACCATCAAGACCTACAGAGATGCATCAGGACAGTTACTGAACCCAAACAAATTTTCCATCACCTTTGGAAGCAAGGTAGCACAAATCCCTAAACTTAAAATCAAAATGGCATGCAGTATATATAACGAAGGGGGCATGGGGATGTATTTGGACCTCCCTGAATAGATTTGCAGCTCAAAAAAGAAAGTCTTTGCATTTGTACATGATAGATTAAACAACCGTATAAATGCTTGGCCAGCAAGATTCCTTACATATGGTGGCAAAGAGGTCTTAGTTAAATATGTAGCCTAAACCCTTCTGATGTATATGATGTCGTGCTTTCTTCTACCACAAGACATAACGGATAAACTTAAGAGTGTTATTTCCACCTTTTGGTGGAGGAAAAAACAAAATAGTAGAGGTCTCCATTGAATTACATGGGACAAAATATGTATTCTCCATGAATTAGGTGGTTTGGGATTTTGAGACTTACATGATTTCAATCTAACTCTTCTTGCTAAACAATTGTGGTGCCTCATCCAATATCCCACATCACTACTAGCAAGAGTTCTTCATGGACGATATTATAGACAATCAAACCCACTTGGAGACAGGGAGGTTTATTCTCCATCTTTTGGATGGCGCAGTATCATGGCGCCAAAACCACTCCTAAAACAGGGACTTAGAAGAACCATTGGATCTGGCTATAATACCAAAGTGTGGAGTGTCCCGTGGGTCCTAAACGTCCCTGCCCGTCCGGCGAGAGGCTTAAGGAGATCCAGTTATAGATAACCACACCTTCTAATCCACACGCTCTTTACACGGAAGACGAAAGAGTGGAATGACCTCTTCCAACCCGAGGACATCCCCCTCATTTTAGGGTTCGGCCTAACCACACCTTCACCCTATATGGATATGCTTAGAGCTACACAAAACCAGGGGCGTGGCTGAACCAAGCATTAAGTGTCTCAAGAGCCAAGTATGGAATACCCGAACTTCTGGAAAGCTAAAACATTTCATGTGGAAAGCACTGTCGTGATGTGTAGTCACATGCCAACGCCTTACCTACCGTCACTTGGAAAGGACATGACTTGCCCGCGATGTGGCACACCAGAGGAAAATATAAACCACCTCCTTTTTGAATGCCCATCGGCCCTACAAGTGTGGGCTCTTTCGGACTTCACATCCTCTCCAAGTTTCTTCCCGAGTATATCGTTATATCAAAATATAAACTTTCTATTTTGGAGAACGAAAGAGGTCGGTCTCACCGAACCTCAAAAAAACACTTATCCATGGATAATTCACCATGACCTTCACCATGACCTGGTCAAAGAGAAATCATTGTCTCATCACTCGGCTAATAAGAGCCAATTCCTGAAACACCGAATCAGACACTAATTTGTCAAAGAGTACCCCTAGAGAGGAGAATGGCAATGAGAGAGAAGTTAAGACTGCACACTCGGAAGAAGTTCAATCTCACCATTGTGAGATTCCTAAACCCCAACCCATAACCGACACGGGCAATGAAATATGCACTGATGAGCTCCATCAGACAGTACCAATGGAGGAAGCTAGAATGTGGGAAGATCAATCTATGCTCGAAAAGCCAACTAATCACATGCTTGACGTCTCATATGAAGATTTTGCTGAGGAAAATGGAGATAATGATGAGCTACTCGATGACGAGGAACTCCTCGGAGAGGATTCAAAATGGCTTGGGATGACAACAACAAATCTTCAACGAAAAAGCAATTTCGCCGAGAGACGCCCTACAACTCGCTACTCTTGAAGCGGAAAGCTGAAGCATATCAAACCAAAAGCAATGCAAAGAAGGACTGAACAAAGCACAACATCGAGAAGCACCAAGGACCCCACCCCCCCCCCCCCCGAGACCCTAAATCCCGACTTGCAAAATCGGTGCCTCTTGTATTGATAATGGTCGGTCAGTGGATTAGGGTGGAGCCTAAGTGATAATATGGGAAAATGCACAATTGGATAGAAAGGGTGTTGTAGGGGCATCTCCGCATTATATGCGGAGTTGGACATGCTACTTTGGGCGATGATATGCATAAGAGAGATGCAACTTCCTTCAGTGAAGATTGAGTCGGATTATGCAAGTTTGAAAAAAATGACAGTGAAGATTGAGTCGGATTATGCAAGTTTGAAAAAAATGACCGAGAGCCCACTAGATTGACTGGCTTTTCGTTCAGAACTAAATTATTTTTGTAATCTTATTTTGAGGTTTTTAGGTTGGTTCATATTCTTTGGAGTGCAACTGTCAGTGCCGACTCCCTTGCAAAAAGAGCTCGAACACGTGGTTATCTCTTTTCTCATGTAAGTCAGACAACACCCGATATAGCTTGCTTCCCAAGACAACCACCATACCGTTTACATTTGATTTAGTATATGGGACTTGTTGGAAAAAAAAAACTCAGAATTAAAAGGGGGAAATTCCCAAAAATACCTCAACTATATAACATTTGCTGCAAAATACACAGACTATTTTGGCTCTCCAAAAAATACATGAACTATTAATGACTTCTTCTTTAATACTCAAACTATTTATCACTCTTTTTTTAATACTCAAAATATTAAATCTCATAGATTTTACACCGTTTATATTTTAAAAAACCAGTTTTAACCTTCAAAATTTTCCAAAATCAATTTATTCTTACTAAAAAACAAAATTATAATATTTAAAAATAAAAATCTTAAAAATCAGTTTTCCCTTTCTCTGATCCGGATCTGGGTCACGACCCGTTTCTCGTTCGTCGCAACAACAATTTCAGTTTAGTTTTTTTTTTTGAATACTAAGAGGTTCTGGGTCTAAACCCGTACATCCTCTCAGGTCGGGGACCAGGGCATTTTATATGGTCCCCTCCCAAGTGTCACTGGAACCAACGACCTCTACCAATTTCAGTTTCACCAGCAACAATTCTCGTATTCTTCGTTGTCGTTGGCGGCTCTGGTTCTGGTTCCGTTACCGGGAATGACCAACGATGACCAGTCAGTCATCATCGAACAGCTCTTCAATGCGGCAGAGCTAATTGGAACCACCGGAAACAACAACAAACCTCAGTTTTGAAAAGTGGTTCCGAAAAGTGGTTTCTTACATCGCTGATGCTCTCCTTTCACTTATCTATGACGCTTTACCACCGTAAATCATGTCGGAGAATCTGACTTGCCAAATCGGTGCCTCTTGTATTGATCATGGATCGGTCATTGGACTAGGGTGGAGCCTAAGCGATAATATGGGACAATGCACAATTGGATTGAAAGGGTGTTGTAGGGGCATCTCCGCACTATACGCGGAGTTGGACAGACTACTTTGGGAGATGATATGCCTAAGAGAGATGCAACTTCCTTCAGTGAAGATTGAGTCGGATTATGCAAGTTTGATAAAAATAATCGAGAACCCACTGGATTGGCCGGCTTTTCGTTTAGAACTAGATTATTTTTGTAATCTTAGAGATTATTTTGAGGTTTTTAGGTTGATTCATATTCTTTGGAGTGCAACTGTCAGTGTCGACTCCCTTGCAAAAAGAGCTCAAACACGTGGTTATCTCTTTTCCCATGTAAGTAAGACAACCACCATATCGTTTACATTTGATTTAGTATATGGGATTTGTTGAAAAAAAAAAAAAAACTCAAAATTAGAAGGGGAAATTCCCAAAAATACCTCAACTATATAACATTTGCTGAAAAAATACACAGACTATTTTGGCTCTCCAAAAAATACATGAACTATTAATGACTTCTTCTTTAATACTCAAACTATTTATCACTCTTTTTTTAATACTCAAAATATTAAATCTCATAGATTTTACACAATTTATATTTTGAAAAACCAGTTCTAACCTTCAAAATTTCCCAAAATCAATTTATTCTTACTAAAAACTAAAATTATAATATTTAAAAATAAATAAAAAATAAAAAAATCTTAAAAATCAGTTTTCGCTTTCTCCGATCCGGATCCGGGTCACGACCCGTTTCTCGTTCGCCGCCAACAACAATTTCAGTTTAGTTTTTTTTTTTTTTTTGAATACTAAGAGGTTCTGGGCCTAAACCCGTACATCCTCTTAGGCCGAGGATCAGATCATTTTATATGGTCCCCTCCCAAGTGTCACTCGAACCAGCGACCTCTAACAATTTCAGTTTCACCAGCAACAATTCCCGTCTTCCTCGTTGTCGTCAGCGGCTCTGGTTCTGGTTCCGTTACCGAGAATGACCAACGATGACCAGTTAGTCATCATCGAACAGCTCTTCAACACGGCAGAGCGAATCAGAACCACCGAAAACAACAACAAACCTCAGTTTCGAAGAGTGGTTTCTTACATCGTTGGTGCTCTCTTTTCACTTATCTATGACGCTTTACCACCGTAAATGACGTCGGAGAATCTGATTCTTCCAATCGCCGCCTACATATCCTTCTCTAAAACCTTGCTATTTGTCTAATTCATCAATTTCACATCGAATCAATCGATTCTCGAGTCTTGTGACGGCAAATTTAGGCTTGATCAGATCCATATTATCGATTTCGATGTCGGATACGGAGGACCAGAGCCGTGCCAACACTAATAGCATATATAAGCGATTAATTCCATGTGTTTCACTTCCAATTCATAAAAAAAAAAAAATTGTATGCCCTCATTCATAAACCAAGAACTCAAAACTTCCAATTCCATGTGTTTCACATGTTGTAAGAGATTCAGCATCGCTCTGCTCTTGTGGATCATCACTATTTTTAGCAATGTAAACTAAAGCGTCCATGATTTTAGGAGCTTGAAATCATATTGCCTTAACACTTTCAACATGGCTTTCCCAACGAGTGTGCGACAAAAGCTTAAGTGTTAGACCATCTACCTGATCTTCAAATATTTTCCACCACTTATTTGAAGCTGCAAAAAAGCGTTGCCATATTACAGAGTGTGAGAATCAAACTATGACAGCTACATGGTTTATAAAACGCTCTCGGATTAATCTCAAGAAATCTATTTGGTACTCCTTTATGATTTCCCTTCATATTAGAGCCATTATCATAACACTGTCCTCTCACATCATCAATTTTCAAATCAAAAGCAACCAACACATCTTGAAGCTCACGAAAAAGTCCTTCTCCAGATGTATCATCAACTTTCAGAAATGTTAAAAACAAAATTCTTCGACCTTAACTGAAGTTGTTGAAACATCTACACACCGTATGATAACAGTCATTTGTTCATGATGACTAATATCTGGAGTGCCGTCAAGAATGACAGAGAAAAACATTGCACTTTGAATTTTCTTAACAATCATACCTGATCTCATTACCTAACAAAGCTATTAACTCATTCTTAATTCTGTTACTGAGATAATGAGAATGAGATTCACCTTCTTTAAATTTTCTAAGATGTTTAATCATCACATGATCAAAATCAGCAATCATCTCTAGAAAGCTTAAGAAATTCCCACAACCTTCTTCTCAAATCTTCTCGTTGCTTCCACGAAACGCTAAATTCTGTTTAACAAGAGTTTTCACTACAGAAATTATTCTAAGCAACATCTATCTCCAATGGATTTTCTCTTTATTGATTTCATCTTGAGCATATTTGTCAATGGTCTGATTCTTTTGCAGCCTAAGATCTAGTTCTGCCCACTGCTTCATACACAAAATGTGTTCACGACCAGATTCATGTTCTTTAAACATTTTCAAAACATTTCTCCAATCGCTGAACCCCATAGATGCCAATTGACTAGTGTCACTCTCATTGAACAATTTGCAACAAAAATGGAATATCTTGTTTAATCTCTTTGAATAAACTAGCCAACGCCGATCTTGTTTTTTTCCATCACCCAACTGTCTTGTTTAATACAAATGTGAGAAATGTCTCTTAAGACCACCATTGGGAAAGTTATAATCAATTGGAAATCTTTTTGTCGGACCTTGTACAACCATAAAATCTCTCAATTCATTCCATTTTTTTTATGTTATCCCAATTTCCAGGATCATACATATCTATAAATCCACAAGGCTCCTCCATATTATCACTCTTTCCACTTTCATTCCAATTCTCATCCTCTTTTACATTCAACTCTTCCTCATTCACTGTATTCATATTCTCGGACTCAGGACTCGGTTCTTCTCTATGACACTCATTTATATTTTCCTTTACTTCATCTTCTCGAAAATTAGCATGTTCTTCATCATTATTTTCTACAAAGCTATAAAGAGTTTCTGATTTTTTGGAGTACCTGAATAAATCACTCTTGAAATTTTGCTTCTTCATCTTTTTTTTTTCTTTTTTCTGTTATCTGCTCCACACGGTTGATGTCTTTTGTTTGATGACATCTTTTTATCAAAAAGTAAGGTTATGATGATTATTCACAATTTTGGAAAAAAATAGTTGAAAAGTATTCAGAAAATAACAAAGTAATTGGAAAGAAAAAAAAAAGAAAAAGAATACTTTTACCTTAATTATAATGATTTATGAGAGAAAGTGCCATGAAAAAGCTTTGTCAATATGAAACTCTCAGTTTCAGCAAGCGATTGCAAGCAATAGAAGAAAGACGGCAAAAAGTTTTGTTGCCCTAGTTTTTTTTTTTTTGACATCAAAAGAAAATTCTATTACTCAAAGTCGAAGTGGTGTGGCTAACCACACCAGAATAGAAAATCTAACAAAGTTAACATTGGAAATACTAGTTCTAGTTAAACGGGCTAGATGACCCGCTTGAACGGTGATAGTCCGAGAATAGTAGGTGATAGAAAAGCTTGGGAAGCGGCTCCTTAGGCATGCCAACTCTTGTAGCTCTGTAGAGAAACTAGGTCATTCCTCAGGTTTTGCGATCATTTGAACACGTCTTGACAATCGGTACCAAAACCCGGTTTTTCGACCGAGTCGCGTAGACAGTCCATTGCCCAAATCAAAGCTTCTAACTCTGCATGTAGGGGAAAATTTCTCCGTGTCTTGTTTTTGGCCCCCTGTAGGTGTAATACGCCATTTGAACTGTACCAACTCCATCCTATGCCACTGTTCATGTCCGTCGGGGATCATGATCCATCGACAAGGCATATGTTCCTCAACCTCTGTGGTGGAGCTCTCAAGTATCTTCCCGAAGAAGGTTGGGGAATTGTAGTTACATTTGCCTCAAACCATGCAAAACATTCGGCTTTTGCATGGAAGACAATGTCAGGGGCCCCACATGAGATACCGCAGAAAAATTTGTCATTCCTCGCTTTCCATATTATCCATGGATATAGATCTAAGTCTTCCAATGGCCGTGCATTCATGCGCTCCTCCGATCTCCTCCAGAAGAGATAATCGAGATTGGTGAAGATTCCGCTGTAGGGGAACATCCCTGTAGAGGATTGTGTCAAAGATAATACCCAGGTATGTATTGCCGGCGGACATTCAAAAATAGCGTGATTCGGGGACTCGTCCATTGCTCCACAGCGAGGGCAATAATTATCGCACCGCATCCCTCTATGTACCAGGTTTTTGGAAACTGGTAAGTATCCGGAGAGCATCTGCCAAATATGATGACGGATCTAGTGGGGGGCATTGCTTTTCCAAGCATCTGCTCTAAGGGCCCCTATTCTTGGCTCCATACAACCTAGTTCCCCTTCTTTGTTCAAAATATTGCGAGCCGCCCAGTAGCCTGACTTCACAGTGTATAACCCTATCTTGGTATATTGCGAGCAAAAACCATCCATTTGGAAAATTTTGCTGACCGGTAAATATTTGATGAGTGGTATGTCCTCCGGGGAGACAAGCTCCACAAGGATATCCACATTCCAATCCATGGTGTCTGCGGTAATCAGGTCTCTAACAGTCATTAGTGGGTTGACAATGGGTATTGTTGCTCTTACCGGCTTTGCCGGTATAGACGGGATCCATGGGTCCTGCCAAACTCTGGTATTAAGGCCAAAGTGTATCTTTTGTCGAATCCCTAGGATAAGCAAAGGCTTAGCCGCGATGATGCTCCTCCATCCATAAGATGGGTTAGTCTCAGAGGTGTTTCTAAGAGGTGTAATATTTCTATAGTACCTTCCCTTAAGCACCCTGGCAAGGAGTGAATCTGGGTAATGGAGTAGTCGCCATAGTTGCTTGGCCAAAAAGGCCAAGTTGAACTCGTGTATTGCACGGAAGCCAGTGCCTCCAAGAATTTTGCTACTACACATCTTCTCCCAAGTGGCCCAATGGATGCCTCTCGCATTGGGGTTGGATGACCACCAGAATTTGGCGATGGCACTTGTCAGCTTTTCACATATGTCTAAAGATAGGAGAAAGCTAGACATAACATAGGTTGTTAAAGCTAAAGCAACGGCCTTGATGAGGATCTCTTTGCCGCCTTTAGATAACCATTTAGAGGACCATGTATTAATCCTGTTGTGGAGCTTGTCTTTGAAAAAAGCGAACAGTTTGCACTTAGATCCACTGATATCTTCAGGGATTCCTAAGTACGACCCCATACCCCCTTCAGAGGTGATAGCAATTGCGTTCTTAATCTCTTCCTTTTGGTGTTCTCCAACCTTCTTCCCTAAGAGGACTGAAGATTTTTCCAAGTTGATGCATTGGCCCGAGGCTTGTCCATAGAGACGTAGGATCTCCATCACTTCCTTGCACTCACGGGCCTCTATTTTGCAGAAGAATAAGCTATCATCTGCGAAGAGGAGATATGATACTGGGGGACTTGCTCTTGCTACTTTCATTCCTGTTACGGTACCCCTCTCCTCGGCCCCTCTTAGTAAGCCAGTGAGAGCTTCCGTGCACATGATAAAAATAAAAGGTGACAAAGGGTCGTCTTGTCAAAGACCTCTATGGGTAAAATATTCCCCTCGGGTTTCCATTGATGAGAACATGATACGAGACCGATCGGATACATCGCATGACCCAAGTGATCCATGTTTTTTCGAAACCCATTTTCACATAATGGCCTCAATGAAGCACCATTCAACTCTATCATACGCTTTACTCATGTCTGTCTTGATGGCCATGCGCCTGACTTTTCCCCCTGAGTGTGAGTTCAGAGCGCATGGAAGAGTTCTTGCGCAATGAGGATTTTGTCTGTAATTTGTCTCCCCGCCACAAAGGCTGATTGTGTCTCAGAGATCAGTGATGGAAGTAGCCTTTTGAGTCTTTGACATAGGAGCTTAGAAATGATCTTGTAGCTCACATTGCAAAAACTTATCGGTCTAAATTCCTTCATATCTTGGGGTCTTTCTTTATTCGGGATGAGACAGATGTTTGTCTCGTTCAAGCCTGGTACAATGATACCATCCGTTAGGAATTCGTTGACCATACAGGTCACATCCTCTTTGACAATCTCCCAATACCTTTGATAGAAGAGAGCTGTCAACCCATCTGGTCCCGTCGCTTTCTCTGAGTGCATTGCAAACATGGCCCAGCGGACCTCTGCCTGTGTTATGAGCCTTGTTAAATCTGCGTTATTTGCATCGGAGATGGATACCCTAACATGCGGTAGTACCTGATCAATCCCTGTCGGATCCGATGTCTGGAAAATTTCTCTAAAATATAGAGTGACTACCGCCGTGATACCATCTTCCGATTCTTCATTTATTCCTTTGTGGTTCGTTAGGTGGGAGATGCGGTTACGGGCTCTGCGTTGTTTTGTCGATGTATGAAAGTACTTGGTGTTACGATCCCCCTCCTGACGCCAAAGAATCCTGCTTTTCTGTTGCCAGAAAGACTCCTCTTCCCGTAAAGCATCATGAAGAGCTTTGGTTGCTAGGTCTATCTCTTCTTGGATCGATGTGTCATCTGACATTAGAGAGTCCACTTTCTCCTTAAGGTCAACTAAGTGGGTTTCTGAATTTGGGACATTTTCTCTTCTCTAGTTTCCGATCTCCCGCCTACAGCTGGCGATGCTTTCAGCGATGGTTCCGTTAGAAGGCAAGTATGGGGAGTGCCATCCTTACTTTATTTTTCTCTCAATTCCTTCTTTGTCATTCCATCTTTTATCAAAACGAAAGGCTTTGTGAGCTCTCACTGGTTTCGCAAGGATGATTGCCACAATGGGTCTGTGATCAGAAGCCCATAGCCGAAGATATTGAACATGTGAATGAGGAAAATTATCATGCCAATCCTCGTTTCCTAGAGCTCGGTCTAGTCTGCATCGAACACGTGTCCGAGTTCTTCCTATGTTCCCTACCCATGATAATATATTCCCGGAGCATGGAAATTCTAGCATTCCGCAATCTTGAATCATCTGGTTGAATGGTATAAAGGATGCATCCGGTCTTATACGCCCCCTTGTTTTTCATGGTGGCCAGTAATCTCATTAAAATCCCCTATCATGAACCATGGTCCATTTCAGGTGGTCGCAATCCGTGTTAGTCTTTCCCATACGAGATCTCTATATTCGTACACCGGATCACCATAAACAAATATGATAAAAACTTTAATTCCTTCAATAGTTGCTTCTACATCAATAATACGATTGTTGGAGAATAATACATTCACTTGGAATTCCTCCATCCTAAAGAAAGCTAAACCTCCGCTTAAGCCATGAGGCTCCACGGTAAACAACTGGTCGTAGTGAAGATCTACTTGTAACCCTTGCAACACGGTTTTCTTGTTCTTTGTCTCCGATAGGAAAAGTAAGCATGGACGATATTTTTTTGTATGTCCTCTAGGTGTCGAACTGTGAGGTCATTCCCGATTCCTCGATAGTTCCAACTGAGTGTCCTCATATGGGAGGACTGGATGGTTTCTGGAAAACCACCGAACCAGAGGGAGTGTGGGATGAGCTACGTGGGATAGCATTTCCTTTACTATCAACGTCTTGGCTAGGGACGGGGTGGGATGGTTCATCCTCAGAATCCATCATCGGGTTGATGCTAGGAGCACGCCTCTTTGGAGATCCTCTATGGAGAATCTCAGTTTTCTTATTATATATTCCATGAGGAACTGTTCCTTTTGCCATTTTCCGCAAGGATGGTTTTTGCTTTGCCGTAGGATGTTCCATTTGGGATTTAGGTGGTTTGGACTTGACTTTCGCTTTGAGAGCCATCATCGTCTCATTCAAGCTATTCTCCCATAAGGTACTAGAGGTCTTCTGCTGATTTGTTGTTGTCATCCCAAGCCATTTTGAATCCTCTCCGAGGAGTTCCTCGTCATCGAGTAGCTCACCATTATCTCCATTTTCCTCAGCAAACTCTTCATATGAGACGTCAAGCATGTGATTAGTTGGCTTTTCGAGCATAGATTGATCTTCCCACACTCTATCTTCCTCCATTGGTACTGTCTGATGGAGCTCATCAGTGCATATTTCATTGCCCGTGTCGGTTATGGGTTGGGGTTTAGGAATCTCACAATGGTGAGATTGAACTTCTTCCGAGTGTGCAGTCTTAACTTCTCTCTCATTGCCATTCTCCTCTGTAGGGGTACTCTTTGACAAATTAGTGTCTGATTCGGTGTTTCGGGAATTGGCTCTTATTAGCCGAGTGATGAGACAATGATTTCTCTTTGACCAGGTCATGGCGAAGGTCATGGTGAATTATTTCTTTGAAGCCATCCTTCCGAACCCATGTGGGTCGGCTACTTTTCGGTACTCTGCATTGATATGGGTGAGCTTTGGCTTTGCGGTATTCTTTACTGTGATGAACACCATTTCTAGTATCCCTTGAGGATCGGTCATGTTCAGATGGGCCAAACTTACGGTTTGGGCTTGGGCCCGATATAGGATATGGACCATTTTCGTGAGATGGGACTGGGTCCGTTTTATCTCTTCTTCTCTCCGGAGAGTTTTGTTTGGTCGGAGAAGATGGAGAACCCGATCTCGACTTGGTGCGGTTGAAGAAACTAGGTATGTGTGTGGTCGAGGTCGATTCCGGTTCTCGGCGTAGATAGGCAGCTGCTTCGTGTCAGAGAAATCTACAAAGGGAACACGATTTAAACAAACGCTCATATGAGATCTGAATCATAGGTTGTTCGCCGGCCGACAGTCGGATTTTTCAAACAAATTTTAGGGGATTCCGGCTATCATACGTAATCCAGAGACGGACGTTGTTGGGGTCGATTTTCACCCCACTGAGATCAACTGCTAGAAAAGCCAAGTATAGATGTTGTGACGAGCCAAACACTGGCTCGGCGACAGAGACAAGCAGTGACGAGCCAAACACTGGCTCGGCGATAAGACAAGCAGTGACGAGCTAAACACTTGGCTCGGTGACGAGGAAGAAGCAGTGACGAGCCAAACACTTGGCTCGGTGACGAGGAAGAAGCAACGATGAGCCAACACTTGGCTCGGCATCAGGAAGAAGTAGCGATGAGCCAACACTTAGCTCGACATCACAGAGAGACAGTGGCAACCGCAACCCTTGGCTCGGCGTCGGGAGGAAATGGTGACGAACCAAACACTTGGTGACGAACCAAACATGTTGGCAAACCAACATGCGGTGACGAGCCAACATGTTGGCAGACTAACAAACGGTGACGAGCCAACATGTTAGCGAACCAACAAACGGTGACGAGCCAACATGTTGGCAAACCAGCAAACGGTGACGAGCCAACATGTTGGCAGACCAACAAACGGTAACGAGCCAACATATTGGCAGACCAACAAACGGTGAACATGTTGGCGAACCAACAAACGGTGACGAGCCAACATGTCGGCGAACCAACAAACGGTGACGAGCCAACATGTCGGCGAATCAACAAACAGTGACGAGCCAACATGTTGACGAACCAGCAAACGGTGACGAGACAACATGTTGGCAGACCAACAAACGGTGACGAACCAACATGTTGGCGAACAAGCATACGGTGCCGAGCCAAAGAACTAACGAACCAACTCCCTGGCTCGGCATCAAGGAGAAGCAGGTGACAAACCAACTCCCTGACTCGGCATCAAGTAAAAACGGGCGACGAGCCAACTCCCTGGCTCGACATCAAGGAGAGGCAGGCGACGAACCAGCCCACCGATGACCCAATAAAGCAACAAGCCCAATATCTTAATGGGACGAGGCAACGAGCCACAAGACATTGGTGGACCGAGGCGACGAGGCAAAAAAAGAAGCCCACGAATTTCCACCGCCTTAGAGGAAACCGAGAAGAAAGGAAATCCCGAAGAATAAGGAAGTTTTCCTTTATCGTTTAGGAAGAGGCCTAGCCGACTTATTTTTGTATAAATAAACACGAACACCTTTGAAAAAAGGATCATCAATTTTACCTAGCAAAACACTTGTTACTTTCTCTGCAGACAGCTTTCTAAACAGCTTGAATAAAAATCATTATCTTTAGTTCTCTGTTCTTGGCTTCTTTTCATAGAAATTTGTCGAATCCCTAAATTTCCCTTACCAAATTTAGTTGTGTGAGTTTCTACTCTCACAGGCGTTGAGCTCATCGACTTCATGGACATGTCCCAGTTTCTCCCCAATGCTATGCATCGTCCCTTCAAGCCAGTAATGGAGGGTAAGTCCTGTGAACTGAGTCCATAAAGTTATCTCCCAAGGGTAGTCGTCGTGGACCACCGGCTCCCAACGAACAAGGATGAACATCCAGAAGTTGTAGTGATATGGGCCTTGGGAGATTACGGATTGCATATCTTCCTCCATTTCGAAGCTGAAGAGAAAACGACCATTCCTTAGGTCATCCCATCTTATCTTTCCTCTGAGACCCCACTCCTTGGGCATGTAAGCCATTAGTTTGGCTACATCTTGTTTCTTTGGGTTCAAGACTTTTCCAATAAGGGAAAGGTTTTATTCTTGAATGAGATGGGTTGTGTCTAGTTCTGGGATATCGATGGGTTTGTCGTCGTCTTCATAGAAGATCCCTTTCCTTTTCCAATCTGCCATAAGAGCAATCAATAGGATTCCTAGTTTTTCTAAAACTAACAATTAAAAAAAAAAAAAACTTTTTAAGAATTTTTAATTTAATTACTTAACTATTAATTATGGGCTAATAAACTTATTTCCTCATTGTGAACAGCCCCATATTTGACTTACTAATACTACTAAATAATTCAAACGTAGGCCCATATAAATATATTCTACTACTTTGAGATTAATAATTAATAAAATATATGTTATTAAGTTTCTTTTCTTCAAATTGCTGCCCTAAGGGAATGTTTCTTTTTCTATAACTGAAGCACGGCTCTGCGGAGGACATTGGTTGATGCAAGAACTCGCTTCCGGAGGAGGAGGAAGAAGAACCAGAGTACGGCATTGGAGAGAGAGATGATTTTTAAGATTTTTATTTTTTTTTATTTTTCAATATTGGAATTTTGTTTTTTCAATAAAAATAAATCGATTTTGAAAAATTTTTGGAGGGTAAAACTGGTTTTTCAAAATATAAACTATGTAAAATCTATGAGATTTAATAGTTTGAGTATTAAAGAGGGAGCGGTTAATAGTTCAAGTATTAAAGAAGAAGTCGTTGATAGTTTATATATTTTTTGGAGAGTCGATATTTTTCCCAAACTAGAAGTATTCGTTTAAGATTATATGTATATTTTATGAGAAGATTAACTTCAGAAACCGCCTTAGGCTTTAATCCTTTCCATTCTCCCACTGCAACAGTTCTTTTACAGAGCTTTATCTCTATTAGTGTGAATGTGTGATAAATCAAATTCTCTTACAAGGAATCTGACAAAGTCATCTTTCAGTTGCGAGATGGATTAGTACAAAAATGTATAAATTGTAAAATGAGTTTGTAGGCTATAAGAAATACAATGAAAAGAGTACAAGTTGAAGAATGTTGCAAACTTTATAGATCTATATCTCACAGAATCAGATTAGACCCCAACATGTCTTTTTCCTTTCCTATACACATTACAGAAAATATAAATGTTGTGGAAACGAAATTATATGTTGCATCGGTCATACCCCGAGAACCAAGAAGGCTCGGCGAGCTTTGACAACTCTGCATCTTTCTTGTAAAATGGCTCGAACTCTTCTCTCCATTGCTGATCACCTGCATTTGCTGATGGTTCCAATGGTTCATCATATTTGGCCGTACCATCGCCATTAAAAGAGGCTTGCAAAGATTCTATGGGATTGTGTGACCCTGCAATGTGTTGTTGGTTAAGAGTGCTGATTCCGGTTTCGTGTTCCCTCTTCAATTTATCAATCTGTTTATATGCTTCTGATGCTTCATACTCTGCGTCCATTGCTCGTTTCTGTGAATACACAAGCCAGACTTGTTAAGAATCATATGATAGGATTGGTATGGGTGAGAGATTTTATAGTTGCACATCACAGCTAGTTAAATGTTTAGTAACTTCATATGTACCTGTGCAATTGTCAATCCTTCTTCAGCTTCTTTAAGTCGAACGAGTAACTCTCCTGCTGCTTGAACAGCTTCGGCTGTATCACTTAGTTGTGACTGGAGACTCTTGTTCTCATCTCTGAAGTATTGTGCCTCCTTCTCTTTTTGCACCTTCAAAGCTGAAATTTCTGCGGCAAGTGCGTTTATGAATCTGGACTCTGCTCCCTTGACTCCTGCTCGGGCTGCTGCTTTTTTAACATCGTCTATTCCTTCTCGGATCCTCCTATGCCTTGCAAGCAATTGTATATGTTTCTCTTCCAGGTCTGCATATTGTTCAATCATCCGTGCATGCCCTTGCATCGCCATCTGCATTGCTTCCTTCAACTCTTCTGCACATCTTTTCTCGGTATCCAGTTCACGTTTTTGCTTTTCCATTAGCGCCCTATTGGTATCAAGCTCAGTTCTTAATTCCTCAGCAAGAGAGATCCAATTGCTCTCTGCTTCAGTCCAACGAATTCTTTCCTGTTCTAATGTCTTCTCAGGACTCTCGTCCATTGACTCAGGAATGGTATCAAGAGGCGGAGCCTGATTAGGGTCACATGTGTATGTCAGCCTAAGCAGTGAACCTCTTTTCCGAGATGATGTGAGAGATGGGTCAGTGTAACATTGTAGCTGAGCTTTTAAATCCTGAATCTCTTCCAGTAATACTTCCCTTTCTCCCATGTCACCATAGAAGTTCTTGAAACTTTCGAGCTCTTCTTGCACTCTTTTCAACTCAATCCTCGTCTGCAATACTTCAGGGTGGTTCTCATACATGTCCTTCAAAAGCTGCAGCATTATATGTCAGAAAACATTTGTGCATCGAGTCAAGAATCTTCTAAATAACGGAAACCCTAAACATTACCTTATGCTCATACATGAGAGATGCAAATTCTTCATCCAGGAAATCGTCTTTAGATAACACGCCGTCCATGAGGCTTTCAAGGCGAACAATCTTGTCCTCCCTTGTTTGTCCAATGATGGCATTGCACTCTCTCTCATGTTTGTACTGTTGCACCTGTTCAATTTGTTATAGACAATCAGAAAGGGTCTCTTGTTATGTAGAAAGTAGAGAAGCTAACAAAACAGAACATAAGGAAGGATCGTACCAGCCGATTAAGCTGTGATATTTCAGAGGCTTGCTTAGTGCAGAACTCTTCCAGAGCCATTTCTCTTCTGATAGACCCTGCTAGAACCTTTTCCACTGCCTGTAAGGTGCAGAAAATTCACATCATACTATTACACTATACAAATGCGGAATGAAAAACCTGCTCTAAATGAAAGCCACGATTCTTCTTACTTTAGGAACTTGGAAATGGGACTTTTCTGAAGCTTCTGAGTTCTCAACAGGTACTAACTGAAGATTTGAAGTGTCACTTGTTTCTTGGGCATCACAGTCTGCTATGCATTTGCATTTACTGCACAGTACTTCTTTGAGGTTCTCTTCCGCTATTATATCAGCTTCGGGATATGTTTGCACACCTACATCAGCCTTACTTAAAACGGTTGAAGGCTTGCTTTCTGGAGCTCTGTAGGATAACCTGAATGTCGATCGTCTTTGAGCAGTACTCTGGCGATAAGAGTCAAGAAGTTTCATGCCTCTGTGGAGGCTAGCCGCCAACTGCTTAGTTGGCACAGGAAAAGCTCCACTTTTCTGTGTAGACAAACCACTCGAGAGGTTTAACATCTCTGTGGACATAGCCGAAGAAGGTTCCACAACTTCTGTAGTTAATTGGTTGTCTTTCTCAATATCTTTTTGTGATGCAGTGGACACTGATGATGTCCTCAAGCTTTTCCTGCTATGTCTAATCCTAGGAGAGGCGCTCTCCGTGGGAGGTATTAGTACAGGAGAAACACTTACTGGATCTATGCTGAGGCAAGGTGACACAGGATTTACTGAGAAGTGTTCTGTATCATCTGAAGTAGCAGCTACTGATGCAATTGCAGAAACAAGAGCTTCGGGAACCAAGTCTTCGGGAACCAAGTCTTGGCATGATGGAACATTCTCCGCCTTGCTTGGTGAATCGCCGTGGTTTATGTCACTAATACAAGAATGAAGAGAATTGGTTATCGAAGCAGGCTTTACACTCGAACCATGATCCATAGTTTGCACGGCTGCGTTGATCTGATCTTTTATGATGCCAGCTTCTGCCACAGTTAATACATTATCAATAGTCGCTACCCCATGGTTCTCAGTTTGGCAACATGCGTCCTCCATGTTAACATCTGCATCCTCAGGAAACTGCTTTCCTGTAGATTGGCCAGAAGATGATTTAAGGTGGGAGTTGTTGTAATTTTCATCCTTCAGGGCCACAGTTTGTAAGGATGAATTTATTTTCTCTACTCTGCTCATGTCCTGATTGTTCTCCTCAGCAGGTGGAGATGATTGCAAGCCCATTTGAGCACAAAGCCTTTCAACAGCCTCCTCATCAATTTCCATCTCAGTATCCCCATCATCATCTCCATGGGGTAATGACTTTGGATGACTCAGGCCAAAGCTTCTTAACAAACTCAAACTTCTACGCGCATTCCAGGAAGTGGTATAAGCTGCATTTGGGTTGGTTGGGTTGTTCCCATTATCCTTCACCCTTTGCAGTTCATCCTGCGCAGTTTACATTAGAAGTTACATTCACATTTGTATTTATATCTTATGAGATAAGCTAAAGAATGCATACCCTCAGCTGGCGTATCACTTCCCGCAAGAAATTCACATCATCCTGCATTACTTCATTGACAACTGCCTTGTTCTGTATCGCCTTTGCTCGCTGAGCAAATCTCAAGGTGCTGAAGGTTTCACTCCTACAACTGCAATTTATGATGCAATTTTATTTTACAGGAAACTGGAGGATAAGATCATTTCTGAAAGGGAAATTCGGGTTCTCGATTTACCTTTGCGAGGGAGACACTGCACAAACCATAGCTAATTTTGCATTCCCACCAAGAGACTCCTGCAACAGAAATGTCAACCTGGAATCTCTGTAGGGTATATGTCTTTGCTTCCCTGTTTGTGAAATTTCTGCTAGAATGTTGATCAAATTCCTGCAAGTAAAAAACTCTAATGGTTTACATTTATATACGATTCTCAGTTTCAGACTCTGTAGCATCACATCTGTAAAATGTCAATAAAAAGATCTGGCATAGAAGTCAGAAGGTACGACCATCATTTTCAAATTGTGTTTCCTTTTTCCCTTAGTTTTAGTTCTTGTCATCAAAATCCAGATTCAAATGGATGCTACAGCATCAAATATACTTCCTAGATAAACAAAATGCAATATTAACTGGAAAAGAACAATCAACAATATTCTGATCTTACCCAAGTTGAGAAAGTGATCGATTGATATTCCCAGCTTCCTTCAAACGTTCTCCTGCTGCACCAGTTAATTTTTGTCTTTCGGAACCAGCCAGATCAACAAGATTTATTCTACTTGTTTTGAAGCTGCTTAGACCATCTGCAGCACTCTGTTACAAATTATATTCATAAGCAGTTAGATATCCATTCCCATCACATTATACTAAGCAATGAATTAAATAATTGCTAGACTAGTAAGCATCTGAGCCTCATAACCTAAAAACCTTGCTGTCGCCAGTAAATATGAACAATTTAACAAAGGAGAACAGCTCACCTTGCAGTGGGACTCAACAACACAGGTAAATACACAATGCGACCTTGAACTCTCTGCATTTACACTTGTTGCACCAGTCCTTCTGTTTGCCAAGCCCTGCACCAGTTTCAGATGCAATTACTATTGAAGATACTCATTTCAAACCAACAAAATAGTTTAAACTGTCTATACTGCTAGACTTTGACATGCTTTGGCAATATAAAGATCTTTTTTGTCGTGTTCTTTTTGACATTCGATTTACTTAGCATCGCTAACAAAGCTGAAACGTTAATGTCCAATAAACAGTTTTCCAAATTCATGTGGTGTGGCCACCTTTTCTTTGTAACTAAGCAAAGTTTGGCATCCCATCTTTCAAAAGTTAACAATGGTATCACAAGTGTACTGTGTACGTTTTGAACAATCACTCTAGAAATCTTTCAGACTAGAAAGGGATTAATTTCCAAAGAGGAAAATGAAATGAAAGGTGTAACAAACCTTAATCAGAAGCTGTGACAAATCCTTCAAGTTTTTCACGTATCCCTCAGTCAGATTTTCAACATAAACACCAGATTTGACATCTTCTCTAATCTGGTACAATATTAATGAAAAACGATGAACCCAGGTTCTTTTTCCTTAAAATGTAAATCAAGTTGAAGTTGTAAGTTCCTTTACCATCAGGTTTTTTTGGCTCGGATCCAAAAGATCTGTAATTTGCTCGTTGTATATCTGCAATGGAAGATAGGAAAGAGAACCATGTATATCAAGCTTTGAGAAATGAAAACGTCAAACGGACAAAAACTAAAGTAGCATTCACTCATTGAACCTCAAGAAATGAACAACGGCACTGGTAATTGAGCTGTCTTTCAGCGTGTTTCACTTGCTCCTGCAAATAAACAAAAATCAACTTTGAATGTGCTACCTCTTTCACAAGATGAAACAGACTGAAAATAAACAACACCAAACATCACCTCACTGATACGGGCGAAGAGCAATTCAAAGACACGTGGAGTCAAACCTCTTTGGTCACCACTAAGGTGCTCTTCCAACGACCCGTTTGCAGGACCCCACATGGTATACGTTTTCCCACTACCAGTCTGATAAAAAGTGTACAAACCGTTGAATTCAGAAGTTAAGATCACAATAATCTGGTTTCAAGCTGAAAGAAATACATTGAAAAATGATAACTACCTGTCCATAGGCAAAAACAGAACTGTTAAATCCAGCCAGACAGTTTTCTACAAGAGGGGCTCCCACAAGCTGAAATATTTCATCCTACAAAGAATACAAACAAAAAATAAGGAATTAGCCTATGCAAATCATGTGATAATATAGTATAATGACACCCCAATCATGAAAACTAAATTCTTACCTGTGTTGACTCCGGGTCAGCAATTGAGTCGAATGTGAAAGTATGTTCATTAATTGTGAGGGCATCGCTGGAGATCTTTTTAACTATCATCTCCTCTTCCTCACCTTTGCTTGGAGGCTTCATTCTGACTATAACCTACAAAACGAGACAAGGGCTCAAGTTGAGTAGCTTATGAGGTGCCAATTAAAATTGTTGGCAGCAGCAAGAACTTGGGGATTAGCTTGATACAAGGTCCCATTTATCAGAAAATCATTTGTCACGCAGCCAGTTAATCACTTGCATAAAGTTTCTGTTTCTCTTCATTTCACTTGTGAGAAATCGAACTAATTGTAAGTTTGTAACTAATAGCCAATTTGTAGTTGGGTGGAATGACATTCTAGGTCCCCTCCCCATCACATAGAAACCAAATGAAACTCAAACCTTCTAAAAATACAAGCTATCATCTTGATTTTCCATAACAAAGAGAAAAAGGAATGTTAAGTGGGTAAAGCAATAAAAAGTTGAAGAAAAAGGTTTCTTCATTTTGTTTAAGAAATTTTAGAATCTGGAACATAATTTGATCAACTCATCCCAGAAATTAGGGATTTCTGAGCAAGAAGAACAAAACATGAAAGGCTCATAAACTACCTTGACACCAGAGTCTGACATCCCAGCTACTCCATTTTCCGCCGCTGCTTCCGCGATGAGCTTCCGTTTAAGAGGATTAGCCGAGGGCGGACGAGGAGGCAGTGGACTCTTCAATTTGGCCGGAGAAGACCTAAAATCAGGCATCAAAGAGTTCAGATCCGGAGGTGGAGCATTCTCTTTGGCGGATCTAAGCTTCCTTTGGGACTTGGATTTAGTCAAACTAGGGTTTGGCGATTGCGGCTCTCCGATATCCCGCAAGATAGCGTTTCTTGGCATCATGAAGTGCTTCATCTCGCTGCTGCGAAACCAATTACAGAAGAAGAGAAGAAGAGAAAAATCTGTTCGTGCTGCAAGAGTCACAGTGTTCGGGCAAAGATACGAGGAAGAAGGGAATGAGAGAGAGAGAGAGAGAAAGAGAGAGAGAGAGAGAGAGAGAGCCGTTAGTGGCGAGAGATTTGAATATCTAGATCGTGCGATTGATTCACAACATCACATGTGTATCTAATCTCCGTGATCGCGAGGTGAATCCAACGGTGGAGACAAAATTAGGGCCCGTGTTTTAGACCGTTTGGGTTTTTTTTTCTTCAGATATTTTAATCCCACGTGGCACGTGGCTTTTAGATTGGGCTGGGTTGGGCTTATAAAAATGAAATCCCAACTAAATGACAAATGTTTTATAGGCCCGGATGATTAGTGGGGAAAAGGGTTGTTCAACCGGATCTCGATTAGGTCTCGGTTCGATTTTGGTTTGGATTTTTCATTTTGTAGATTTTTGGTTTATAAATAGTATAAGTGTAATACATAATCTAATATAGATATAATGGTAAACATTATATATCCAATTTGATATATAATCAATGAAACTCTGTGATGAAGTGGCCAATCAAAAACTTTAAAATTTAAAATTAATATACACGTAATATTTTGATATCATATAACAAAATAAATAAAGTATATGAAATTATATTTTAAAAAATTTAATATTTTAGAGGTTAATGTTCTGCAAAAAATTCATGTGAAAAGATAGATGAAAAAGAGTATTTGCAATTTTCAAATATTTTCTATATGTTTATTGACAAAAGTTGATTGGATGATAAAAAAAGCTTAATACTCTTCTAAAAATTCAATTAAAACCTTAAAATGAACTAAAATAAAAAAGAGAAAATACAGAGCTTCTTTAGCTTATTACCTTAATCTATTTGTTTGTTATAATAATATATGGATTGAAGAAAAAAATCCTCCATTGTTGAAACCAAATCGATTATAATGACAGTAAAACAGTAAATATCGATTTCCAATCCAAAACTGCTAAGATTATATTCTGACTAATTTAGGTGAAGTTTCTACGAACCGTGCATTATAATTAGCTTTTTTTTTTATCAGTCTCTAAAACTTTGATATCGACATAAAATGGATAACCATATTTTTCAATCTAGCTATTTTCATCGTGGCTTTTTATACACAAATTTTAACACTTGATTTATTTTAATCCAAACTAAAACATAGTTCAAATTCTCAACCTGGACTAGTTTTTTTTGTGCCTAAAACGATATTGACCTAAACGGGATTAGTCAATATTAACGGTTTTCTGAATTGGGCGACACGCTGGCAAGCTAATTGATTACATGCACCTAAAAAATGATGAAAAATGACCATTTTCAACCTGAACTATTTTAAACATTTCCCAATTTTTATTTATTTAATTATAGAATTTATAAAACAAAAATTTATAATATATAAAAAAGAGAATTTTCATTATTGAGATTATAAATGAAATGTGCTCTTTTAGTTTATGTACTATAACTTCATTATTGAGGTTACAAAATTACACTATTTTTTTTACGTCAAATCTCTTTTATAGTATCCAAAGTTTTTAGTTAACACCATTTCATACATTAAAAATAATAAATATAATTAACTAATTAGTTTTTATGATATCTTATTATATAAAGTTTGAGTTTGATGTGTCTACATTAAAAAATATAGTAAAATAGTAAAAATAAACAAAATTTAAATAGGAATAGAAAAAAAATTATTTTTAAAAATGTAATTAAATATATTTGATTTTCAATAAAATATAATTAATAACGTCGATGTTAAACCACAAATAGATAAACTTAATAGTTATTTATTTATTTTAATTATTTGAGTTTCAATTAAATTGTTAGTCAATTAAATTATTATAGTCATTATATAAAATATTTTTTTTACAAGTTTATCAGTTTAAAAACTGATATTTTGTACATATTTTTATTTGACTCTATCAAATTCTTTTTACTTTATTTTATTTTTATTAATGAAGATTCTTATTTTTTATATATTTTAATTTTTTGTTTTATAAACTTTAGTACTTAAAGAAAACTGGTATATAAAATCGCACGTTTAAAATAGTTCATGTTGAAAATAGCCATTTTTCATCGTTTTAGATACACGCAATCAACTATCTCGTGTCGTCCAATTCAGCAAACCATTAATGACTCACCTTGTTTAGGTCAATGTCGTTTTTGGCATAAACAAAACTAGTTCAAGTTGAAAATTTGAAAATTATATTTTAGTTCGGATTAAAATTCATTGTATAAAAGAGCAAAATAACTCAAATTGAAAAAGACCGTTTTCCGACACAAAACAGATCAAGGAAAAGAAAAAATAACTTACGATTACAAACGAGACAATAGAAAAAAGGAAAACCAAACCGACTGTTTTTAGGATAAGGGGAAAAAAGTTTAATAAAGTAAATAAAAAGGTGACGTATACAAAAACCTTTTTCTTATATATTGACGCATTCATAAGGAAAGAATGAAAAAACCCTAGAGACACTGTCTTTTACGGAAACTAAACACATAAACAGAGCAGGCGAGAGCGAGAGAGAGCGAGGGAGAGAGAGCTGAGAGAGAGCTGAGAGAGAGCGAGGGAGAGAGAGCTGAGAGAGAGCGAGGGAGAGAGAGCTGAGAGAGAGCATGACTAGAGATGATTTAACATCAGAAGAAGAAGAAATTATGCATAAATTAGATGTGTGGGCATTAATAAAACTACGCCTAAGCACCAACATGTTAACAGAAGAAGAATTAGAAGAAGCTACGAATGAGGGTGCGCACAAATTATTACAACTAAGTCAACTTCATCAAAATCAGTCTAAAGAGATAACCACAACAAGGTTAACACCAGAAGAAGAAGAAGCTATGCATGAGGACGCGTTGGAATTATTACCGCATAAGAAGAGGAAAGGTAACAAAAATCAGGCTCAGGAGGTGAAAATTTCTGGCAAAGCTGATAAGAAGAGGAAAATCGTGGAGGAAGGAGTTTCCGAAAAAACCCTAAGGTTATTGTTCCAATGGAGCAAGATTAAGCCGGAAAAACCTCCAAGAGAGATGTTAGTCCACGACCCCGAGGCGGTGGGGGTTTGTAGCGAACTGATGAGGAAGCAGTTGACGGAAAGCGACTTGAAGGGAAATCAATGCAGGCTCATGTTAGGGAAGACGCAAGTGAAGAAGATGATGCTTCATGTGATGGGAAAATCAGAGAGAGTTGAGACTAATAATGGACTTGAGGTTTCGGTGTACGGACCAGATGGAGAGGTTCATAAGATGATGTTCAAGATGTGGAGTGTGGACACGCCTGTGTTGATGAGTACCGGATGGAAGAAATTCATGGCAGATTACGAGCTCAAGGCGCATTGCGATTTTCTAACTATTTGGATGTTTAGGCACAGAGAGACTCGTCAGATTTGCTTCGCTATTAACTCCACTAGGTTTCCTGTTGAGAAACCGCTGAGTAGGAGGATCTTGAAGGATTTATTCTAGAATCTAAACTAGGGTTTTTGTTTGTTAAGGGAGTTCTCGGGGGGGCTTCTTTTTTTTTTCAACGTTTTTCAGGGTTTAATGAGGTTATTTTAAGAGAGCTGTAAAAAAATTCCTTTTTGTTGAGTTGTTTTATAAGATGTCCCCAAAGGGTTTAAGTTATATATAAAAATCGGGGATAATGTAATATCTCTTATAGGATAACTAAGGATTATAATAATTTCTAGTTTGATAAATTTAATGTAGGGTTTTGTGTCTATCCCTATCTTCATATTATTGTGTATAAATATCTTTGTCATGTGAATCAATAATCAATAAAGCAAGTAAGTTCCATATCTAATTCTACATGGTACCAGAGCAAATGTACATATGTCTAAATCGCTTAAACGTTTTGTTTTATAAAATAATTATATATTCACAACTGCACAACCTTGCTCGTAGCCAATTACTCTCTCACATGTTTTACGCATTTCTATACCCAAGATACGGTCAATTACACTCACAAACATATATATTAACTTTGAATATCTAACTATTTCATGTTTTAATCCACGAAATAGTTATTACACATATGATATTTGTTTGCTTACCTTCATCCTCCATCTGTGTTCCAATCATCACCATAGATCCTTCATTCGGCTCCTCATCAACAGTAACACTTGTTCAGTTTCTCTATTTTAGACCACATCTCCACAAAAAAAAGACACATCATCCATGTGAGGATGGATATCAGTAATGCATCTTTGCCATATCGTCCATTGTCATGTAGTGAGGTCATTGATAGTGGCATCTAATTTGATTTCCATCTTTTCTTTCACCAGTTTGCCAAGGTCCACATAGGCCAGCGTCGAACTCAGATGAATCTCTTTATTGTGTTCAGTCCTATATGCAGCGAAGCTCCAATCTCCAGTTTCTGCTGGACTCCATTTCCATTTTAGAAAAAGCATTGCTTTGCGTCCACCATCTGTAGCATAAAACTTGAGAAAATGAAGAAATTTTCAAATATGTGACCAATAACAACAGTTACATCGGCAAAATAGATCATAATTTACAAAGAGTTATAGCCAAAACCTTGCATCTCTGCAAATCTTCGAATCTTTTTCTCCCAACAAAAATATGAGGAAGCGTAATAACCTCGTTCCAATCACATAAATCAAAACATGAAAAAATGTTTACTTGTTACCATGACAAAAACAATGATACCATATTCACCTTTTCTAAAACAAAAAGCACCTGTCAAACGAGAATGCAGTGTTTTTCCGTTGGGTGTCTGGGGTAAAAGAGTCATTTCTCTTTCTTCTTTTTGTTTGATTTCTGTAACTTATCTAATTGACCATTTTGGAGTGTCATTTATCCAATTAGTTGGTCCATGTGACTTGACGGGTTAGGCCGCATGTCTCTACTTTTCGGCCCGAACAGTGTGACCCACCACGAAGGGCAATATGGCTGAAAATTAAGTGGTTAGACGTATATGTAAAGTATCAGATGGAAAGCTAAACACGCAGGCCGGGTTTTAGTATCAGAAATCCGTTGCATTATCCGTTGTTCCTCGTACAGTGATGACGTCACTCTGTGTCTCGAGACTATATAAGTTGTCGGAAAGTTGGTACATGAAGACAAAAATGGTACGTGAAAAGCACCCGAATGCTTCATACATATCCAAACCAGACCCAAATCCGAGCCGACCTAGGACATGTGACCCGATTCTAACCCAGACAAGCAAAACCCTATAAATACTTTTTTCTCGTTGGAGAAAAAAAAGAGATCTTTGTACTTCTTGCTTAAGTTTTCTAAAAATACTATCATCTCAAAACACTCAAGCTTTTCTTGTTTCCTCGAGACCAAGTCTCTTTCCGACTTTTCACGGTCAACTTTTCGACCACTCTAGGTAATTTTTTCGGCCATACTTGGCCTTTTTCCACTCAAATTTTTTTTTTCTTTCTCCCTCGCCGCCTATATTTCTTCCACAAACGTCCTGATACATCGTGGATCAATCCATATTGACCCAGTGTCACTCCATTCTTTTCTCTTTCGTTTTCCGAATTCTTTCCGATCTTTCCATGCTTCAACCCGTGGTCTTTCTATATTTTATTTTCCTCTTTGCAGAATTTAAGCGTCACAGAACACCATACCATCGCATTTTTCCAGCCTCAACGCTTTTGTTGATTGTGTAACTGTAAGAGATTCCTCCTAGTTGTTGGATCCACTGACGAAAAATCTCCTAAACATTTATATTTATAGCATAAGTTTTTTAAAATAAATTTTCATATTTTTCATATTATTTTATTATAATATTATTTAAAAACTAATAGAACAGATAAAATAATGGTAAATATTAATTTTAAAAAATTAATATAAACAAAATTTTGATGTTATTTAAAAAGATAAATTAATTATATAAAATTATTTTTCTATTTTTAATATTTTAAAAGTTCATGATTTGTAAAAATTAAGTGTCATATAAAAGCATAAATGGAAGGAGTATTTGCATTTTCTAAATGCTCTTTGGTTTATTAACAAAAATTGATTAAGTGATGAAAAGTTTAATATTTTTTAAAAAATTTCTGCCAATCAAACCTCCTATTATATTAATGTCTTTTGTTTTTTTCTGTTATTTTTTGATAAAATAACTTCCTTTTTTTGATAAAATAACTTCTTTTTTTTATATAATAACTTCCTTTTTTAATAAAATAACATTTTTATCAATCTTTCCTTGAAAAAAAGATTTTTAATCTATTATCAGAAGATTTTTGCACAAAAAAAGAGGAGTTAATTGGGTGAATAACCCACAAAAAGAACCAAATCTACTGTCTAACCAAAACCTCTTTATATGGCAATATCCTAATCATCTTAGTTTTGATTAAATTTTATATTATGTTTTTTTCTTTTTGGTTATTACTCGATTTGACCCCAAAAAAAAATCTATTTATCAGAAGAAGATGAAATTCAAGTGAAAGTCAAAGAAAGGATTATAGACCCAAAACAGAGAAATATTTGTTACAAAACAAAAAAAACAAAAATATTTACGGTAATACACATAGCACATCCAATCAGATTGGGGGTGATTGGAAGAGATTTAAAAAAATTTTAATTGTAAATTTATATTTTAATAGAAAATGGTAAAAAATTCTAATTGTAAATTTATATTTTAATAGAAAATGGTAAATAAGGGAGTGTGACTTAAAAAATATAAAAGTTTCAAATTAATTGCTTTAGAAAAATCAAACTAACAGCCCAAAAATGGTTATTTAGGCTGTGAGAAAATTAAAAAATGTTTTTAGGACCTTGAAAGTTGAAACCCAATTGGCCGCTGGATTTTTATCTACTTGTGTCCTTAGCGTTCGAGATTTGGTGACTCTGTTTTAAATAAAACGCTCGAGGAGTTTGGGATTTTTCAGTTTCGTCAAAGAAAACTCACAAAAACTCGAATCTGCACTTCCAGACTTTTCTTCGATCAAATCAACAATGGCGGAAACGGCTAACACAGATCTAGAAGGAATCGATGGAGTTCGTATGACTTGGAACGTTTGGCCTCGCTCTAAAATCGAAGCAAGCAAGTGCGTGATCCCACTCGCCGCCTGCATTTCTCCGATCCGGCGACATTCCGATATCCCTACCCTCCCTTACGCTCCGCTCAATTGCCGGACATGTACTGCAGCGTTAAACGCTTACGCGCAAGTCGATTTCAACGCAAAGATCTGGATCTGTCCCTTTTGCTATCAGCGTAATCAATTCCCACATCATTACCATGTGATCTCTGAGACCAATCTTCCTGGTGAGCTCTATCCTCAGTACACCACTGTGGAATACACGCTGCCTCCGTCTGCGGCAACGAATGCTGGACAATTCGATCCTAGGACCGGTGAAGCTCCGTCGCAGGTGGCTCCTCCGGTGTTTGTGTTCGTTCTCGATACTTGTATGATCGAAGAGGAATTAGATTTCGCTAAATCGGCGCTCAAACAGGCGATTGGATTGCTTCCGGAGAATGCTTTGGTTGGGTTTGTGTCTTTTGGTACTCAGGCTCATGTGCATGAATTGGGATTCTCTGAGATGTCTAAGGTTTTTGTTTTCAAGGGAGATAAAGAAATCTCGAAAGATCAGATTTTGGATCAGTTGGGTCTTGGAGCTTCTTCAAGGAGAGGTCCTGTTTCTGGATATCCCAAAGGAGTGCAAAATGGCTTCCCAAGTGCTGCTTTGAATAGATTCTTGTTGCCTGCCTCGGATTGCGAATTCACACTCAACTCGGTGGGTAATGGTTTGAGTTTGTTTGTTCGGCTTAGCCAGAAAATTTGTTTTCTTTTATGTTCCTTTTCATTTAGCTCGTGTTGATTGTCAAGTTGAAAATTTTCACCTGATTCTTCCACTCTTCGTGTGAATGATTTTTGGTATGCAGCTTTTGGATGAGCTACAAAGCGACCAGTGGCCTGTTCAGCCAGGTCATCGTTCCCAACGATGCACTGGCGTGGCATTAAGTGTAGCTGCAGGATTGCTTGGAGCTTGTTCGCCTGGAACTGGGGCTAGAATTGTAGCTTTGGTTGGAGGTCCATGTACAGAAGGCCCTGGAACGGTAATTGTTTATTGACGATTGATGGCACCGTGAGCTTTCATCACATCATTTGTAAGAAGCATGTTCGTACCAGTCTTGGTAACATTCTTTCTCTGATATGTCTTTTCTACAGATTGTGTCAAAGGATTTGTCGGATCCTGTGCGCTCTCACAAAGATTTAGATAAAGATGCTGCTCCCTACTACAAAAAGGCTGTCAAGTTTTATGATAGCATTGCAAAGCAACTGGTCACTCAGGGTCATGTGTTAGACCTTTTTGCTTCTGCACTTGATCAGGTATTTCTGTGACATGATTATATATTGTTGGTGCACAAAGCTCTGTATTAGCTTCTCAGGTTTGATTGTGCATTTTTCATTAGTTGCAACGCCTGGATGCTAGACCTTTTCTGTAATAGTGTTTTGTATTTTTTAGCTGGAAGTCTGAAATAAATGCATCATTTATTGTAGTCGTTGAAAGTGTGGCTTGATATGCAATATGATTTACTAAACTGTGAGACTCTCACCTGTCCTCAGTTTTGTTAACTAGCCTGTGATATCAGCTAATTTTTTTTCAATTTAATAAATTATGCAGATGTTGTTTTTGTGCACTGTAATTATATTTTTCATCCTTGTAAAGCTGAAGAGCTTCCTTTAAAAGATACCGTCTTTGAAAAGGATTTTGGGATTTTTCGAGGAAAGATACAATATTGACATTTTAGAGCTGGCTTGGCGGGAATATTTGATTTTTTTTCTTAAAGATCTCTGGATAATGTAACCACAGTGAACCTAGGCCATATTTGTTGAAGCCCTTCATTTTTCTGTTATTTTGAAAACTATAATTGTATATCTAATTATAATTGTTTCCGCTGTTGCATTTTGGATATAGTTAGGTTGGGGTTGCTGAGATGAAAGTTGCAGTTGAAAGAACTGGTGGCCTTGTTGTTCTGTCTGAAAGTTTTGGCCATTCCGTATTTAAAGATTCCTTTAAGCGGATATTTGAAGATGGCAATCAGTCTCTTGGCCTCTGCTTTAAGTAAGTGTTTACTTTGCTTCTGCATCACTCTCTTTGATATATCTTTTACATGATAAGGAAAACTTTGGCAATGCGATAACCTTTCTTTCTTTTTAGGCATCTTACACTTCAAGCTTATTTATGTGCGTATTTCAATCTGAACTGACCTTGAATCGTTTGTTTCTAGTGGGACGCTTGAGATCCACTGTTCACAGGACATCAAAATTCAAGGGGCTATTGGGCCATGCTCATCATTAGAGAAGGTTAAACACGGAGTTCTTTCAGAGATGTGTTGATAGCGCTTTGTAAGAGGAATGAAGTTATCTCTTCTCAATTGATTTTAATTTTTTCTTTTATTTGGAGCCCTTGCAGAAAGGTGCTAGTGTTGCTGATACGGTAATTGGAGAGGGGAATACTTCTGCTTGGAAGTTGTGTGGCCTTGATAAGAGTACTTGCTTGACAGTATTTTTTGATATATCTTCAAGCGGGTCAAATGCTCCTGGAGCTGCGAATTCTCAATTGTATTTGCAGTTTCTCACAAGGTACTTTGGCAGTTTTTCAGTCTTGTCTTTTTTTCTATCTTTTTGTTTCTCCTGAACTGTGCCTTTCTGCATTAGCATTGAGTTTACTGTTGTTTACTTGATTGCAGTTACCAAACTCCTGAAGGTCAAACATTGCTCCGGGTTACTACTGTATGCAGACAGTGGATAGACAGTGCTATGAGCTCAGAGGTTCGTCCTGGTTTTTCTTGCTGCATGAACTTATGACTTTATTTCAATAGATAAGCAGTTGTTTGTTTTCTGTATCATCAGCTACTCTCTGAATCCATAATTAAGAGTTGATCTATCAGCACTTTTCGGTTTTGTTCCATATAATTGAACTTTCCTTGAGTACTTTTAGTATCACTGCTTAGGTTAGGATGAAAGGATGCTTTGCATCTCACTGTTTCTTTGCATAGTAGACATACAATTGCATCTTTCCCATTACTATTAGTCATAGATTTTGACTCTCATTGTAGTCAATCTGCAACAATCCATCACTGATATATCGTTAAAGCTAACTTATATGATATTATAAGCGAAGCTTGAGGTAGGCTTTGGTTTTTGGCTTGTATGCGACATACACTATTATTTTTCTAGAAAATGGTAGTTTACTAAGAATAAGTTGTATCCTTAGATGTTGGACTGGCAACGTTGGATGTGGTGTCATTTGAATGGTTTATTGAATTTTTTTTCTTTTATGAGATGAATTCTAGTCGTGGTTTGGGTTATCCATATAACCATGAAAAATGGAATGTATGTTGTTCTATAACCTAAAGCTTTCTAGAGAGCTAACAATATATTACACTGGTGGTTTATCTACATTTCAGGAACTTGTACAAGGCTTTGATCAAGAAACTGCTGCTGTGGTCATGGCAAGATTAGCTTCTTTGAAAATGGAGTCAGAGGTACTTCACAGCTTCTTTCAATTGGCTTACAACAGTAGACAGATTCGATTTGGCAGTTGCTGTATTTCATTTTTGGGACGAGTAAGCTCATAGAGGTGGCTATGATTTCAAATATCCTTCTTTCCTTGGGAAATATATATTCCAGGAATCCCCAAAACCTTTGGTCAAATGCTAATCTATTAATTCAAAAAGGAAATTCAAAGTTTATTGTTCACAAAGCTGTTCAGTTGTAAGAGTAATATAAACGAGGGGGATCATTGGAAAAAACTGCAGGGAGGCTTATCAGTAGTGCTGTTTATTTATACAATATTTATTTATACATCGAGTTTGTGTATGATATTGTTTCATGTAGACATTCATGATATTTTTCCTCAGGAGGGATTTGATGCTACTCGGTGGCTGGATCGGAATCTCATTCGTCTTTGTTCAAAATTTGGAGACTATAGAAAGGATGATCCAACTTCCTTCACGCTGAATCCTTATTTTTCGTTGTTCCCTCAGTTTCTGTTTAATCTGCGGCGATCACAGTTTGTTCAGGTAACACTGCTTTTACATTTCATGGTTTGTGCTCATCATGTAACTAGCCTACTACGTAGTTGAATCATGTTTTCTTTTGCGGGATTGGATGATGGCAGGTCTTTAACAATAGTCCTGATGAAACCGCATACTTCCGCATGTTGTTAAACCGGGAGAATATTTCGAATGCAACGGTCATGATCCAACCGTCGTTGATGGCATATTCATTCAATTCACCACCTCAACCAGCTTTGCTAGATGTGGCTTCCATTGCAGCCGATCGGATTCTCTTATTAGATGCATATTTTAGTGTTGTTGTCTTCCATGGAATGACTATAGCACAATGGCGAAACATGGGTTATCATCATCAGCCTGAACACCAGGTACTACTAATAATTAGTTTTTCATAATGCGAAACCATCTTTTTGTGGTTGATTGATTGTATGCATAAGTTGTGTAACCCATAAACAAATTTTTGTGACAGGCCTTTGCTGAGCTATTACAAGCTCCTCAAGAGGATTGTCAGATGATAGTCCGGGAGCGTTTCCCCGTCCCAAGATTAGTTGTGTGTGATCAGCACGGCTCGCAGGTCTTTTAAGCTTTCACTATTTGTTACCACGTAATAGTCAGCTTCAATTTGTTTTGTGCATCTCAAATTGGATTTGGATTGGAAAAATGCAGGCAAGGTTTTTATTGGCGAAGCTGAATCCATCAGCGACGTACAACAATGCAAACGAGATGTCGACAGGGTCAGATGTGATATTCACAGACGACGTGAGCCTTCAAGTCTTCTTTGAGCATCTTCAGAAGCTGGCTGTGCAATCTTGAGTAGCCATTTTGTTTATTCAGTTTTACATTCAATGTAGCACCCTGTTGCTTTTTTTTTTTTTTAAACATCTACAAAAGAAAAGTCCACATAGTTGACGTTTATAACTTTATATACTCCATTGAAGATAACTTTTTTTTTTTTTTTCTGGATGAAACTTTTGTATCATTATTAATTTTGTTTCAGGGGCTTTGATCTTTTTTCCTGATTTTTAAGATCGGGTTTTGTATCATGCGTCTCTTAGTCCCATCCTCGTCAAATCACAAACTTTGTGATAAAAAATGACTTCATATTTATGTCATAAAAGGGTAGTGTATTATTTTTTAACCCTAGAGTCGGTGAAATCAGATGCCGCAATATCCTTTCACAATTTTGTTGTTCTCCCTTCTAACAAGCTATCAAACTCGATTCAGGTTAACTATGTTAAAAAATCCAGCAAACACATACCTTGTCGAGTGTGAAACAAGGAAAGCCGCCTATGTAGTCTATATGACAATATCCATCCATATCTCCTGTCCAAGTTGCAGCCTGCCTATGAATCCGGCTCTTGTGAATACATGGTACCTACAATATGCATACATAAAACCATCTCAGGTATGAAAGATACTATCAGGAGAAGCTGCATGAGGAAATCTTAAGAGCAATAACAGAATTATACAGAGACAAGTAATAATATCTATTTGTCCATATATATATGTTTAAAGTACCCACTCTGGATCATTGATTATCAAGAAAGCCAAAGACCCACCACATATTCCCAGAAAAGGATAGCTTGAGACATGCATAGAGAATATTTGATAATTAAGTTTTAGCACAAGAAAAATACCTGCAAGCTCATCTTCAATGTGAACATTGTTCTAAGGAATTGTCTCTGTCACCACCTGAACATTGATAATAAGACCATGTGAAACTATATAAGATACTGCTGAGAAAACAAAAAAGGTAAAAACGCTTAAGGTATCAATGAACGCAAGTTAAAACCTTTACGAACCCAAAATGATCAAACTAATATGAAAGACTTGCCATTTCTATTTCTTTGAGGCCACTGGTGGAAGGTTGTGATTGTGCCCTTTCATCATTGGAGTAGCTTGGTTCACCTGAAATCAAAATTTGATGAAGGTTTTAATGAGATATAGAAAGAGGTGAGTATTATTGATAATTAGAGGCTCACTTATATACACCCGTGAACTAAGAGAAAGGAAATATTATATATGCCAATTCCTTTACGCAGACTTAGTGGAGGTGTGAGGCGCGAGGTGTCAGCTTAGTGGAGGTGTGAGGCGCGAGGTGTCAGGCGTGCTTAGTGGAGGAGTGATTCATGGAGTTACTTTACATATATTGCTAATTACTTTAATATGCCCCCTCAAGATGCATCACCATTGGTGAGGCCGATCTTGACACAAATATCATTGAAGTGAGTCCGTGGGAGAGGTTTGGTGAGGACATCAGCTAATTGGTCCTTGGATGAGACATGAGATACTCGAACGTTGCCAGCTTGAACTTCTTGTCGAACAAAGTGGTAATCCAAAGCGAGATGTTTCATACGAGAGTGAAAAACCGGGTTCGCACTTAGATAAGTGGCTCCTTTGTTATCACTGTAAATTGCTGGTGTGGTAGATAGTTTAATCCCAAGTTCACGAAGAAGAGAGAGTAGCCAACAGATTTCAGATGTGGTAGACGTGATAGACCGATACTCGGCTTCGGTTGAAGATCTTGCAACTCCAGTTTGTTTCTTCGAGGACCAGGCGATGGGATGGTGGCCAAAGTAGACAATATAAGCTCCGGTGGATGTGTAGTCGTCTTTGTCTCCGGCCCAGTCCACATCGGTAAATGCATGGAGAGATGGTGGATTGTTGGGTCGAAGGAGAATGCCATGAGAGGTTGTGCCCACAAGATAACGAAGGATCCGTTTCGCAGCCAACCAATGGTCAGAAGTTGGTCGATGCATATATTGTGCAAGCTTGTTGACAGAGTAGGTGATATCCGGTCTAGTCAAAGATAGATATTGAAGGCTGCCAATAACAGCACGGTATTCGGTAGGATCAGACAAAGGAACACCACGTGTGATAGACAAGCTGATGTTGGGACACATAGGCGTTGGTACAGCTTTAGCTTCGAACATCTTGGTCCTATGAAGGAGATCTGCAATATAACGAGTTTGGGTAAGTAGGAGGCCAGCAACAGAGCGTTGAACCTCAATTCCAAGGAAGAACGAGAGTTCTCCTAGATCTTTAAGGGAAAAACGAATTGAAAGAGAAGTAATGAAACGGTTAAGAGCTGTGATGTCGTTGCCGGTGATGACGAGATCATCGACATAAACCAACATATAGATGAGAACTCCATTTTGATTGAAGATAAATAAGGAGGCATCAGCAAGGGAGTTGGTGAAGCCATATTGGAGGAGAAACATGCGGAGCTCATTGTACCAAGCTCGAGGGGCTTGTTTGAGTCCATATATAGCTTTATTGAGTTTCCATACTGCATCGGGGTGATCCGGATCATGAAAGCCAGGAGGTTGAGTCATAAACACTGTATCATTGAGTTTGCCTTGAAGAAACGCGTTGTTAACATCTAATTGTCGAAGTGGCCAGCCAAGAGAAACCGCTATACTGAGAACAAGACGGATGGTTGCTGGTTTGACTACAGGACTGAATGTGTCGTGGAAATCAATGCCTGGTCGTTGATGAAAGCCTTTGGCAACAAGTCTTGCCTTGAATCTGTCTATCTCGCCATTAGGTAGCCGTTTGATTGTAAAAATCCACCTGCATCCAACAATGTTCGCAGCTATTTCAGGAGCAACTAAATCAAATGTGTGATTACGATAAAAGGATGCAATTTCTTCTTGCATAGCTTTACGCCACATATGATCTTTGAGTGCCTCAGCAACAGATGTGGGTATTTTCTCCGATGGTGGTTTGACAGCGGCAAGCAAGTTGAGTTTGACAACGGGTTTGCGTTGGCGTTCGCTTTGTCTTCGAGGAAGGGTTGAGTGTGGTGTAGGCTGAGATGGTTGTGTCTGTTGCTGTTCCTGAGGCATGGGTTGTTGCACTTGCTGTTGAAGTGGCTGTGAGCTTGGTGGTAGTTGGTCTGCTTGAATTGGTTGTGGTGTTGATTGTACTGATGGAGTGGGAACATTGCTGGTGGAGTCTTGTGGAGTGATGATGGACGGAGCTGTCGTTGCTGAAGGCATTGTTGAAGAAGGAGGGATGAGAGGGATCACAGAGACAAGTGGTGATGTTGTTTGTGTAGAGTCTCGTTCTTCAAGACTAGTAGAATCGGATATGATGGACCCTGCAACAGAGAAAGGAAACACAGATTCGTGAAAAACCACATGTCGCGATGTATAAACACGAGACGTGGCCCGGTCAAGACAAAAGTAAGCACTTTGGGTGGTAGAATATCCTAAAAATACACATGGTGATGACCGAGAATCAAGTTTATGGGAAGCATATGGGCGAAGCGAAGGAAAGCAAAGACATCCAAAAACCCATAATTTTTTAAAGTTGGGATCTCTAGAGAATAAAAGTTGAAAAGGAGATTTTAAAGAGAGATTAGGAGTAGGCATACGATTTATTAAATATACCGCCGTTGCAAAGGCGTAGGTCCAATAAGACCTATGCATAGATGCGTGAGACATGAGAGCTAAACCTGTTTCGACTATATGTCGATGGCGTCGCTCCGTAAGTCCATTGTGTTCCGGCGTATGTGGAGGAGTGGTGAAGTGTGAAATACCGTGAGACGAAAGAAATTTTGAAAGACCAATGAATTCTCCACCATTATCCGTGTACAGGGTTCGAAGTTTTGATTGAAATTGATTTTCAACCAACGCTTTGAATCGTGTAAAAACATCAGTAACATGAGATTTTTGTTTTAATGGATACAACCAAGTGTATCGAGTAAAGTGATCAACAAAAATTACATAATACTTAAAACCATCAACTGAAATCAAAGGTGATGTCCACACATCCGAGAAGACAATATCTAGCGGATGGTGTGAAATAAGAGTGGAAGTGTGAAATGGTAACTTGTGCATTTTGTCGATGAAGCAAGCATTACAAGGCTTGTCCATAAAAGCATTTGAAGAAACGGGTAAATCAAATTTGGAAATAATGTTTTTCAAAATTTTAAAAGTCGGATGTCCTAGGCGTGAATGCCAATCAGACATGTTGGCTGAGATAGTTGAAGCAAAAGCAAGAGATGGAGGTTTGGAGGAAGAAGAAGTCGGCCATTCATAGGTACCATCCTTAGGTTTGCCTTCCAGACGAAGAGCTCCCGTGTCCAAATCTCTCACCTGGAAATATGTAGGTGTAAATGTAACCGCAACACCGTTAGTAACACATAATTGAAAAACAGAGATAAGATTTTTCGCAAGAGATGGAACGCAAAGAACATTATTTAGAAAAAAAGGACGAGTATAAGAGGGAAGAAGTGATGAACCGGTGTGGGAAATCTGTAATCCAGAACCATCTCCCAGCATTACGTCATCATGGCCTTGGTACGGATGATGAAGAGATAAGTTGGTCAGATCTGATGTCATATGGTGCGAAGCACCGGTATCGACAAGCCAGGTGGAGGAGTCAGACATCATGGCTGGATTAGCACGTGGTTGCCATGACTGAGGAGATGGTGACGGTTGCCAAGGTTTAGAATATGGTGATGACTGCCATGGCTGTGATGGAAGAGAACTACTAGGAATGATACGAAATTGAGGACAATATTTAGCCGAGTGTCCTTGTGTTCCGCACGCTTGACATCGTCCGAGATATGGTCGAGGACCACCACGAGACTGGTTCTGATTGTTGCGATAATTGTGGTTGGAATTGCCACGAGAATTTTGATGTTGATAGCTGCGATTGTTCCATGTTTGACGAGGTATGGTGTTTGTGGCATTGGCAACTATAGGCACAATGGAGGAAGAGGACTCTGTACATAGGATCATTGCTTCACGATTAAGAAGGCGTTCATGAAGCTCGGTGTAAGATATTGGTTTGTCACGACCATTAACAGCATCAATCTCTGGTTTATACTCTTCACTTAGACCAGCAAGGATCTGTTCCGTGAGGTCTTCTGGGTCCATAGGACTACCAAGTGAGTCTAGTTCGTCAGCCTTGGCTTTGATGATCCGTAGATACTCTGTGATTGTCTTTGTTCCTTTGGTACAAGATCTAATCTGGAATCTGAGTTGGCGGAGATGTCCGCGTGTTGGGTTGGCAAACGTTGAAGCGAGAATATTCCAGACTTCAGCGGTCGTCGTAGCACTCGAGACCACAGATTGAAGAGGCAAGGAGATTGCCCCAATGAGAGCACTGTATAGAAGGCGATCTTGACGACGCCATGGAGCATAAGCAGGATTGGTGGTGGATTGACCAGCAACGACAATCGTGGCAGAAGGAACTTGGTCAGATTCTTCAAGGAAGCCTTGTAGTTCATGTCCTTCAAGCAAGGCACGAACTTGTTTGCTCCACATTAAGTGGTTTAGATTGGTGAGTTTGGTCACGCTTGACATATTGATGGACAAAAGAGTGCTTTGAGGATTTTGAGTATTGAACACAGATGTGTTCTCAGCTGAGGCAGGACTTTCGGTAGTCATATAAAATAATGAAAGGATTTGCTATTTAAGGATTCCTGGAAAAAAGAAGAAGGAAGAAGCAGAAAATAGGAATAGGAATAGGAAGAAGAAGAAGAAGCAGAGAGACAGAAGAAAGAAAAAAAAAAGAATTTAGGTTTAGGAAAGTTATTGCTCTGATACCATAATGAGATATAGAAAGAGGTGAGTATTATTGATAATTAGAGGCTCACTTATATACACCCGTGAACTAAGAGAAAGGAAATATTATATATGCCAATTCCTTTACGCAGACTTAGTGGAGGTGTGAGGCGCGAGGTGTCAGCTTAGTGGAGGTGTGAGGCACGAGGTGTCAGGCGTGCTTAGTGGAGGAGTGATTCATGGAGTTACTTTACATATATTGCTAATTACTTTAATAGGTTTTTCAGCCTAAAGGAATTAAAAAGGGATGTTGCTGACATATTGAACAAGTTACCAAAATAAAATGGCGACGTTCCTTCTTCAGCTTCAAGTTGCCATCTCCGCAAAGTTTCTAAAAGACTCACGCTATCCTTCTCTAAACTGTCATCTTCTTGGGGAGATGATGGTGTCCAATCCTCCACAAGAGGAACCAACACGGTCATTGTTTGACCCATAGTTGGTCTTCTTTCGAGCTCTAGAGATATGCAGTTTTCCGCCAACTTTGCAATTTTTTCAATGCTCATCATTGCTTCTTCATCATCCGTAACAATGGTTTCGTCTGATGCCTCCCAGAACTTCCCATTTCTTAGTTTTGGACGTATCCACGTTGCCAAGTTTGATTCCTCTTCTCCCAATGTTTTATCAACTGCTTTTTTTTCCGTGATCATCTCTAGTAGAATCACACCAAATGCATAAACGTCCACTTTCTTGGTTACTCTCCCGGTATCTACAAAAACATCAAATATCAAAACTGTTGGCCCAAACACTTGTAAATTACATTAAAAATTAGATAAAAGGATCTAACTTACTAGCATATTCTGGAGCTATATAACCAAATGTTCCCATCCATTTTGTTTCTATCGAGTCTTCTCCATCTGGTAGTATCTTTATCAACCCGAAATCGGAAACCTTCACTCTCATTCCATCTCCTAGAAGTATGTTTGAAGGCTTTAAATCTCGATGGATGAAACTGTCTCTAGCCAAACTATGCAGATATTCAATCCCTCGACCTACATCCATGGCTATGGTTAACCTTTGTTTCCATGTTAGAGGAGCATTACCACCTTTTCTCCACTCAAACAGATGATGTGCCAACGTTCCATGAGGCATGTACTCGTACACAAGAAACTTTTCATCACTATCTCCACAGTAGCCAAGAAGCGAGACCAAATTCTTGTGCCTAAGACGGGTTAGTACATCGATCTCAGTCTTGAACTCATTTATCCCTCTCTCGTCAATGGCTTTAGAGTCCATCCTCTTGACCGCAATCATAGTGCCGTGAGGATGTTCTCCTCTATAAACAACGCTGGAACCTCCTTTTCCTACGATGTTTTCATTGCTAAAATCGTTTGTGGCGTGTCGCAGAATTGCTATCGAATATGGACTACTACCTTCACGTCCACTTTCATCGATAGCATCACGGCCAATTAATGCGCTGCTAACATCCTCCATTTCCATACTTGTGGATTTTCTAAACTTGTACATCCAAACCACTAAACCTATGATGGCTAGGATGACAAATGAAGCTCCAACTGAGGTCCCAATTACTATGGCAACTGAAGCACTTTTTTTTCGCCTATGCTTGCTAAAAGAATTCCCTGGTTTGTAGATAAACTTCACATATCTCTTAAACTCTGGAACTACTCCGCTTAAATTGTTGTTGGACACGTCGAGTATCCGTAGAGAGGGGAGTGCAACCAAGGATGAAGGAATTTCTCCCCTGAGGTTGTTTCCCTGGAGATGAACCTCTTCCAGATCATATAGAAGTCCTATAGCAGGCGAGATTACGCCACCTACAGACAAGCCGGAGAGGTTAAGAGAGATAGACTTGAAAGTTGTTGAAGTTGCATCCCACGCCTTTCCATTTGCAATAAGCAAAGGATGAGAACGTTGACCATCGAGGTGGATATATGTTGTTGAAAAGCTTTGGCAAGTGCTAACATTGCATCTCTGTCCTTTTGTATAGCGACAGTGAAAACAACCATCAAAGATATAAGGAAGAAAAGTGACTTTATCACTGTTAAATAAAAAGAAGTTGTCAGATTTAAGCAAGGCTAGGTCTGGATTAAAAAAGAACCAAATGCAAAAGACATGTGAATGAAAAAGGTCTCGTTGGTCTCATGGCACCAGGAGCTAACTTGATGCTCAATGAGATTGGTCAAGATAAGTGAATCATGGATAACTGATGCTCATTTCACACGACTCCAAGGAGAGAATGGTGCATTGAGTTAAATGAACTAACTATATGAAAGGTTAGAATGGGAGGGTTATTTTGATAACAACAAGATATATGAGCTTACATTCTCTGAAAATAATGATATTGGAAAAACATGTCGAGTTAGTTTTGGAGCAGCTCAACATGTGACAAACACTACAAGAAAACATGACGATTTTGGACAGCATTTCCGATGGATTTACGGCCGTCAAAAAATTCCGACCGAATTAGAACGGATTTCGGACCGATTTCCGACGGACATTTAATTCGTCGGAACAACAAATTTTTATCTGTCTGAAATCGGACGAAAAAATAGTCGTTATAAAGTCGTTTGGATTTTTCTTTAATTTCCGTGGAAAATTCGTTGGAAAAATCGCAAAATCCACCTATAAATACTCCCACACCTTTATTTACAAGAAATGTAAAAAAAAATCATAGACACAATGGCATCTTCAAATGATGATCGGTATTTTCGATCGTGGATAGACAAACTTCTGCATGATCCAGCGACAGATCTACTTACGGATGAGTTCTACGCGGAAATTCAGCAATTTATGGGGTTTGCAGTAAACCAACCGAGAACCATGGAAGAAGATAGAATATTTTTATGTGTCTGTGTGCAAACGAAGGTAAAATGTAATGTCCATGTTCGAAATGTAAGAATCATAGAAGCATCGTTGTGCGTAAAGTCTGGGATCACTTGTATATGGAAGGGTTTATGCCGGAGGTACAAGATATGGTATTCGCATGGAGAAGATGATTCAATGGTGAATTATGCTGGTACTAGTACGGATAGGTTAGATGAACCAACAACGGAAGTAGATGAAAATGTAGGTATGAAGCAGACGGTGAACGAAGCGTTTCGTGAAAATATACCGTTGTTCTTTTATGATGGAGATAGAGTAGATGAACCTAATTTAGAAGCCCGGAGGTACTTTGATATGGTAGATGCATCAAATCATCAGTTATTCGCATATTGACGTAGGATGTTATCCATACATTCTATAATTTCCATTGGAAAAGGAAAAATCTTTAACTATTCGGTTTTTGACCACCACTCATTTCATTCACTCGTCCAAGAATGTGACTGCTCTTTTTGTCCACCATTTATTTCCAAACATTGTGTTATATTAGGAAGATCTATGCCTATCTAGACCGACGCGGTGTTTTCCAAACACATCGTCGAGATCTCCACTCCTATTTGATTTCGCGCCTCCTTGCGTTTTAACCGTGGATACTTCCTCAAACTTTGTAAAAATATATACCTTATTACTAGGCAGAGCTTTGAGTATAAACGCCGTCTTTTATCGTTTTTACTAACTAGCTCAGAACGGTGGGCCTTATGAACCTTTTCGAGCACCTTTTTCATACACCTCTTTTTTGTTCCAAAAGACATCCATTGTCCTTGGAAAGAGCCACACTGTAGTGGTAGAAATGACCATGAAGCTTAGCTCCAACGTATTCGTACCATCCTTAAGTTGTGAGTCATTTGGCTCCATCTTCACGTCCTTGGCTCTTATCGGCATCTTTGCTGTTTTGGACGTCGCTCTAAGTCCCATGCTACACATGTCAAGGTTCAACTTGATTGGTTTCTTGTCTTAAACATTCACTAAACATTTCTCTTAAATATTCATTTCTGACTCTTTCTCACACTCATAAAACGTTCAGTGAAATCAATAAATCTATCGATAATTAAATAAAACCATGCATAAATATTGGGTACTAACCCCACGCAAAGAAAAAAACCACTTATTCAATCAACAACCAGTGAAAAGCCACAAAACAAAAGAAAAGAAAAACTACTAAAACTAACACGCCCGCATCATCCCATCTTCATCATGCAGCTGTCCGTAGATCTTAGCTTGCTTCCAAAACTCATCCTCATAGTCTGCAATCGATGGCAATATCTAAATTTTTATTTTAATATTGTTTCCGATTTTTTTATTTGAGGAAATTTGTAAAAATAACCTACAATACTTTTGATTTTTGAAAATACACCATTTTAATTTTTTTTGGAAAACTAATTTTTTTAAAAAATTATTCTACCGAAATATCCTCGCTAATGATTAATTACATGAGACAAGGTTAGTTTTCCAAAAAAAAAAACAGATGTTATTTCTCAAATTTTAAAACATTTGTGTTTTTTACAAAAATTCCCTTTTTTTTTTTTTTAATTCGTTAACATCTTTATAGGGGAAGTACGGGTCGTTTTTTTGTTTATAATATATATACGAGCCATAAAAATAAAAGATAATATGCTAAACTCTAGAATAGTTTATGACTATATATTTAGTGATGATATTATATCTTAAAAACTAATTATATAAAATTCTTCTAGGTCCGCATGTATATGTTCCTTATAACTTCCTTTGTGTTGCCGATAAGGATTTAATCCAAATTTCGAGGTGCAGTGGAGCTGAGCCCCTGATTTTCAGGGAGAAAAAAAATTATCCCAAAAAAAAAAACTTCCTTTGTGGGAAGATCGGGAGAAAGCTAATTCGAGCGGATCATCCAATCTATGCATGGCAACTAAATATCTTGGTTTGCATATTCAGAAGACAACGAGGAGAAGAAGTAAAAAGAAGAGAAGTTTGAGCTTACTTGGGATTTTTGGAATCAAAGATCCTTGCAAGAACATGAGAATTATGCACAGAGAGGAATGTTGGTTCAGACAGCTAAACTTATTTCTCTCGTTTATTTATTTTTATAAAGTAATTACGAGTCCATAGTTCACAAAAACAAAGTGTAATTATGAGTAAGCAATTGAGTTTTGCACCAAAAAAAGTATTCTCCCCAAAATGTGCAAAAATTCGCAGAGTTGAGTTTTGTTCCTTCTGTTGCCATTTTTTTCCATTTTACAAAGTTACAATAAAAGGCAAATATATAGGGAACTTTGTGAATTTTTATTCCCCGTGTTTTTTGTTTGTTTTGAGCTGAAAATGGAAAAAAATTAGAAGAAAAGAAAAGATGCAAGCGGCTCTTAATTAACTTGAACCATTTGTAATTTGTAAACATATTCTTATGAGAAAAGATCACTTAATATCTTTTCCCTCAGAGTTTCATTGGCTAACCCTTAACCATGAAGTGGAGTGTTCGCAATTTATAGTTATGTTTGCCATGTTATTGGGTTATTCATCCTCTGTAAAGTGTTCTTTTTAGTCAAGTAAATTAACCTTTTAACAAAAAAATGAAGAAGAAGCTAAAACGTGAAAACCCTAAGAAACCCAATAGTCTTAATTAGCCCCGGGCGTTCGGGTATCCGGACTCGTTCGGTTCGGATCTTTCGAATTTTTGGGTATGGAGTTATAGGAACTGTTCGGGTATTTATGAAATTCGGGTCGGGTTCGGTTCGGTTCCTTCCGGGTTCGGATCGAGTCCGAGTTCTCAAAATAGGAACCGTTCGGGTATTTTTACCTAAAATACTCAAAATTACTCGAAATTTTCCGAAAATATCCGAAAATTACTCGAATTTTTCGAAAATACCTAAAAAATAACAAAAAATTGTAAAAATAACCGAATTAATTTATGTTTCGGGTACTTCGGATACCCATTTGGTTCTCGGTTCGGTTCCGGATTCGGTTTCGGATTTTGGGTACTACGTGTTTAAGATCATTCGGATATTTTAGAAATTCGGTTCGGGTTTGTTTCGAATAATTTCGTTCGGGTTCGATTCGGTTCGGTTTTTCAGTTCCGAATTTTTTACCCAGAACTAATCTTAATTACAAAGGCAAGATTCCGAACCCTATTATAAACATACAGAGTTAAACATTAATAAATCCAGAGACACCAACGAAAACAAAAAGAAGCAATATGTCTAAAAGCTCACATGCACAAACTTTTAACAGAAAAAGGAAAATAGTAAAATCAAGAAGACGTGTTTTCCAAGTAACTGACGCTGCATCACTTGATTCACATCTCCCAATAGTCAGTGTTCAAAAAAGCGATAGACGCTAAACGGGTGGCGATCCTCAGCCTAGCGTCTAGAATGCTTAGTCAGGGTCTAGACGATTTTGTAGACAGGTTAGGCGGTTTTATAATAAAACTATATATATATATATATATAATCTAATTATATATATTATAAAATATAACATAATGAAATAATCTTAAGAAACATGATCCATAAAAGCTAAATTAAACGTAAATGTAGATTAAAGAATAAAAAAATTGAGTTTTTAAAAATGAATAAACTCTCACGATGATTCTACTCGCACTTCTCTTCACCTTATTTCCTCTAAACATGCTCATCATCTGACTCAAATATCAAGACGGTGCTGTTTTAAATTTTTTAAAAACAATACAAACAGGCGTATTTAACCCGCACAGCCCGCCTAGTGGCCGTCCAAACCCGCCTAGTGGCCGCCCAAGCCACCAAATGTCCCCTTCCGCCTAATACCACCAATTAATGTAAAATCCAAGCGGTCTAGGGGCGCCTAAGCGGCCGCCTAGGCCGCTTTCTTGAACACTGATATAGACACTTTCTAAGAAAATATTATCCAATTGGAACACTTTTTGATATCGGGACACTTTCAATAGAGCAGAATACTTTTCTACCATTTTCTTCTCTTTCCTCTCTTCTTCTTTCTTCTTCTTTGATCGAAACCATTTTTTTTCTTTTACTTCTCTTCTCTTCTCTTTCCTCTCTTTTTCTTTCTTCTTCTCTGATCGAAACACTTTCTTGTCAGGCTTTATTCTTCAAGCAGTGTATAGGAGAAACAATAAAGAATTTATGGGTTTTGTTTTTCCTTATCACAACACAAAATCCGCCGCCTCGAATCGTCGCTTCACCGACAAAGACAAAATCTTTGCAGACTCAATCATTGTTTTCAACTCCGATTCTCTCTCTCACCCTAGATCTTCAACGGAAGTGGCAAATCCTCGTCGGCGATTCCTTCCACCGACGTCGACTAGTCATTCACATGTTTCTCCATCTATTCCATCTCTATTACGGATATGTATTCATTATCTCTATGGTCCTCTGCTTCTTCTACAATCTCGTTTCTTCGTCTCTGCTTTCTTATAATTTTGATTCTCTATGTTTTAGTTTTCATTTAACGATTTGTCCGTTCCCAATTTAATTTTCATGGCTCTTATTAATGTGATTCTTATGTCTCGCTTTATATCTTGTTCCATAGAAATTGAGGTGTTTTTGATATATATCACTGAAGTGGTTTGTTTCATTGTTTTTACTTACTTTCTCATTGTACTTTGTTCATCGGATTGGAAGTGACAGTGAATATGAGATTGACATCAAAGAAGAATTGGAAGATGTTCAAGATACCAATGTTGGTGGTGCCTCGCGTTACCTTCTATGTGCTAATCAATGGAAAAAGAGCATTGGATGTTGACCTTTTAATAAATGGTCTGGAGTTTATTAACTGAAAAATTTTGTTGCTAGTTTTTTTTTATGGTTAAATTTATGGATTTCTGAACGTTATATAACTTAGGGTTTGGGGCAGGGACAACTTAGTGTGGAAAATATTTTTGTCCACACAAGATTGTCCATGCAATTTCTGTCTACAAAAATTTGTCTAGAGTTTAGGGTTTAGAATTTAGAGTTTAGAGTATGAATAAGGTGTTGTGGACAGAAATTGCATGGTTAATCTTGTGATCAGAAATCTTGTCTATGTACATATGTCCACACACTTAACCCTATAGGTAAACACCAAACCTCCAATTCCCTCAAGGACGTCGACAAGAGTTTAGCAATAAACCCAAAACCATAAATGTAAACAAGAAAGAAAAGTAATGTAATAAACTCTAGAGAAACTAAGCTTCTTAAACAACTTCATAAAGAAGAAATCAAGCTTTTTATTGCTCCTACATATCTCGTAGCTCCCAATTAATCCACACAAACTTGTCTACAATACATTGTCCATTACATAATGCTCATTATGTTGTCCACGTAAACTCAATGTTGCCATTGCCTAAACTTATGCAGTTCATCCATGGCTGAATTGCCTCCATCAGCAAGAGGTTGTTCTGGAAATCAGAAAATTCATGAGCATAAGCGAATAAATAACCGATGCCACGATAAGTAAACATGAGACCAAGAAATGGATGAGTGCACTAACCTCAATGGCATTCTTTGTCCACCAAGTTTTAATATCCCCTTCTTGCTTATCGTGAATCTGTATTTGTGGATGATATATTGTGGATATATTTTTTTGTCTTCCAAACATGGTGAAGTATTGAAGAGGAGCCCAAGATTGTTGATGAAGAGGAGAGAGAAAGCATTAGAAATGAAGAGGTTTCGGTCTCATAAAGCTTCTGAATTCTACAACGCTCGTCAAACCTTCACACACATCTTTCTCTCAAAATTCGATGTCGTTCGAGGAGGAAGAGAAGGAAGAGATCTTCGTCTTCAGGATCCTGCCAAGAACCATATCCGACAATTAGCAAGAGGTAACTGTTTTTTTTTTATGAATTGATTGTAGTCTGAAAGCTACAGTTTGGTGTCTTCCTTTAGTTGCAGGACACATTTCATTTGTTCAAATGGACTGATGAATCAATGGTTTAAGAGATGGAAGAGGTTGAATGTGTGGTTGAGAAGCTTAAAGGAGGCATTGGAAGCTTAGAGGAAGTTTTACGAGCTTGCGAAACTGAGATTGGTACCTTGCAATGTGAAACTCGAACCTGTGAAGCTGTTGTGAATTGTTACAAGAATTACATCAAAGAGATCAAAGCTTTTGTCCACGGATTTGAGAAGGATATTGGAGATATGAAAGCTACGGTCAGTTGGTGTGAGAATGAATTACGTAGTTTAAAAACATGATTGTGTGTGGAATTGTTAAAACGATAAAAGGAGTTTGTTGATGGAATTTGTTTGTGTTTGGTATGTATTTTGAATGGTGAGGTATTTGACAATCTGGTTTGACGATGTTTTTGGTCGAATTATGTAAAAGATAATAAGTAGCAGTAAAATATTAGTTTTTATTAAGCCGAAAGCAAGAGTTGACTAAGCCGAAAGTAACCAAAAAATGACATAGCCAAACGCAAAACAGATTACTTGGCATCCAAAACCTAGAAAATTGACATCCGAAACAAAAAGCAAAACATAATAACTATCTTCATGACTCCTAAAACCGACATCCATATCCAAGTCTAATCAGTAGTCGATGTTGGTGTTGCTTGACTTGGCCCACCTCCACTCTCTTTCACTACTTGTGCTGCCTTTTTTGAAACCTTCCTTGGCTGCATTTTTATCGAAACTCCAATTCTAACACACTTGAGTGTGTTATGTTCCGATGAACCACAATGACCACAATGCATAACACGTCTTTTTCTGCCCACTTTTTTTGTTGGAGATTCGTGCTTGCTCTTAATCCTCTTTTTAGGCTTTGGGTTTCGAGCCTTAGATATCTCCCTTTTTGGTGCTTCAAGTTCAGCTTCGCCAGACCTCTTCCAAAACCGCAAACCATCAAGTGGCAAAATGGAGTCACTATATATGTCCCTCCACGTAGATGTCAAGTACCAATTTGGCACATAGTCATCAACCTTCAGTTTCTTGTCCATGATAACACGCAAGACATTGACATAAGGAATCCCAGAAATATCCCACACCCGACAGCTACATGTCCTTCTGTTCAAATGAACCTTATATCCACAGCCATTATAATCCACTTGATACCATCCATTAGGTCCTGCAATCGACTTGCAATATTTTTTCTCCTTTTCCACCAATGCAATGCACTTTGCCACTTTAAGACTGAATTTTCCCTTACGCTTCAAGGACTTCTTCCTTCTAATCTCTATGCGAACCATGGCTTGTCTCCTTAGTCTCTCCAACATCTCAACAACTGGCATTTCTCGTGCTTTGTTTATGATGTTGTTATAGGACTCGGAAAAATTGTTGTGAACATCCTCACAACAAGATTTACTGGTAAAGAAAGCTCTGCTACAGGTTTGAGGACTCTTCATCATCATAGCTTCATACACATCAACATCATGTTCCTTAACTGCTTTGACTGCTGCCTCATACTCAACCATGTTGTAGCTCTCAGCAACTGCCCAAAAGAGAGGTTTCATCGTCTTTTTATTTGGAAACTTCGACTTCAAATTACCATAAATATGGCATGCACACATTCAATGTTTAATTTTTGGCAATTCTTGATCAACAGCCTTGAGCAAGCCCTGGATTTAAAAACAAAACAGATTACAAGTTAAAGAAGTTCATAATATAATAGGTTAGAAGTTAAGGAAAAAAATAATTAATCTATTACTTTTTGTCTGTCTGATATGACAGTAAAACATTCCCCATTATCAAGCTGTAAATCGGCTTTAAGCTTCCTGATGAACCACAACCAACTATATGTGTCTTCCACTTGCACGATTGTCCAAGCAACATGGTAAACTTGATTGTTTGCGTCTCTTCCTACGGCTGCTAGCAGTTGCCCTTTGACATTGGATTTCAAGAAACATCCATCAGTCCCAAAGATGGGTCGACAATCTGCAATCCATGTTTTTCTCAGTGCTTCAAAACACACATAGAAAGACTCAAATCTCTCTTTTCCATCTTCTCCAGGTAATGTCAGCAGCTCCACACTCGTACCAGGATTATAACTAGCAAAAAAAAGTTATTGAAGTTAGTTTGTGTGGACAGAGATTGTGAATTAAACATACTCAAGTCATATAACTTACTTTAATATCTATAACACGTAGTCTTTCATTCTTCTAAACTGTTCATCGTGTTCTTCTTGTATTATGTCAAATGCTATTTTCTTTGTCTTTCTACATTGGTCATTTGTCACAATCAGATTGTAACGCTCTTCGATCTGAGCTTGCATATCCCTTGGTATGAAATTTGGATCCTTTCTCACATCATTTACAAACAGTTGTGCAATCACCTCTTGAGTTATTACCTTGCTACGACCATTTTTGATACAAGTATGGTCATGATCATGTATTTTCCAAGGGGTTCCTCAAAAGAACAGTAAAGTCTCCACTTACAATCATCATCTTCAACTGCACACTTAACCTCAGATATGTCGCTTCCCCACCTTATGTATTTGACATTCCATCCTTCTTTTAATACATACTCAACCACAGCTTCTTTAAACTCTTTAATACTGTCAAACACCTGCCTTAGCTTAAGGTTTCCACTACCTCTTCTATACCTTTCTGTCTGTCTCTCAGCTGGTTCTTCCTCACAAAATCAGGTGTATCCTGATAATTCTCATTTTCTTCTTCATCAACGAAATCAGCCACAATAGCCTCAACCTGAGCTTCTTCTTCACAGATCTCCTGATCATCATCACTGCCTTCATTATTAACCTCACCATTATTATCATCTTCCTCCTCGGTAACATTACCATCACCATCAGCCGTTTCCTCAGAAACATTCTCATCACCATCATCCTTCTCCTGGGCAACATTCTCATTACCATCCGCATCTTTCTTTGTGACTTTCTCATCCTCCAGGTATATATCAATACCACGTACCCAAATAGCAGTCGAGCACATTCTCTCAAAATTACCAAACCCGTTACATAAGAGTTTCAGATCACTCAAATCCTCAAACGGCAGTTTATAGTACACTCTCTTTCCATACAGATTCAACGAAGCCGATAAGGTTGTAAACAAAGCTTGAGGTTGAGTTTCTACAACAAGTGTCTCGCCTCCAACATAACATAGTACACCATTGTGTGTCTCAAACTTTCCACCATAAACGCAATTGAAGTTTGTATCGTCTGCAAAACTGAAACATAAAAAGTTCATTAATATCAAAATTAAACTCACACAGACATTCTGACAAACACTTGGTGGACATATAATTTGTTTTCTAATTTTCACAAAAACTGTGTGAAATCCACAGTCGATTGCAAGAAAGTGGGAGATTATTAACAACTAAACAATCAATTAAACAGAAGAGAAGATAAATTTCTGAGCAAAATAGATTTAGGGTTCGATTTATTTTACCTCATCTTTTCGAATCCACAGTCGACTGCGATTCCAAAGTTGAACTTCAAACTTCTTAAAACCCGAACTCCTTATTTCCTCACTAGTTTTAGTAGTTCTGCTTCCTTCTTTCAATGGATTTAGGGGTTTCACTCTCGTTGTTCTTCCCTAATTTGAGAAGAGGATACGACACAATGAAACAAAAAACTTAGCATAAAACGATGATGTTTTGGTCTAATAAGAAAACGAAAAAGATTATTAACAAACGACGTCGTTTTCTGCTATTCTTAATCGATTTCTTATTTGTCAAAACGACAACGTTTAATGCTAATATTATTCTAATCATCTATTAATAATTTATTAATTACTGATTAGGCGTCTGACTGAGCAACCGTTAACATCTGACTAACACTGTTAAAGTCAACGTATGTTTTAGCTATTTTATATCAGTTTATGTATAAATTCGCGCAAGTATGCATTTCATGTCCAGCCTGTAACCGTGGCCAATTATTTATGTATGAATTAGCCGTTTTTCCACAACTAACTCATGATTACATGGATCATGGAAAAGTAGTATATTTGCAAGTATATAAAAAATTAAGGAAATGGCATATGCTATTTATCAAGAATCGGTCTAACTAACGAAAATAATAAAATAAAAAAATTATCATTTTTCTTATAGAAAATAATAATAAAATAGTTACGATAAAATTAAAGTTATCTACTCATTTCTTAATGTTAATATACTTATTTAATTTTTGTTCATTTTCCAATTAGTACGTAACTCCAAAAGATGATATTTCCGGTAAATAATGAAACATACTTGATTTTCTTAAAATTGAAAGCAAACTTACCCATGCGACAGAAAAAAAAAAATCATACATAAAATAAACAATAATACCACAAAAAGAAGCAGTTACAAAACAATTTACTCACGATATTAATTTAGTAAAACATATATAAAACAAAACAAAAAACAAAATCTTTTGTTTTTCTACTATCTCCACTTACTTTGGTTAGTGGCGTAGTGCACGAAGAAAATAAACTACCACCTTTTCTCTAAAATCGGTGTTTATAAAATTATAATCCAATCATTCCGTTTTTCGAAAAACGTATTTATAATTAATAATCCGTATTTATAAATTATAATCTACTTTTTTTGGACGACTTGATTCATTTTTTGGAATTCGACGTTTTTCAGAAAAACATATTTATAATTAATAATCCGTGTTTATAAATTATAATATATCAAGAATCGAAATAATTAAGAAAAATAATAATAAAAAATTATCATTTTTTTTAACAGAAAATAAAATAAAGTAGTTATGATAAAATTAAAATTATCTACTCATTTCTTAAAGTTAATATACTTATTTAATTTTTTCATTTTCCAATTTAGTACGCAACACTAAAAAAATTCCATTTTCGCTAAATAACAACGTACTTGATTTTCACGTACTAATAAAATTCTATTAAAAATACAAATGTAAAGATAAAAAATTCTATTTATTTTTTAAAGAAATTGATTTTAATTACTAAATTAATAATAATTACTATTTAAGGGATTTTTTGTCAGTTGATCAAACTATTAGGGGGGCAAGTCTCTTACACTAACAACAAACGCATTGAGACCGAAAAAACACGACGGTGAGATATGTTCCGACGGTTCTCCAACGTTCAAGTCAACAAAGAAAGAGAGAAAAAGACAGAAAACCACGCGATAAGGCGTGGACAAATTTGAAAGAAGTCAGAAAACGAAGTGAAAAGAAAGAGACAGACACCATGTCAAGAGGGGTTGATCATATGCGTATCAAACATTAATTGTGAAAGAAATTTAGGTGGTGAGACAGAGAAAAAGAGTATTTACAGTGGAGAAAGGTCAAATATGACCGGGAAAATGACCATGTAATGGTCGAAAATTAACTGTGAGAAGTCGGAAGGAGACTAAGAAAGTGATTGGTAGGACTTTAACCTTAGGTTGTTACTTAAAAAAAATAAAAATAAAATGTTGTAGAGAATTTAATTTTAAAATAAAGGGCTGTAGGTTTTAAAAAATAAAAGTCAGATTTTTTAGGCTTTAAAAACATTGTGAAACAAACAGCAAGAAAATGAAGAAAATGGTTGTGAGAATATTTAGGAGAAATTTTATGACTTTTGAGACTTTTAAATCAATAAAATCTGATTGGATAAATTATGGCTTTAAAGACTTTATTTTTTTTTAAAGTTCTTAATGTTTTAAAAGTCCATTTGCCAATCATCCCTAAGCCTAGAGGAAACAAGAAGAAGGCTCAAGAGTTAGATCTAATAATCTCACTTAGAATACCAGGTCACACTACCTCAGTTGTGTCGAGTTCGGATATATCTGTTTGGACCTGTACGAAGCACTCGAGTGCTTTTCACTTACCGCCCTTGTCTTTATGTGCCAGCTGCCCGACAACTTAGCCTTTGGACACAGAGTGACGCCGTTGTGGTACTAGGGACATCGGACAGTGCGGCGTGTCAGACGTCAGGAGGTTCATAGGAATCAGCTTTTTCTGTTTTAATCGTTCCGTGGAGTAGCTAGTTGTTTTACCTATCACATGAGCAAGGTAAATAATATTAACTGTTTCACCGAAAACCAATTTTAAATGTGTTTGAATAATTTGAGTTCGCGCCTATAAAAGAATGGAAATTCATACCTAACCCTAGTTTTTGATACGGAAACCCGCGCTTGACGTCTGCTCCTTCACATGTACGTTTGACCACTCCATTGAAATCTCTCTCCTCGAGAGGTCCAAGATTGTCCTTGGAGAGGACACTCTTCCATTATATGAGTCTGCTACGCCGGAGGCCGGAATCTGAGTCTTGAGACATGGGGGGGGGGGGGGGGGGGGAGGGGGGGAGCACAAGATCCCCCATGGAGGCCAGAGCTTAAGTCCATACACCTAGGGCATGAGAACCCTGGAGGCCAGAGACATGAGTCTGAAGACCTGGAAGGCATGAAAACCCTCTGAAGGCCCAATACCTGAGCCAGTAGACCTCTGAAGGCACGAGATCCTCTTTGAAAGCCGCGATGGCCTGAGTCTGGAGACCTGGAAAGGCATGAGAACCTCCTTGAAGACCGTGATTTCCTGGCCTCGGACTATTCCAAAAATAAGGGTGTGGCAGCCATCGACTGCAGGCCAGGGTGCACATCGTCTCTCGATGGGGAGTGTTTCTTCTGCCTTTATACGAGGAAAGTTTAAAGAAGGATAAAAAGGGGAATATATGTCTAAGGGGAAAGTGTTGTTCGGGCCAGCAACCATTTTCCTTTTCTTGAAGGGTTTAGGCCTTAACGGCTCAAAGGACTCGGTCTCACACAACGGTTTCCTCCTTATATGCGATTTTCTCCAAGTGGATCCTAGGGCTTCATCTTTATCCTCGATCTGTCAGCAGTGCATCCTTGTTATCTTTTTTTGGGGTGATCTCCTTCCTTAGTAAGTTTCTTTCCCTTAATTTATGTAGCTTCTGTAGTCTTAGGTTTTCGGGACAGCTAAGGTTTGCAGCGTTTGCCTTCGTCTATGAGTTCTTTTGAGGCTGATTCTACCTCTGCTTTACTTTTTCGGGGTTGCGTCCCTCCTCATTCTTGGCTCGTGGATTCTCTATTCGTACAGATGATAGTTGATATGAAGGTCTCGTCTTCCTCCGCCGTAGCCTCCTCGAGGGATTCTTTGCCAGTGCATTCTGCCTTCATGAATCAGACAGAGTTCGAGAGTCGCCTTCGTCAGTGGAACGCCAAGATTAACTTCGCATTTCGCATTTCCGATCCCTACGACAAGGCGGATAAGGCTCTCGCTTCCTACATCAATGTTTATCATTTCTTCATCGCTCGTGGTTTCCGGTATTGTGTCCGTCAACTCATCGTCGATTATTACTGTGCGTACGGACTCTGTCTTAGCCAGTTGGCCCCCTGCATCTTGGGCTTTGATCTCAGCATATCAGGTTCTCAAGGATTTGTTAGGGGTCGATGTGTCGACGATGGATATATGTAGGGCGTATACTGTGAAGTCGGTGATCGAGGACAGTGACCCTACAATTTGGTTTGCTCTTTACAGTCCACGAAAGGGCAAAGTAGCGATTCTTCCTCCTCTGAGAACCAACGAGGCTGGAAGAGATACTTTTCTACCTCAAAGTGCCAGATAAGCGGATTATCAAGCGAAGAAGAACCAGAGAGGATTATCATTGATGTGGATGATAGTGATAAGGAAGAAGGAGACGACTTTAATGAGCCAATGTTTGTACAACACACTGAAGCAATGATGGAGGAGATTGATCATATGGTAAATATATTATTTTAAGTTCTTAACCCTTATGTTTTATGGTAGCTAGTAACTCGTATTGCTTGTTTCTTCTAAAGGAGGAGGATATTGAAATGGAAGATGCAGATAAAGAAGAGCGAGTGATCAATATTGACGCTTGCGATGAGAATAATCTTTTAGCTGTAGTCGAATATATCGATGATATATACAGATTTTACAAGAAATCTGAGGTGAATTGATGTTGGAACATGAACTTATGTTATCTTTTAAATGCTTTTTGTGTTAGAACATGAACTCATGTTATTTTTTATTCCATGTTTGTAGTACTATGGAACATAAGTTATGGATCTTATATGTGATGTATATTTTGCATTAATAGTTTCAACATTCGGTTTTTCTTTTTAATTTCAGTTTTCAAATTTGAAAAAGAAAAAAATTAATTAAGGTGGTTGCAAACAAGTTTCTAATTAGTCTATAACTTATCAGCCTCAAAAAAGTCGCACATCTACAACTATAAAGGCAATTACAAATTAGTCTCAGTAATACGATACCAACATCTGTCACAATTTAGTCTTTAATATACGACTACTAAATGTTGTCACAAAGTAGTCGCTTATGTACGACTAAATTTAGTAGTCACAAAATAGTCCGAAATAAGTGACTATTTTGCGACTATTGTATTTTGCGACTACTTATTTTAGTCTCTAAGTAGTCGCAAATTGCGACTTTGCGACCATTTTGTGACCTTTTTGGGAGTCACTCATTCCCTGTTTTCTTGTAGTGGCCTCGGCACGTGCATGCTTTTTCGCCTTGGCGCGTGTTGCGGTTCACCTCGGCCCATGGCCACATTTGCCTCGGCCCAAGGTGATTTGCGCCTCGACCCACCATGATACTTGGATCTTTTAATTGTTGATCTTGTCAAGGTGAAAACTGACCCCAACAGTTGTAAGATTCAAAGTGATTGTGACGAGGTTAATATGCCGAGCCTTAAGCAAGATCAACATGCTGGACCAGAATGCCGAGCTGATGTTTGAGCCCAGCCGAAGTTTGATGAACTGAAGTTTTACCGAGCTGATGATTTGAGTTCTTCTTGGAAATCGGGTACTCGTGATGTCATGTAATGATTTTATTTCGAAATTCTGAAATGTCTTTGCTATTTTCCGAGGCGAGTTCGCACACGCGCCAAAAACCCTAGTTTTCCCTTTATAAATCACGAAGTGTTTCCCTCATTTCCTCACTTTGCATCTTCAAAATCCTAAGGTAGGGCTCTCTCCTCTCTCTTCTCTCTCTCTTATTTATTTGAGTTTTTCGTTTGTTCGCCGCCGCCGCTTTGTGTTTTCCGACTCATCTTCATCGTCCCACAGTGGTTTCTTTGAATTCTCCGATCCGTCTTCAACATTTCTCGGTGGTCTTCTTGATTTTTTCGAAGCATCTTCAAACTTATCTTCATGTCTTCATCTGATGAGTTGCGAGACTCCTTTGCCTCGGCTGATTTGCCTTGGGAACTTGGTCGCAAGATGATCAACTCTCCGGAGGAAAGCGAGATAGACGAAACATCAATTTCTGATGAGGTGAATTTGTCTGTTAAAGCGAATCTGGTTCCCGAGGAGAAAATGGCTGACGAAATAACTGCCAAGGCAAATTTGGATGAAGCAAACGCAAATGCCGTGTCAAATTTGGCTATCAAAAATAGACTTGTTATCAAGGTTCCACATCTTGTTGATGAGCCTCTATCAGACATTCCCGAGGCAGAAATGGCGTTGCCTTTTGGTCATATTAAGGAGGAACCCGAAGAGCATGTTCTTGATGAAGCCGAGGTGAGACGGTTGGAGAGGCTATTTGCGAGTTATGAAGCCGGTCCATCCAAGAATGCACCGCATAAATGAAGAGCAAGAAAGAAGAAGGCTGACCCACCTAGATCAACTTTATCAACAAAGGAGTCCTTAGCGTTATTAAGGCAAAGGTTCGGGATCTCGGAGGAGGTTGACTTGATAGTGCCTTCTCCGTCAGGTCGTCCTGTCAATCCTCCACCGAACCATTTCTTCTTGTATGAGAGTTTTTTCTATGCGAGCCGTTTGTGGTTTCCGATCCTAGGCCTGATAGTGCGGTTTCTGAAGAAGCACATACTAGCTCTCAATCAGATTATGCCTCGGGGAATGTGTCATCTGATCGGCATTTTGGTGCTGAGTTATGAGTGTGTCGCCGAGGTGAGGGTTCGACATCTGCAGCATCTTCTTGAGTTTCAGAAGGTCCCAAAGTCTCCAACGTATTACATCTCTCCCAAGAAACACTGTAAAATAATCGAAGGGTTTAAGAGCAAATACAATGACTGGGCAAGCCATTTTTTCTATGTGCCTATAACTGACGCTGCGATTGCCAGAGATTCCCTCGGAAAAGTCAAGACGAGCTGGGGACCCATTGGTAGCCGATCGTAGATTACTCAGGTTTCGTTTCATTTTCAAGTTTCTAATCTTTTCTTTCCTCTTTGCAGTTCGTCATCTACTTCCGACATTTCCCGAGGACACATACAATCTCAGAGATATACTTGCTGGTGGGAAGACTCACTGGGAGAAGCACTTCTCCTTAGCTCGCGTGGAGAAAGCAAGAGCTTGTTTCGTGGGTGCTGAAGTGTCCATAAGCTCAGAATCTTCTCTTGCGCCTAGGTTACACATCGTTAAACTAATGGGCAAGCGGATGACATTCGTGACAAGCAGGCGCTAAAGAAAAAGGAAATCAAGATGGATCGGAACCAAAATGCCGAGGGGGTTGATGCATTTCCTAAGGATGCCGAGGTGACATCGAGACTGGTTCCAACGACTAACGATGCTCCAGTTCTCCATGATGATAAAGTTTTTGACGCTGTTAATACCGAAGCAACTCAGGATGTTGCCAATATCGAGGTAACTCAGGATGGTTCCGCTAATGTTGCGGTGACCCAAAATGTTACCAATAATGTTCCTCCTCCTGCTCTGAGTCAGCCTAAAGAGGTCAAGCCACCGTCCTGAAAGCGTCCTGCTCCTAATGCTGAAAAAGGGAAAGGCATTATTGAGGAAGATGCCAAGAAACAGAATCGAGCCAAACCTTCTAACTCTGCGGCGATATTGTTTAAGCATGACGGGGTCGAGCCCGCTTATAATGGCGCGGTCGCCTTGGCTTCTCTTGTTTCTACCATCAAATCGCCTGGTGACCGTCTTCCCCTTGTTGATATTCTTACCGAAGGCAATTTGTACGCTGATATGTTCGTATGTGGCATCAAGGTAATTGTTTTGGAGCAGGATGTCTTTAAGATTATCTAAGTAAGAGCCTCGGATATTGATTTTTGTTCCTTGACTTGTAGTTCATGGCATCGATCAACAAGATCATCGCTAAGTACGACCGAGCAGCGAGGAAAGACAAACGCCGCATTGCCGAGGTGAGGAAGGATACCTTGCAGAGAAAGGCTAAGCTTGACGATCTTGCCAGCAAACACATTTCCGAGCTTACATCTTTCTCGGATCAGATTAATGCCCTCAAAAAGGAGAAGACGTTTCTCAAAAGCGAAACGGTTAGACTTGGGTATTTGTGCAAGAAGCAGGAACCTACCAAGGCAAGGAAATTCGCCGAAATTGAGTCGCTCAGGAGGCAACTTGCTGTTGCGAAGGCTTTGCACGAGACAAACATTAAGAAGGCCCAGAAGGCCGCGAGGTGGGAGATGGCAAAGAAGCTTCAGGGGAAACTTGACAAAATATCAAAAAAGGTTGAGGAGTTGTCGGTTGTTAAAGAGAGAGAGCTGGATCTGGCGCATGTGGATATCAACCTCCAACTTATTGGTATTCTCAAGAAAGAGGATGCACCAACCTTGGATGCCGAGGTAGCTCATTTGTCTGAATGGTGAGTTGATCAGGCCGGAGCCCATGACGAGTTTGAGAAGCTTGAAAAAAAGGTGAAGAATGAGCTGATAATGTCTCATGTATCGTCTGATTCGATCGATACAGCACTTCCGGGCGAGACATTGGAGAGTTCTATGGCAGCTATTGGTGTAAGAGATTTCTCTGGATCCAACGATGGCACTCCTGCTGCTGACCGTACTGTCAAGGATACCACCGACCCAAATCTCCCTTAGAATTTGTTGTTTTTATTTGTTGCTTTGCTGCTCTTTTTTTGTTTGCGTTTGAATGTTTTTAGGAACAAGATGCTTGGATGGCTTTATCCTTTCGACTATCTTTCAGATCGTTTTTCGTGTTTTATTATGAATCGAAGTGTTACAAGGTGGTGATGACCAGTGTTAATGAACAATTTACTGGGTTTCTGAATGTTTACTTCGGTTTACGAACATATTTTCTCATATGTGCTCGCTCCAATAGCAGACAAAGATTTGTATAGTGCGCTTTTAGAGTTGTAGTAGTAAAGAATCCGTAAAAGATGTAAAAAAAGTTTGTTGTTGTGGCCAGCAACAAACGAAAGAACAAAAATATAAGTACTTATGACAAGGCTTAGTTATTTTTGCGAGGTGATAAGTATGCCGAAGTGTCTAGATTTGAGGCGTTTATTATGCCGAAGTATGCAATAGATGGGAGTATGTTTATACAGACCCACTCTCCCCTCTTTTAAAGAGGGGGCAGCCGAACCCATCCTGAGATGGATTGCCTACGTACTCCTTTTGTAGATCAAGTCGCCTCGTAGTTCATAGATGGTATGGTTTAGTGGTAGTACTTCTTCAAGTGCATTGCGTTAGAAGATCTCAGTACCGAAACTTCGGCCATGCTAGCGAGCTCATATACTCTTGGGCGGACCACCTTCGTGATTCTGTAAGGTCCTTCCCAGTTTTCTCATAGCTTTTATGCGTTTTGCTCCGATGTGTTCTGAAAAACCTTTCGGAGAACTAGATCGCCTTCGTTGAATTTTCGACTGCGAACATTGGAGTTATAGTACTTAGCTGCGGCTTGCTGGTGAATACGAATGAGTACTTGGTCTTGTCGCTCGTTCACCAAATCTAGTTCGTCAAGTAGCATTAAGTTATTTAATCCCTCTTGTCTAGGGAGGAGACGACGGCAAATTCCGAGAAACTCTACTTCTGGTGGGATCACGCATTCAGTTCTATAGATAAGTGCGAATGGTGTTTCCCCGGTAGCTCATCGCGGAGTTGTCCGATGAGACCAAAGAACTCCTTCCAGCTCGTTGGCCCAACGGCCCTTTTTTGCGTCGAGTCATTTCTTCAAACCGTCAAGGATTGTTTTGTTTGCTGCTTATGCTTAGCCATTACCTTGCGGATAATGCGGTTAGACTTACTCAAACGTATCTTCCATTTTTCGTAGAAAGCTTCGAAATGGGTTTATATGAACTGCGAGTCGTTATCCGTAATGATTTCATATGGAACACCGTGTCTGCATATAATATTTTTCCAGACGGAGTGTTCTACCTGAGCATCCTTAACACTTGCATAGGAATCCGCTTCGACCCACTTGGAGAAGTAGTCCGTTAGTACCAGCAGAAACCTTTTCTGCTTGGATTGATGTAAGGGACCGACGATGTCCATTGACCATCGCATAAAAGGATAAGGTGACAAAATTGACGACATCATCTTAGTGGGCTGATGAATAGTTGGAGCGTGGCGTTGATATTTTTCGAATTTGGCAGAAAACTTCTCGCAATCCTTTACCATAATTGGCCAGTAATAACCGTGACGTTTGATTTTGATTACTAGTGCCCTTCCGCCAGAATTATTGCCGCAAGACCCGCTATGGACTTATTCCATGATTTGTCTAGCTTCTTTTCCCTCAACACAAGCCATTAGTGGCTCCGAGAACCTCCACTTGAAGACATTCCCGTCTAGCAGAATATATCGAGCCGCTTGAGCTTTGAGCTTTCGGGCAGCCCATCTATCGGATGGTACTTCGCCATCCATGATGTATACATGGATTTCTCTCATCCACTCTTTGTCGCATCCATATTCCGTTGTTGCTGATTGTTGATCGTCTTCCATATCAACTGCTTTGTTTTCGGGCTGGGGTTCCTTGTTTTGACTCTCTTCCATTGTGTTATCAATGCCATCATTTACTAGGACATTCCCCTCATGTGCGTCCTTTGCTTGTTTGTCTGCTTGGGAGCGGATAATTGCGTTAACGACGTCGGAGAGATTGATGCTCGAATACTCGATGAACACTATTGGGATGATTATTTTCTCCAAAATTTATCATGGTATCAGAGCGTTAACCAATCATACAAATTTTTGGCTCATGTCGATTCTTGGCCGTCTTTGCCATTTTTATCATTCTTAGAAAAAAAAAAAATTCTTCTTCTTCTTTCCCTCTGTACGATTTTTTCTTCTTTAATTTCTTTTCTTTCTTTATTTTTCATATTTTCTGGCTTTTTCTACTTCTGATTTTTTTTTTTTTTCTTCTTCTCTTACTTCTAGTTACGTAGGGGTTTATTTTAAAGCAAAAAAAAAAAAAAATTCTATTTTTATATCGATTTTATCTTCTTCTTTCTTTTGACCTATCTCCAACTTATGTCTCTGACGTTTTGGAGACTTCTTATTATCCAAGCAAAAGGTTTTTTTTGTTTTTCTTTCTTATGTGATTCATGAAGACACGTGGCTGAAGAGACGTGATCTCTTGTCACGTTGTTGGTTCGGTCAGCTATTGACTTATTGGCCACGATTGATTTCTTATTGACTAGCAAACTTGCTAGTTCCTTGGAGAAGAAGTATCTTGAAGATGCGATGATGGTCTTGGTGGTGAACACAAAGCCATGTTTCAATTTATTTTAAACAGTGAGTTTGACCATGACGATACCGATGGTGGTCTCCTCACACGATCTTTTCGATGACAAAGATGGTTATTCGAATGATTATGGCGATGATTCCGACGGATACGATGTTGATCTGGTAATGGAGACGATGGAGATACACAAATACGATGATGTATTTTCCACCGATTTGATCCTACGACCGGATATAAATGTCGATTTGATCATACGGCAAGTGTTGCAGCCGATTTGACTCTACGACCGAGTATAAATGTCGTTGATGACCCGACGGCTGGGTGTTGTAGCCGATTTGACCCTACGACCGGGTATAAACGTCATTGATGACTCGACGGCCGAGTATAAATGTCGTTATTTTGGCGACTACTACAGTATCCTCCACCGGATCGATGACCTTATGGCGAGGTATAAACGTCATTGATGACCCTACAGTGGGTATGAAGACCGTGAAGATGACATGATGATTGTCCAATCTCATACTTGTTACCACGTATGAGCTTGCGGGAAAGTATTAGGAGATCTCGGGGATTACGAGATCGTCTTGACTATATTTCCTTATAATTATTAGGAAAGTTAATATTTGTGTATAAGGTAGGTTTTCTATTCCATATTTGTAAAGAACTTGTTAGACAAGTTATGATCTTGTATAAATAAGCCTATTGGCTAATCAATAAAACTGACAATGTTTCCTCTAAAATCTATCAGGTTTCTTCATTGACGAGGGGAAGAAAGTCGCCGTGGTTTTTGATAAGGACAAAGAAAATATGATGAACCACACTCGCAACGTAACTTACGTCGTTGGAGTGGATGGAACCTTGAAAGAAGCCGATCTCGGAAAATCTGCAATCAAAAATTGTTTCCCATTTGTGTGCTCTTATACTCCAAGTTTAGTGCAGCTTTAATTAGTCCACCTATAATCTATTTATTGCATTTTTACTTGTTTGTTTTCTCTTTTATCATGTTCTTTTATTAGTCAATAATTTGCTTCTCATCCTTCTTTTTGTTTGCCATATTTGACTTCGTTTTTATTCCTTGGGTTGCTTAATCTCCTTGTTCTGCTGTAGTTAGATTCATGGTAAAAGTTTCTGTTTATTTTGTTTCAGTTGTTCTTTTATGTTCTTGCAAATACGCGGATCATATTGTACTGATCTATGCAGAACAGAGCAGGCTGCGTTTAACTTAGAATCAGCAAGCATGCTTAGATTTGAGTTTCTCTTTTTTTCTTTTCATTTCTTAGTTTTTAATTTTGTCCTTATCAGTTTTACAGAGTGCAAGTGAGAATAACCTCTGTTAGGCTCTGATACGTAGAAGATTCAATGATTTCTTGGACTTAATTTTCGAACTTTGGTACTCTCTGCTCTTGATGCCTGTTACGTAGAAATCATACAAATGCTTAGACAAAAATTGGCGGAGGTATTACAAATGCCAAAACTGCAAAACTTACAAATGTCAATTTTGGCATTTGTAAGTTTTGCATTTTTGTTTGCTTCTAATAAAGACTTTGTAACCAACAAATGTCACACATACAAAAAACGAAACTACAAACATTATATTTCATACAAATCTGATTATGCAACTGTGGAAGAACTCATCAGTGTTCCAGACTAAAACTCCATAGAACCCATGAAAAACTAGAATGGTCTTTCATGGAGGTTTTCTCTTATTATTAACTTGGCAAGAAAGAAGATAGTCACATTGATAAATATTCATTATGAAGGTGGTGCCTTGGGAACATCATCCTTTTGGTCTTGCTTAGATCTGGTTGCAGCCACTGGCATAGCTGTAGCGGCTGCACCGAGCTTAACATTCTCATCATCTTTCTGCTATTATAAAGCTGAACTTTCAGATGTTTATTACAACAAAACAGAAGCATCTTGGCAAGAACTCTTATATTCTCTTCTTATTGTTCAAGGAACCTTTTCTTGTTTTCCTTTTGATTAAGACTTAGGAGGAAATAAATTAAATGAAACAAACATAATTAACCTGAGAACTCTTTTCATTATTCACCATTTCAATGACATAAGACGAAACAACCTCCTGGGTCCAGTCTTTATATCAATGTTTATGTATTATGTTATAACATAACTTCCAACGTAGCTTTTGTTCCACTAATAATATTTTAATTTTGAAAGTTATTTGCATAACCGCTTGATTTCTATATCATAATCTTTTTCTGATTTCTAATCGGAAAATAATGTTGATTCTTGTGTATATATACATAATATATGTCTCACAGTAGAACTCTACATTCGTGAGTTTCTATTTAACTCTATTCCCGTCCCACGATTGAGCTTTTTGGGTTATTTTGTTCTGTCGTAATTGAAATCCTTTTCCTTAAGGGTTTATGCGTCTTCAGTTGTTATATATATCCATAGGCGGAAGAAGAAATTTGCAATCACATAGAGAGGAAAAAGAAAGTGTTTTTTTTTTTTTAAATAAAAAGGTTAACCTAACTTGTTTGCATTACATTGATCCTCGTGGAATGAAGAAGATAATGGATTTGACGGAGGAGGTGCTCTCTAGGGTTCCGGTAACATCTCTTAGAAAAGTCCGATCAACTTGCAAAAAATGGAACAGTTTATCCAAAGATAGGAGCTTTGCAAAGAAGCACCTTGGTGCTCAAGCAAAAGAGTTTAAAGTGGTCATGATGATGTATTTTAGGGTTTATTTGATGAGCGTCAATCTGTACAACAACAACAACGTTGAATCATGTATAAAGCATGAAGCTAAACTTATTAGCTTAGGCGATTCAGATCAAATTGATGTATGTCAAGTGTTTCACTGCGATGGTTTATTGTTAATAAGAGTTAAAGACAGCTTCGCCTTTTGTTTTAGTCAAATTTCTTCCAAAACATAGAAACCCTAAATCACTTAAAACGAAGAAAAAATTATGGCTAATATTTGTTCAGATGTCATAACTCCAAAATTATAATAAATTTTAGCGTTTAAATGCTTATATACCTTGAAAAAATAAAATGGAAGAAAAAACAATATTTGTGGTTTATAAAGAATTACAACTAAGGGAATATTTGATATATTCTAGCTCGTGAATAAAAAAACACATGATAACGATTTTTTGTTTTTTATATTAAATTTGTACTTAACGGTACAAAATACTGTATAAAATAAGTGGCACAAAAACAAAATTTAGGAGAAAACTGTAAAAATAAATTATCTCAAAGTCTGATACCAAACTGTCTTTGGTCTACCATTAGATGGTCTGCGAAAACCTAAATGAAAATAGCACAGCAGTGTTTGCCAAATTTTGCATAATAGAAACACAAACTAAGCAGTGTTTGCTTCTACTTTGCTCCCAGTGGCAGAGACTAAGAACTTTCTGATTATCCATTGCAACCTAAAACAGAGATTGCACCAACTCTTTTCTGTCTCTACTAGTAATCTACTTATTCTCCATTTACTTGCGTTGCAAATATCAACCTGTCGACATTGTGCCATCGCTCCGCGTTAATTCTGGTAGTCTTAAAGGTAGCGATGGTATTTCTGAAAAAATGTATCATTTCAACAATTTTCCTTACGACAATATTATTTTTGAAATTATTTCTCGTTTTCATACCATTTTGAACAATTTCTTCTATAAATAATTGTTTTTAGCTTTTATTGAGAATAAGGAGCCACAAATAATCACCATAAACATCATTTTATTCATAATTTTGATTCTAAAAGTTTCATTGAGAAACATCGGCCACCTTTTTACTGAGAACCTAAATTTTGACACCTAAAAGAAGACATATGTAAAATTTTAAATTTATCAAAAACAATTAATTTTATCATTAGAATAAACAATTATATTAAGAGCATATAGTTTGACATTTTGGTCTAAGTTGCATTCAATTTCTTTTTACAAACTTGTAAACAAACAAAATTAAATTCAAATGCAATATATCGATTAAAAACACTGATTTTATAAACGAACATCAGAAACATCAAGACATTGAATAAAGCTGCAGCATTTAAATGTTGATACTAAATGTTTATACTAGATGCAACAATCATGACCGTCAATATAAAATTTAGCGCATCTCAGTTTAAGGTAATACTTGGGAAGGACTATCAAAAGTCTTTCCTCCATCGCCATCTTACTTCGAGGTAGAGGAATTAGCTTGAAAAATTATGAGTACTAGATATTAAGCATGGGTATTTAGGTATTCGGGTTAGGTAAAAATAATCAGACTTTTTTAGTAAATAATTAGATTAGGTGGGGAATAATCGGACTAAACAGCGAGATAGACCATAATTTATAAAGGGATTATGCATTAATCGAAACGGATGACTACTGCCTAAAAGATACGTGGGAAGTAATCAACTAGACGGACGATTTTTAGAGCATGGCTAAATATTAAGGTTGGACATTCGGGTCTTCATGTCGAACTGAAAAAGTATGAAAAATTGGTTCAATTCTAATGAATTTGATTCAATTGTAATGAATTTTGTTAAATTTTGCAAACATGTATTTTTTTTTTTCCACTAGAGAGTTTTTATTAAAATTTGGAAGATTACAAAACCGGCGGAAAGTCTCCAAAAATAAAGCCGGCAAAACACAAGTATTTTCAGTAAACAAAACCCTAAAAAGGGAAACAAACGAAACTACCATTACAACAAAGATTAAGAACCATAGGAGATCGACTCTCGCACACGAGACAAACCAAAACTAACTTAAACCCGAAATTAGGCTAACAAATCAACACCTACATATTTGCTAATCTTCTGGTGAACCTTGGACACTAACATACCAAGGTAGAAAAAGAATTGTTTAATTATGGCAAATATAACTAAAGACATTAAAATATTTGGTTTTCAAGTCTAAATCAACTAATATTTTCTGTTTTTAATTATAATTTTGAGTATCGCGGTTATTTCAAATCTAAATAAAAATAATATTTTTGAGTATATAATTTTGAGTATCGCGATTATTTTTGGGTATATAAAATATACCTCTAAATATCCGAATGGGACCTCGATCCTTAGACCCGAAAACCAAAAATACCCAGACCTAATTCGGATAACCGAAAATGTTTTATTTAAAAGGAAAAAAAAAATAGAACCATTCGAGTATTTATACAATGCGATAAGGTGGTCGTAACAGACAAAACCCTTTTGACTTGACTGTGATGTGATGTATTAAAGCTTGTAAACAGGGGTGATTCCAAGAAGGTGGAAGCATTTCCGCATGACTACGGCCGTTGCTTCACAAAGTAGGAGACGGCTCGTCTCCTCTGCTGAACCAATGACCTGTAAAAAGTTCATGTTTCAAGTGAAAGATGAAATGAAAATAATGGTGGGTTGATTATGCAGTCTATTAAGGCTAAATACAAAAGTAGTATTTTGGGAATGCTCACCTGACAATTGGAGTAGAATTTGATGTACTGTTCAGATAATTTGCAGAGATACTCGCACACCACGTTCGGTAACAATTTGGTGCACGCTTCCTCAACCGTCTGCAAATCGTTCACACATGGATTGCAACTGTTACATCTTGTTACCAAGAAAAAAAGAGAGGTCGAATCTAATGACCATGTGTTTTACCTCAGCAAATTGAAGCAGGTGAACCCCCCAGTGCCCGTTCTTCTGCATGATCCAATGCTAGTTTTCCTGTCTGCAATCAAATAGGTGTTGACACGTAAGAATTACTGCGCATTACACGTACATTACTCAGTTACGTTATGAAAAATGTGAAACCAGCAAGTTTACAAATCCAAGAAAATTAGTGTCCCGTTTCCTACGAATATCATAGATAGAGAGAGAGAGAGAGAACTTTAAACGACAACGGGAAACTTCAGGTGCAGTCAAGAGGACGAGTAGAATAGCAGAAGAGGAATAGTGAACAGAGAGATTACGTAATTTGAGTTCATGCTGCTAAAATACCTTTTTCAGCTCATCTATGTCTTTGCCAGACTTTCTGATGACTGAGCAGATCCGAGCATGGGCGTAAAGAAGGTAAACAGCTGTATCTCCCTGATCATGACATATGATCAATTATTCAATAAGCATTTGTAGAAGACTGCATAATGCAAATATGTAGACTAGCTCCCGAATTCCAGCACCTTGTCATTAAGCATTTGATCATAGCTGAAAGTATAATTTGTCGATCTGTTGTTCTTCAGGTCAGCATACCTTGAAAGAAAATTAAACAAAACCACAAGTTAGCTGTAGCATGAAAATATAAAATGGCCACAGCACATTTGTGCAGCTCCTGGTCACCGAAAACAAGAAAATACTAAATAGATTCACTATCACAAGCGGTAGAATAGAGATGATAGTTACTTCAGCGCACCGTAACCAACTGCCTCAGCTGTTTGGTCCAGCTCCTCGAGTGTCCATTCTTTGTCATTACCTAACCAGAGAGGAACATGTAAGGGGTCACATGATAACTGAACAAATCGAATGGTTCACCAAATCCAAAACGTAAACATTTCTGAAAAAGAGTTACATACCACGCTTAATAAGGGCAGTTTTACTGCGACTCTTGGCCTCATCTAACAAATCAACTAGGGGGACTGTATCTGGATATCGACTTCTAAACCGCCTGTTATCTACTCCAAGGACTACACCAAAACTAACATGGCTAGCTCTGGGGTATGTTTTAACATTGGATGGAAGCCAACCTGCTATTCAGGCAGCCTGATTCAGAGTAAGAAGACAACCACAGTCATAATTGACAGTTTGAATCAAGACAACATTTCACAAGTTGTCAAATATAAAACTAAAATAAGATATGTTCATCAAACCTACTTGGAATAACCTATCAAAGTGCTCCTGCTGGCCAGCATCTGTCACATAAATAATCCACTCAGCTTTCTCTTCATTAAGCCGATACCTGGGGCAGGCAGATTTTTGCAGTTCAGATTAAGCCACACAATTCAGCAAATACAGACACAAATATATGAGATATGTTTTCCAAAGATTGCTACTAAAATCCAGACTAATTAACGGAAAGATAACCAACCAAAGAGCAGCCATATCCGTTGTGTCATAGGTAAAACCACCATCACTCTTGACAAGCATGAGTGGGATCATGAAGTCTTTGATGAAAATCACCCGAGCACCATCACTTTCTTCAACCAACCCCTTGCTATTCAATTCTTCAATCATGTTAGCGATGTAAGGTTTGTAAAAGCTTTCTCCCTGTCATGAATCAATGTATTTTTCTCATTACTCATCCATGTATCTCTTTTCCATTCTGGTTCAACAAAATGTAGTGCAGGTCCAGATATTCCTTTACCTTTTCTTCAAGCTCAACTTGAAGGCGCTTAATAACCTTGGCACACTCTGTCCAGCTGATTTCACAAATCTTAGCCCAAGGCTTGTGGTAAACAGGATCTCCAGCCTGCACAGAAGAAAAGAGAGAGAGAGAGAGAGACGTGAGTAAATTAGATATTGCAGTATACTGAGACACAACCAAACAGAAGAACGCAGCAGTGAGTTCAGGTTTGGGAAATAGTTAATTTACCTGTAGACGGACCACAGTCCGTTGTGCCTTTTCCTTAAAGTGAGGATCATCGTCAAATTTGGCTTTTGATTTTCTGTAAAGCGACTATCAGATGACATTTGAAGTTAGAAAACTGAATTCCTTTGGTTCTTCACATAAAGCAAACAAGAACAAGTGTAAAGCTTGAGAGGCCATATGATGCAAGGCAGCTGACCTGAAGATCTCCAATTGTTGTCACAGCCGCACCATCTGAACCAGGGAATTGCTCAAAGAGGTACTCGATTAGCATGCCAAACTGCAGAGAAAGCAGCTTTTATTTGGAGTAGGACAAAAAAACACAAGGTTAAGAAATCATTTGGAGAGCAGAAAAGTAGCTACCTGTGTTCCCCAGTCACCGACGTGGTTTCTGCGTACAACTTGAACCTTTGAGTACTCGAGCATGCGAGCTAGCGTGTCACCGATGATAGTTGACCTTACATGACCAACATGCATTTCTTTTGCAATGTTGGGAGAGCAAAAATCAACCACGGCTCTCTTAACCGAAAGTGTAGGCGCCCATGAGTCAATTCCATTGATAAGCGTATTCTCAATGCCCTGAGGATAGATGAGAAAATAAATTATATATATATATATATATATATATGTGAGGGAGTAGAAAAAGGCTATACAAGTGAGCAATACAAGAAGAGCACCTTGGCCATCCACGCAGATGATAGTACAACATTGATAAATCCAGGTCCAGTTACAAAGCATGATTGCACCATCTCAGAGGTAGGGAGATTCGTAATAAGGGCCTAAGGGAACAAAATAAGAGTTTAAAAGGAAGAACAAAATCCGACAAGAGTCAAGACCCAAGAAACAAACCTTTCCGAGAGCTGAGGCACCACAACCATTTGGTTTCTTTCTGGAGCATAGGCCCATTGCATTGTTACTGTAAACAAAGGAAACAAGTTGAAGGCGAAAGGAAGTTAATTTTAATTGCATTAAGCAAAAGATGGAGCACCATTGATAATCTCCAAAACTTGGATTTCGAGCAGTGGAAGCAGTAACCAAGGGCTCAACACCAGCTTCATCGGGAACTGTTAATCTAAGAGAAGCATCAAAGAGCTTCTCGAGTTGCCGTTTTAGATTTCCCCCGAATTCTTCCTCCTGTCAATGCAATTATAAATATCACAAATTTTAACTTGGATTCAAAAGAAAACTCAAGCAAAAAAAACAAAATACCATGCTTGTCATCGACAGCCAAACCAAATTCCCAAGTTGCGGGAGTCTTGTTTTCAAAACCACACAGCAAAATCATTAGCAAAACCAATAAATTTTGAAACTTTCATACTAGTTTCGATGTATCGGAACTGAAACAAAGGAAAACAAAAACAAAAACAAAATCCACAAACCACAAACGCTTGCTCAAAAAATCGAATGCGAAAACCTAATTGACGGTGTGAAGCTATTAACCGGATAAAGGGTTTAACACTTATTGGCATTTATTTATGTAATTCTATTTACTTGAGGTGAAAGTTTCCTTTCACCGACTCAAGCTTTTTGTCAACTCATAAATATTATGAAAGCCCAATGGGCTTTATACAAACAGTAGCTCAAACTCTACAAACTTTGGCCCAATACGAATTGTGGGTGACAATGTACGAAATTAAAACATATCGTATCTGATTGCTAACCTAAACCAGTACAAAAATTTTAGCGATAAGCTGGAGCGATAAGCGGTTATAAAATAGTGTAAAAATGTAAGTGGTAGCTGGAAGAAAAAATTGTATAAAGAAAGCTGAATGTAATGTTTTTGGTAAAAAATTTGGTACCGCTTTTGTGATTGGTAACTACCTTACCGGATAGCGGAGTACAATACCCGGAACGGAGATCATTCACCAATGGCCTTACCCACTAAGTTATTTGGGTCATTGCTGATTCAGGCTCAAATATCTCTAGGACTCGATCCAATGAACTAACTCCGCCAATAGAACTAAAAGACCCGTCTAAATCAAAGACACGTGGAATTAGGCGATTCGCCCAAAGAAAATTATTTTATCTCCGGCATATATTTTTGTCATTTTATATTTTTAAAGAATAATATTCAGAGTAGTTTTTTTCTTATCAAATATTTTGGATTCTTCAGTAGAAAATTTTCAGCTGAATAAAAATAGTGGAAAAAATTATTCTGTTTTTCTCCTACCTACTTTTATGCGAAATTTTTTTTTACGATTGTCCGAATTTCAACATAAAAATGAATAAGAATTAGTGTTGTTATATATGCTTACATAATATGGGTGTTCGACTAGGAGCATAATTTGATATCATGGCTGAGGAAAAACAATGATGATGTGTCTTCGATTCCAAATTCCATGAATCTGCATGCATCCCTATCTTTTAAAAGAGTGGCATTGAACTCGTGACATTTCGCCTTACCCATAATCCATATATAGTCAAACAAAATTTAAATAGTTTTCGAAATGGATGCTTGGACCACAACACATCATAACCATTCCTTATTTAATATTTTTGGAGCAAAGACGGACAATAATTCAACGTATAAGTCCACTGGTTTCAATAGTTACATGAAATATTTGAAATTCTACCAAAACAAAGTATTGGAATGTCATTACAATAATACAATATTTAATTTTGTCTATAGTTTACCGCAACGCTTACTAAATACTAAACGTTTTAGAGTTAATGACATGATGCATGATTCACTCGACTATCTACAGTAACAATCTTTTTTTACGACGCATATATACAAATATATTTCCATTGTGTTATTTTTAATAACATTTCATGTGTTATATATTGATTAGTTAAAATTTTACATTTTGTAAAGGTTAACATTCAACTATATATATTTAGTAATTAAAATGTAAAAAAAAACATTATTTAGTAATTTTATCTTCATTCAAATATATACACATGCATATATAATATAGGCATTACACATAAATTATTCCATTCAATAAAATATATTACCACATTTTCTAAACAGTATCGTGTTGATAATAAAGTTTCTCATAAATCTACCCTAGCTAGGATGAACCAACGACCCCACTTTAATGTTGAACATTTCTTACAGTTTTTTTTTTGGGTCAAATTTACTATCATTCTTTGTTTTATCTTCTTCCTCGCTAGATCGCAATTAACGAGAGCATGTAAGATCTGCATAGAACTCTGAAGTGTGTACACAAATTAGCAAGTACTATATGATAGAGAAACTCAAGATTTATATTGACTAATAATGTCGGGTTTTAATCTGCAAAACCCATGTTTTCAATTTCACGTGTTTACTGCTTCGTGTCAGATTTGTTTTTAGTTTTGTCTAGATCGATTAGGGCAACATAGATATCAAAAATTCTTTTCATTTTAATAATACTCCACAGTACTGGATTCGTTACCTCTTAATTACTTTCGTTCATATTATTTATTTTCTTTGGTTTTGCTATAATACTACCTTGTTCTACTTTTAGTTCTCCATGCATCAATATATGATTTAGTGTTAGTATTATTTAATGAACTTAAGGTTAATTTTTCATGTGTCTCATTAAATTAACTTCACTCTCCCGATCTTCTTAATATGGAAAAGTAGGTTATGCGTTTACTTTTCCCTTGAATTGCATTTTCCAATGATTTTTTATGTAATCCAGAGATTGATAGCACGCTGGAAGTAATGCGTAAATTCGCTTATTTTTCTATTCGATTCCTACTTTAAACAATTTCATTGTTGCTATTTAGCCAATTGGTTATAAATTTCGATCCGCATATTTAATATGATGTGCTTGTATCCAACAAAATTACTAACCTCTGAATTAACCAGGTTTTGGCCCACATTTTTGGATTATGAAAACAAATTGCGTTTATTTAAGTTTCTCTTGAGTCAAATTTCTCTAAACGCTTTTTAGCAAAAAAAAAAATCTCTAAACGAATAGCTAGCTAAGAGATGGGTTGCCCACAAAATTGTCACACATTAGTTTATATTCTTTAGATGGGAAAGTTTTTTACTTTTTCAGTGGTTTTTTATTTTTCATCATGTGCACAGAAAAAGGAATTTAGTGTGGATTAATATACATAATTAATTCGCATATACTAAATTTCTGACAAATGTATCAGTGTTTTTTTTTTTCATCATGTGCACGCAAAGAAATGCAAATGCTAATTAATACTAGTGGGTAGTGAATGAGATAAGAACTCATAATGATAAATCTGGTTACAACTTTAATTCATTATTGTTAGCTCTATCCAAAGGTACCCACTTGTAATTAATTTTGTTTAAAGAGGAATAATTAGTGAAAAGTATAATGAGTATATTCCCTAAAAAATGCAGGGTTTGTAATCTTCTTTCGATGGATTAGTATAACAACAGCATCTCGTTTGTATATTATATAAATATTTCGACAGATTAAGAATGATTAAGCACTGTCTTCCACTCACATAGCAAAACTAATTATAACTTATTTATGTCGCGATCAAATTAGGTTTTTCTTAAAAACATTTATGAATCACATTTGTTGAGATTTGGTCTATTGATATAATTGTTTTTAAGATGCCAACGAAGTAGAACTAAATCTGAAGATCTATTATAAGTACCAGAAATCATTGAGGTCATGATGTTATTACAGTAGAATCTCTATAAATTAATATTTTATAAATTAATAATTATAAATTAATATAATTTTTCGGTTTTGAATTGGGTCAATGTAAAAATATCAAAATTCGTAAGATAATAAAATAATAATTGTTTTTGAAATTTCAATGTAAAAAATGGTTTCAATAATAGTTTAAATTAATAATTATAAATTTTATGCATATATATATATATATATTAGAAAATTTAGTAAAATATGATTATAATATTGTATGTTTATATTTAAAATTGAAATCTCGTTGGAACTAATCTCTAACAAAAACTTTTGGTGTTGTCATCTAGATCTCCTTCCAAAAATTGTGAAGAGTTCTAGACGTGATAATTATTTTATTACGCGTAAATATTTTGGATAGTGTTATCTCGTCTTCAACATCATCAACGTAATTTTTCTAAACTCTAAATTTTTTAGTATGTATCATTTTTGTCCGGATAGTCTAGTGGGCTATTAATGTCTATTCTATTACGATAACCAAGATTATTAACGATGACAAAAAAAAAACCAAGATTGTTAACATATGTAGAATAAAATGAATATGTAAATAATAAAATATATAAAGTTTTAAATAAATAAAATTTTAGAAGAATTTGTACTTATTTTATATAAAAGATATTTTACAAAAATCATGAACTAGATCATCAAATTTGGTTCATCGTCTTCATTGCTTGAATAACAGAGATTTTTCGATTTGTAACTAACAAAATCACATAAAAATAATCTAACATAGATACAACTCCGACGCTATGAAAGCTGTCAAAACTGTAAAAATAATTTCTCTTCTCTAGTTAGGATTTATAAGTTAGTTTTAAACTATATTTTTTCTCTCCCTCAGCATAGAAATAGTACTATTGAATCAAAGAGGTGAGAATTTAGAATAAAATTTCTAACTAAAATAACATTTAATTACTCTAGTTTTTTACCAATCAAGCTGAAAAAGTTTTTAACCACTTTCAACTAAAAAGGAAAAAAGTTGTAAAAATAGAGGGAATTTTTATTCTAACATATATAAGAGAGAAATTTGACTGTCAAATTTTTTTTTACCCCATCACAATACCAATCACACTATTAATTTAATAGTATTAAACTTATACATACAAAACATAAAGCATAGTTCTTCTCGTTGTTGATTAGTACTAATAAACTCTAAATTTATTATTATATTTTTCATAGAAATCTGAACTTTATCTAAATCTGAAGAAAGAAAAAGGGCTCCTGGTTTGATGGGAGAAGAAAGAGAGCTGGCAACAGCTATTCACTGATACATCACTCTCCTCTGTCCCGCACTCTCTCCTTTCTTTTTCTTGTTTCTTTCTTTTCGACAGCTTTCAATTCTTTTTCTTATTTTCAATTTTACAGTCTTATAGATCAAATCTATATACGTAAATAATAATCTATTTATGTAAAACAGATTGTTATGTATGCTAATAAATGCAGAAAGTAAAACAAGAACAAAACTGCTAATTAGTTACGTATATGTTATTCACAACACAAATTAACCCATACAAAATACTTTGTCGCTTACCTTTTTAATAGCAATGCATCCCGTAACAATTGAATTAATGATAGATTGTCCAAAAAAAATTGTTTATCGACACATTATTGTTACTTTTGCTAATTACTCTACTAATACATTTTAGAGTTATGCTTTATTTTGATATTCATTTGTCAAATCGCATACATCTTTAATGATCATTAGATAGAGTTTGAAGTATCTACATGAGATGATTATAAGAGGGAAAGTACTATTTAACCTAATATTATCAACTTCAAAAGACAATTCCTGTTTTTGTTTTCTTTTTTTAATTTGTGGTTTATAAAGGATTATCGATTTAATTATACATCTATTTATACTTTAAAAAAAATTGAAAAAAAAACAACTGTTGTTGGGTTCCCAAGACTGCTTCAACTATATATATACCCTATCCCCCTTTGAAAACCCATCTCCCATCAAAACTCCTCGAACAAACAAAACATACCCAAAAAAACCCCATAACTTTCACTTCCACATTCTAACCCCCAATGGGTCGAAGCTTGAAGAACCTCACCGTGTTGGTGATCGTTCTGGTTCTGACAATGGTCGGAACTGCTTACTCCGGTAACTTCAACGACGAGTTCGACTTGACTTGGGGTGAACACAGAGGCAAAATCTTCGGTGGAGGGAAAATGCTGTCACTGTCACTAGACCGGGTTTCCGGGTCGGGTTTTAAATCCAAGAAAGAATATTTATTCGGAAGGATCGATATGCAGCTTAAACTCGTCGCCGGAAACTCAGCCGGAACCGTCACCGCCTACTACGTAAGCTTCTTCATCAGACTCTCTCACACACTTGTAAAAAAGACGAAAGTTTTGGTTTTTTTTAATAAGATTTAATGAAAATGTTGCAGTTGTCATCGGAAGGACCAACACACGACGAGATAGATTTCGAGTTTCTTGGTAATGAGACAGGAAAGCCTTATATTCTTCACACTAATGTCTTTGCTCAAGGCAAAGGAAACAGAGAGCAACAGTTTTATCTCTGGTTCGACCCAACCAAGAACTTCCACACCTATTCACTTGTCTGGAGACCTCAACACATCATGTAATTAAATTTGAAAACATCTAAAACTCAACACTTTTTTTGTGTCTTTCTTTGTTGTGTTTCTGACTTTTTGTTGTTGTTGTTGTTGCAGATTCATGGTGGATAGTGTTCCAATCAGAGTATTCAACAATGCAGAGCAGCTTGGTGTTCCGTTTCCCAAGAAACAACCAATGAGGATTTACTCGAGCTTGTGGAATGCAGATGATTGGGCTACGAGAGGTGGTTTGGTTAAGACAGATTGGTCCAAGGCTCCTTTCACTGCTTACTACAGAGGCTTTAACGCTGCAGCTTGCACTGTCTCTTCAGGGTCATCTTACTGTGATCCTAAGTTCAAGAGCTCATTCACTAATAGCGAGTCTCAAGTGGCTAATGAGCTTAATGCTTATGGGAGAAGAAGATTGAGATGGGTCCAAAAGTATTTCATGATTTATGATTATTGCTCTGATCTCAAAAGGTTTCCTCAAGGATTCCCACCAGAGTGTAGGAGGTCTAGAGTCTAAAACCAATGTCTCTCTCTCTCTCTCTCTGTCTCGTTGTTGTTTAGTGCAAATTCTCTTTGTTGTTATTCTAATAAATTATTGATATCTTTATTGGCTTTGCTTACTCCAATGCATATTCATTCTACGGGTCAGTCAATAAATGTGTCACGAGACTCACGGACAGTGATGCTAAACAGAGTTTTTAAAATAGCAATAGATTCTTAACTCGCAGACGCCAAAACAAGCAAGTATGAAACACTTATACAAACATATGATATCATCTATAACAATCCAAATTAAAAGGCAGAAAAATCACAAGTAAACATGTGGAGTAAATAATTAACACCCAATGCTGTTGTTATCTGCAACTTGCTAAGAGATCACAGGAGGTTTGCTTTTATAGTCTTGTTACGTATGTACATTACAAGAAGAGGTGATTTTTTTGTTGAAAAGAAAAACTGATGATAATAAATATGATCACATGTAATATATGTATAACGGCAATTTGATCTATCTTTTGCTTAGGAGTGACAATTGAAAGAGACAGCTAATACCTTTCACTTTTCACATAATAAGAAAACATGAAACTGGATAATCTGTAGACAGATGACACTAAAAAGGAGGATCCTAGTTGCTTGAGGGTGATGTAGGTATCAAGTTGTTAGGTTCGGGTGCTTTTAGGATCGTCTTCTCGTGGACGTAGTGAGCGAATTTCACTCTTGCTCGTTGTTCGTTCTGGAAACAAACATGGAGAGTGAGAATCACGTGTGTTTAAACAGCTTCAACTAGATGTTGTCTTTAACATAAAGCAGAATGATTTTCAGAAAAGACAATTTGATTATGGATAACTCACGGGGATTCTGCAGTGAACTTGAAGATCGTCGTTCATCTGGTGGAGGCGGCTTTTTGCAAGCTCTGCAGCCTCAGAAGCTCTCTTTGAAGCTTCTCCAGCCTGTTAAAAACAACATAATTCAGATTCAATTACGTACGTCTTTAGATATGCACACTTGTAAAGCAGACACACTTGTTATGTTTCCAAAACAAAGTTGCCAACCATTTAGCAAGTGTGTAACAACTTGTGTCTATAGGCCAAAGAATGGTGTAGTTTGAGCATATTTCACAAATAAAGTGATAAACCAAAGAGATTGATTGGTGTGACTCTGCCACTAAAACAACTGTTAAGTTAGTTGTGCACTCACCTGACTTTTGTAGGATTCATTGTGATCTGCTGAACCATATTTCGCCAACATATCCCTGAGATGAGATATTTCTCCAACTAGATCCAAAACCATTACTTCAGTATCTTGTAACTGATTCCTCGAGAACTCAAATGCTCTTTCTGCGTTTAGACGGAAGGAGGAGCAGTTCAAACAAGAGCATATCCCTCTACATCCTCTTATACTTCTTTTCAGAATCCCTTTCGATGGAGAAATGGAGGGAGGAGTTTCCAATTCAACAGACGGGTCGAGCAGCTTAGCTGTTAGATTCGAACTATCTGCCTCTAGTTGCTCTGCACTGGTTTTAGCTTCTGTTTTCTCTGCACCATTCATGTTTTCTTCGCCCACAGCATTGTCGATAAATGTGTTGTTCAATGCAGATGTAGCAACCTCACTTGAACTTATTGAACCAACAAGAGGAGGTGATAATGGGACCTCAGAGCCCAAAATATTGTGAGGTGTTTCCAAGTTCTTTTCAGTATCCGGGATGACATGCTTGACTTGAGTTTCTTGTTCCTTATCAAGATCAGACCGTTCTGGAGATACAGATACATCTTCACAAGAAAGTGGCTCTTTGTTTTCGTTAGAGCATGTATCTGTTTCTATAGCAACATTTGGTGTCACCATTTCCTGTGTCCCTTCATTCTCAGAGACTAGCATCGATGATGGAGTATTCTCCTCTGTGTTCTTTTGATGATCTGGATGGCTTACTGTTTCAGGCATGCCTAGAAAAAAAACAGCAAAGAGAAAAGAAACCATCAGTATCTCAGTCTGTCAAGTTTTTTCACTTCCAAAACAAAGTAATCAGGCAGATGTTAGCCGCAGAATACATTAGCAACTAACTGTACCGATGCATTGTTATTACTAACCCTGGATATAAACAACTAAGAGTTCTACTGGACTAGAAATAGGCTTACAAGGATTATCCTCTTGAATATCTCTGAGATATGGAAGCATTCTTCTGTAATTAACGGAACCTGGTGTTTTAAATAACTTGCGCCTAGACCATGCCTGTTTCATGTCAAAAGGAAACTCATGTTGGACAAAGGAAAACAGAAAGTTTATATGGCTAACACGAAAGGATCCTTGAAATAAGCTAGAAGAAGAAAGCCTCTTCATGGATAGAATCTTACAGATTTCTTGATGGGGCTGGACGCAATAACCTTCTTCAAAGGGCTAGTGTTTCCACATAAGATTCCAGCCAAAGGTTTATTGAAGACTCTATCCACAGATTGCGAAACAGGTTTGGTGGTTTCAGGAAGTTGACACTTGACTGTCATCAATTCACTTACTTCCTCCTTTGGATCTTCAGCAATTTCCCCAGTTTCTTTGTCACAAGACAAATTTATATTTGGAGGATTCTGGCCAAAAGATTTCTCAGGTTTTGAACACCGGCCTGAAGATGTTCCATCTGTAAGAGACAAATTGGCATATCAAATTCCAGCTTCCTCAGGTCAAACTCTGTACGAACACATCAGTTTCACTTTTGATGCACAAAAACCAGGATTGAAAAAAAGAACCATATAAAATACCATCTGCAGCTTGCATCAAGTATGGAAGCAGTCTCTTATAGCTGAAGGAGCCAGGGTTCTTGAATATCTTAGCTCGAGAACATGGATGAAGAACCTGTAGGAGTGCACAGCACAAGAAGCAAACTAAACAACCAACAAGGAGAAGAGAACACAGAAGCCTAAATGTATCATTTAACAAAGCCACAAGAACCCATACCGATTTGCTACAGAGATTAGTACCACTTTTCTTCGCTGCTTGTCCATTGATCTCTTCACAGATACGCTCTGCTTCATTTATCGCCGAGATAGGTTCGCTGCATAACAATTCAGGATCAAGGGGAGTCGTTGGTAGGAAGTCTTCTGCTTCTGCATTTCCCAATCCACCAGCATTAACTTTGGTTCCTTCTTTCTCCTCAACTGTTTCACCAGCAAAATCATCATCGTACCATATAATTTCTCAAAAAATAGTAATCTCTTCTACGTTGATCCATTTTGTTCCCACATATTCCAGAAACATTGCCCAAAATCCAGATCATACAATAGGTACTAAGCTTTTCTATGTAGTCTACTAGGGTTTCACTAAACTTCGTAATAAGACCCAATCTGCAAAGCCAAGATCAAGAAACTTACTGTTCGAAACGCGAGATTCGCAAGGATATTCCTCATTTTGTTCCTTGGTTAGATTTTCCCCTTTGGTTTTAAATTCCCAGTCGATGGAGATCGAACTCGGAGAGAACACTCGTCTGAGACGCAGATCCTTGATGGTGACACGAGGATACGTCCGGATTATCTTCGAATCAATTTTTCCGCTGAGAGATGGCGACTGGTGGACGCGAAATCCGTTTCTGTGAGATACGGCGGCTGCGTTTCGGCCAGAGCGATCTCTCTGATTCTGCGATTTGCTTGTCGTGAGGATCTCAGTAGCTGAAGAAGACGAGAATCGCATCCTCTTCCGAGAGATCTGATTTGATTCCGCCATAGCTAAAAACCTTCGTCGACACAAGGAGAGAGAGAGAGAGAGAGAGAGAGAGAGATTTGTTTGTTTAATATTTTTATTTCGCGGGAAGAAACTAAGTGGCTTATCTTATGGATGTCTGGCGGGAAACTAGATGGCGGGAAAGGAGTAAAGCCTGAGTTTTTGTGCGGGAAAATAGAAAAAGGCCTCCAGAGTATTGTTGAGCTAGGCCCATGTAGCCCACTATGAATATAAGCTCATTTCAAATTTCTTTTGTTGTCTTCACATCGTTTCTATTTTAAGTTGGGACTCAAGTCTTAATTACTCAATTTACCATGAAAGACTGCTAAAAATGTATTAAAAATTCATTTAAAAATTCATTTTTTTTTAACATTCGTTATAATTTTTTATGATCGCAGATTACATGTTACTCATTGAAACCTAATTTATTTTTAAAAATGTATAGTCATTAATAAGGTTTTTTAATTCTATTTAATGCCATTTTGCTCACAAATTGTTCCATAGATTGATCCTTATAGATTTCAAATTTGAACTTCTACATTTTTGGAAAGATATTTAACAATTTATGTATACTGAAAAGTTAATAACTGACATATACACTTTTTAAAAAATGTATATAAAAATATCGTTGAATATGGTCAATTCGAAATCTCGCTTTATTCTACAAGCAGTGATGTCGTGTAGACCTGGTTCTAATCTAATGTGAGTCAATTCTTCCTAACAATAGTTCAAAAATCTCTCGGTAATAAATGTGATGATTTATTTTGGATAAATTAGAAACAAGGCCATCTATATTTTTTATGTAAATTTGTGAGTACGGTTTGTGTTAAGGTCCTTAACACAAACCGTGTTCACAAATGTGATGATTTAATTTTGTTATCCTTAACTTAAATGTGATGATTTAGCTTTGTTCTCCTTAGCTTAAAGAGAACAAAGCTAAATCATTTGATGGATATAATAACAATAAAAAATGCCCAAATGTCTCGAGACTCCTGTTGAAACAGAGGCTTCGAAGACAAGCATAACCGCCAAAAAGCCCAGCATCGACGAGACATCAAGCTCACGACGAAGCTTCCCTCTCACCTTCCTTCACCAGCCAACGGCTACTTTTCAGTTTTGCAAAATATAAAATCAACTTGACAGATAAGGAATATATGGCCAATACCGTACAATTTGGATCCATTCAAATGATTGTAACATAATGTTGATGATTGACACTTGGCAAATATTAAGAATGATCTAGAATGATGTAGCTTAGTATAAGAAGATGTCAAATTGTATCGATTACATTTGAGAGAAATAAAACATTAAATTTTCAATGTATCTTCTTCTTCAAGAGCTTTTAGGTTTGAGTGACCAGTCGTGAGTAGTGGCCTACCCCCACCCACACGGACATTTGGACCTCACTCGTAAGTAATCTCGCAACAAGCAGAGTCGATGGGGGACATCCGTTGCTTGCTCGTCTAGCCTTCCAAAATACCATCTACAATACTTGAAAAGAATGAAATCGCGGGCGCCTAACTATCATCATCACTGCATCTAGAGTACATCATCGATTAATCAATTCGAGACGAGCTCATGTCTATCCGTACTCTAGAATACTAGAGCTATGACGAATGCCTCGCGATCTAGTTCAGCTCACATGTATGACAAGATCTCCTGATTATCAGCTTCCCTTCCCATTGTTTCTTTCAAATTTTGCACTTCTTTATAGTTCTTTCAAATCTGCCAACTCTTTTAACATTCTCTAAACTTCCGAAAGCATTCATGGTAAAGTGTTTTTTTAGTTGTTAATAAAATTTACACTACAACGAAAGAAAAAGAAAAAAGAAAAAAAACAAAACAGCGTCTTCAATCAATAACGCAATACTTACTTACACGGTCGACAAAACAATAAGTAATTTGGGGTCGGGGCACTCAGAAAATGGAAAAGCTCTTACCGGACAGGCACAAGAACAGACTGTCACATGCAATGCTGATTATTACCAATTTTCTCACGTCCACTTATATAAAAAGCAGATAAATGCATTTTAATCATTTTATATTCATGCAAATACAACGCCACTGCATAAGTCTATATACACAATACAGTATGCCATATGATTATAGATAGACACGGATTTAGGACAAAATTATTTTTCTTTTTCTTTCAAAATCCAGCAGCGCCGCCAAGATCTTAAGAATGATTTAGTAACAGCTCATTGATGTTTTTTTAAAATATAAAAACACACAGCTCATCGTTGCTTTTATGCTCATATTTATCTACTTTATTTATCATACTTATAAAAACCCCATCTACAAACACCGAAACTTCAGTGTAGGTGTGTGTAATGCAATATAAAATATTACAAAGGCTATAGCTACAAATTGGTAGCCTGAATGAAGGATAAATAGTTCATAAACTAAAAATAATAATATTCTTTAACAAAAAACTAAAAATAATAATATTAGTGTTGAGTTTTGTTACGAGTTCTGAAGTTTTCAAATTTTTGGCTTTTGAAAATAAAACTAAGATCATGAAGTTGCTGTAAGTTTTAAAATTTGGAAAACAACAATTTTCTCAACATCTAAGAAAACTATTTGTGCATTGTTACATTACATACATAATAAACTGCCAATCTAGTTGAAAAGCAGGCAAGAATGGTATGGACCTAAAACCTATTAAGAAAGCTATTTTTTAAACAAACCTAAAATATCAGGCCAAGGGTTTTAAGAAACCTATATCATAAAAACTTAAAAAACACAATTTTGTATTAAAATTTTAAAATATTCATATCTATATCTTTTTGTTATTACGGGATTTCAAGAATAATATTGGAGACATGTTAAAAAATATTATTGACCAAAAGTTAAAACATGCATAATGCATTCTATCAAATTTATGTCTATATATGTCATTAGTGTTAAACAAATAGTAAGAAAATTAACAAAATATATTAGTAAATAAATTTAAAAGTATTAACAAAACATGTCGCACTAATAATTTTAGAAATTGGAAATAATTTGTCTTATTTTCCTTTTTTTAATCTTTTTGATTTACTATTTCCTTTTAATTTTTTTTAATAACATGTCTTACTTTTTTTAGACTATTATTTCCTTTTACTTACACTACACTTTGATTTAAGAAATAAATAATGTAGAGAAAGAAATTTATATTTTTATATTAATATATTGACACATGTCACAATCTCAATTAAAATTAACACATGTCATGATCTGGTGAGTTACGATTTTGCCTACGTGTCACACTCACGTTGGACCAAATTTAAAGTAAAATAGCTTTGATCGATTTGTGGAACTCTCGAATTCATGATTTGCTTGAATGATGTATTTTTTTTCTTTTCTTTCTCGATTAGTTATGACATTTTTCCTTTTTTTGTTTTTAAACATGAAACAAATTTTCCTTTTTTAATGATATTTTTTTTTTACAAATTTTCCCTTTTACCTTTTTTCAATAACATTTTTTACAAATTTTCCCATTTACCTTTATTTAATGACTTTTTTTTTACAAATTTTTCCAATGATGTATTTTTTTTCCTTTCTTTCTCGATTAGTTATGACATTTTTCTTTTTTTTTTGTTTTTAAACGTATTGACATGAAACAAATTTTTTCTCCTTTTTAATGATATTTTTTACAAATTTTCTCTTTTACCTTTTTGTAATGACATTTTTTACAAATTTTCCTTTTACCTTTTTAGTGACATTTTGTTTACAAATTTTTCTTTTTTTTAATGACAATTTTTTTTTTACAGAAGGACATTGTTTTTTTTTGTTACGTTAGGACATTTTTTTTTTTGCAATGATGTATTATATTTTTATATTAATATATTGACAGGTGTCAAAATCTCAATTAAAATTAACACATGTCACGATCTGGTGAGTTACGATTTTGCCTACGTGTCACACTCACGTTGGGCAAAATTTAAAGTAAAATAACTTTGATCGATTTGTGGAACTCTCGAATTCATGATTTGCTTGAATGATAAATTTTTTTTCTTTTCTTTCTCGATTAGTTATGACATTTTTTCTTTTTTGTTTTTAAACGTATTGACATGAAACAAATTTTCCTTTTTAATAATATTTTTTTTTTACAAATTTTATCTTTTACATTTTTTTAATAACATTTTTTACAAATTTTCCCATTTACCTTTATTTAATGACATTTTTTTTACAAATTTTTCCGATGATGTATTTTTTTTATTTTTTTCTCGATTAGTTATGGCATTTTTTCTTTTTTTCTTTTTAAACGTATTGACATGAAACAAATTTTTCCTCTTTTTTAATGATATTTTTTACAAATTTTCTCTTTTACCTTTAAAATGCATTTTTTACAAATTTTCCTTTTACTTTTGTAGTGACATTTTGTTTACAAATCTTCTCTTTTTTTAATGACAATTTTTTTATAAATTAAAATTAACTTAGTATATTAACACGTGTCATCATCTCAATTAAAATGACACATGACACGATCTAATGAGTTATAATTTTGAGTGCATTCTCCTTTATATAATAAGATTTTTACAAATTTTTCCGATGATGTATTTTTTTTCCTTTCTTTCTCGATTAGTTATGACATTTTTTCTTTTTTTGTTTTTAAACGTATTGACATGAAACAAATTTTTCCTCTTTTTTAATAATATTTTTTACAAATTTTCTCTTTTACCTTTTTTTAATGACATTTTTTACAAATTTCCCTTTTACATTTTTAGTGACATTTTGTTTACAAATTTTCCATTTTTTAATGATAATTTTTTTTATAAATTAAAATTAACTTAGTATATTAACACGTGTCATCATCTCAAATTTTCCTTTTACTTTTTTAGTGATATTTTGTTTACAAATTTTCCTTTTTTTTAATGATAATTTTTTTTATAAATTAAAATTAACTTAGTATATTAACACGTGTCATCATCTTAATTAAAATGACACATGTCACGATCTAATGAGTTATAATTTTGAGTATATTCTCTTTTATATAATAAGATAGGGTAATACATACTAAACTCTATAAAAATAAGTAGAAATCCAAATATTAGTAAAAAAATCTCTACTTCTGGAGCTTATAACATTTTCTACGACTAACTCACAGTTACATGTAGATAAGGCAAACAATTGGAAATGAGTCAAGTAATTGGTCTCCTTTTGGGAATATTAAACAGTTTTTACATGAGCAGAGATCTATGAATATGGGTATTCCCCAATCTGCAACCCTTGCAGAACTTTGGAAAAATGGAACCTGGATCATGCCACATGCAAGGTCGGAAACTCAAGTCAAAATTCAAACATTCCTCACAACACTTACAATCACAAACACTATAGACTAGTATGAATGGTGACCGAATGGTAAGAACTACAAGTGCGAGTCCACATGACAAATCTACCACCTACTAAAAGAGCACAAACCTCATGTTTCATGATATCAAGTAGTATGGTTCAAAGGAGGAATTCCAAAGTACAAATTTTTCACTTGGTTAACGGTGCTACTAGATAGAAATCATCAAAGGATATGATCCTTAGTTGGTGTGTCCAAACTTATGCATCATGTCTTCTATGCAATTCTCAGCTTAAAACAAGATCTCACTTCGAGTGTTGTTACAACTTGTCAATATGGGACAATGTTGTTAAGAGGTTCCAAGTTATTTTTCCAAGGTTTTGGGATCAGCTGTTAAATCGGCTAAAACTGTTCACCTCTCCCAAACTTGATAGGAAGCTTCTACTAATTGCTTAGTAAACATCTTTCTATTTGATCTAGAATGAACGGAACCACAAATTTCACCGAAACTCTTTCAAAACTGCAGATGCTATTATCAGAGAGATCGACCACTTAGTTAGAAACATGATTGCAAGCCTTAGACCCTCCCAACCGCTACAGGCTTCGAAAATGCTGGAATTGTGGTTCTCGTTGTAGTCAACCTCAACCTTTTAAATCACCTAACTACAAGCTGCATGGCTCGTTTCTGCTTAACTTTTCTCAGCTTTTCGGCGCATCTGTCTTATTGATTTCTTTTTTTTTTTTTGTAGGAAAGTGGAACAAAGAGGTCACCGATCATAACTCTTTATTTTTTTTTACTAAATTTAGTGTTTTCTAAACTTGTTCAAATGTGATTTTTTTTTGTTACGAATGCATTTCTTTTATTGTTTGATGGGCTTGTTAGCTAAATGAACTGAAACGGTTTTGTAATATTTTAATTTTTAAGCTTAATAGAAAAAAATTTCAAAAAAAAAAATTTCACTTAAATCGATCAAAACTAACTAAAAACTAGTCAAATGATTTAAAACATTAAGATAAAGCACTTAGATCCTAAAGCTAAAATACATATTAACTCATCATATAACATAATAAAAACATTAAAAAACAGTACAGTTACATATAGTTAATATATAGTTTACTCTTTTTTCAACTATATAAATTAAAGTTCAAAAAAAAAAAAAAAAAACTATATAAATTAGCTAGGTCGGTGGTATTACAAAATCGAATTAAATTCCAGTTACATGTATCTTTTATTTTCATCATTTATATATATGCACAATTCATTAATATAATTGTGACTATCAATTATAAGTTGTCAGCACAAAAATATTTTTTAAGTTTTTTTTAATAGATGTGCTTTCAAACGAAACATATTTCATTTTGAAACAGATGAAATATTGTTATAAATCGAACATTTTCCATTTATGGAAATGCTCGAGGCGAGGTTCGAATCATGGTGGGAAGAAAAAGAATCTTGCAGCAAGTATTGCGATGAATGCGGAGACGGTAGGTTAGCGGGTCAACACTTTGTATAGCCTATAAGTTCCGTGTTCGACCACATTAAGAGTCATTCGACTCGTAAATAAACTCTATTATTGCCTCCTTAAATTGTGCTTAAAATTTATTAATTACCGACCAAACTACCAAACACAAATTATGATTCCATTATCTCCATTATTACAATCACCTGCCTCAATAATTATCTCAATCAATTTACCTTTTATTATTATCATCATCCATTCATCCGTATCACAAAATTTATTACAAACGGAATCCGGTTATTCATTAATTATTAGGGTTTATATAAACTCTACGTACACAGATTTCAGAGGTTTTGTTATGGTATTAGATTGAAAAATGTATTAAAAAAGGTAACTATAGTAAATGATCTTATTATATTTAACAATACATATTATTTAAGATTTTATTTTTATTTTAAAAATATCATGTTATATAATCTGGATTATCCAAAAAAAAATAAAAGGAGAATAGTCTTTTTCTCTCTCTAAAAAGGCGAAAAATTGGCCCCTTTTTTTTTCTTCCAAACTCTAGGTGGCGGTGGCCACCGTCGTCGGTTCTCAACTTCAATGGCCAGAAAAAAATCAAAGCCGAAGCCCCCTCCTCCTACAGGGAAGGACCCTCTCATCCCGCTGATCTTTGTTCCCCACCCTTCTTCCTTAGCTCCGGCTGTTTCAGCTCTGATTTCGTCTCCCAAATTCTTGGATGCTATTTATTCGATTCCCTTTCCTTCGAATGAGGTTGTGGCGCAGGCGGATCCAAATCCGTCTTCACCTCCTCCTCTCACTTGGTGCCAAAAGTTTAAAACTGGATCTGGTACACTCAAGAAGAGTGGAACTCCGTTCAATCTAGAATCTGGAGAGCAATGTGTCACAATCCCTAACAAAGTGATTGAAGATAGTAAGATCTTGTGGAAAGACTTCGTGATAGGTCAGTTCTATCGCCGAGCGCTTTCCTTTGGAAAGATTCAGGCTATGGTGAACCTGATGTAGAGCAAATGGCACAAAGACATCTCTATCACCAAACTTGACTCGGAGAACTCGTTTCTATTTAGAATCTCCAACGATGCGACAAGAGAACGTGTTCACAGAGAAGGTATATGGAACATTGATGGCAGCTCTATGTTTGTTGCAGCCTAGAGCCCTGGGGTAACACATGCTATTCCTGCTCTCAGAACAACTTCAGTTTGGATTGAGCTGCGAAATGTCTCGTATGAGTTTTACAGTCCACCAGCTCTAAGTCATATTGCAAGTCTCATTGGCCATCCGATTTACTTGCACCCCAAACCTTGGCTATGACGAACTTCGAGGTAGCTAAAGTATTCACAGAGATCGACCTGCACAAACCGCTTCCTGAAATAGTTTGCGCAAAGTTCGAGTCATGAGAAACAGTCTGTGTCGAAGTTTCTTTCCCCCATCTCCCGTCTATATGCAAACTGTGTCTAGAGGCATGACATACTTCGAAGAGATGTCCAGAGACTCCTCCTCCATGTGGGTTATGCAAGAAAGTCTTCCATGAGGAATCCATCTGTCTTATGTCTAAGGCTAACAAGCGTGCTGATTTGGGAAAGAGAGTTTGGGTTACCTCCCCTGTGTCTGAAGCTTCCTCCTCTGTAGGGGCTGCGATAAAGGATCCATCAACTCTACCAATTGGAAAAGTTCAGCCTGTAGTGGAATTAAGTGCACCAGATAAGAAGGTGGAGGTCGTTGTACCTAGTGTGACTAAGCAAAATGTGCCAGCCCTAGTGAATTCTGTCAAGAGTATCATACCCACCTCAGAGCAGCCGAGTAATGCCAAATCAATGCCTCCAACGTCTACAATGGGGTCTGAAGTGGAGGAGGGTGAATTTGTGCTAGTTACTTCAAAGAAGAAGAAAAATAAAAATGGTGAGAGCAAGCTCCAGCAAGCTCTTACGAATATGGAAGGGACCTCCCTTCTACGTCACTAAGCCCAAACCAACATTTTTGTAATGTTGAGTTTTTATTGGAATCTTAGAGGGATCAATGATCCAGACAAGCATCAACGTTTTATTAGATGGAAGAAGATACATCGTCCTATTTTTGGGTGTCTTGCGGAGACACATGTTTTGGAGCCAAATGCTAGTAGAATTATTGCTTCGCTTCTTCCTGTTTGGAGAATTGAATCAAATTATGAGTTCTCTCATATTGGAAAGCTTTGGCTAGTGTGGGACCCTTTGGTCTCTATCATTGTTTACAGTAAGTCCTTACAACAAATTACTTGTGGTGTCCAGTTATCAGACAGAGATGTGAGTTTTACAGTGACTTTTGTCTGTGCTTCAAACAACAGATCACAAAAGTCTCTTCTATGGAATGAGCTTCATGCACTAGCAGGCCACCCTCTGCTAAGTCAATCCCCTTGGTTAGTGACATGTGATTTTAACCAAACCCTTTGTCCTTTGGAAATAGTCCTGGGCGTTCGGGTACCCGGACCCGTTCGGTTTGGATCTTTCGGGTTTTCAGGTTTTCAGGTATAGAGATATAGGAACCGTTCAGGTATTTATGAAATTTGGATCGGGTTCGGTTCGGTTCCTTTCGAGTTCGGGTCGGGTCCGAGTTCTCAAAATAAGAACCGTACAGATATTTTTTACCTAAAATACTCAAAATTACTCGAAATTTCCTGAAAATACCTGAAAAATTATCTGAATTTTTCGAAAATATCTGAAAAATAATAAAAAACTGTAAAAATAATTGAATTAATTTATATTTCGGGTACTTAGGATACCCATTCGGTTCTCGATTCGGTTCCGGATTCGATTCGTATTTTCGATACTACGTGTTTAGAACCCATTCAGATATTTTAAAAATTCGGTTCGAGTTTGGTTCGGGTTCAGTTCAGTTTTTCAGTTCCGGGTTTTTTGCCCAGGATTATTCGGAACACTCACTTAGAGATGAGTTTGAAAATGTTTCTGCTGGTAGTAGGGATCTCAAAAACTGCCTGAACATCACATGACTTTTTGATCTTCCTTTTAGTGGCCCTCTATTCACATGGTGGAACCACATGCCAACGAATCCTATGGCTGAGAAACTTGATAGAATCCTTGGGAATGATCATTGGCTTCTTTCATTCCCAAGGAAGTTTTGAAGAGCCGCTTTTCTCAGATCATGTTGTGTGTTGCATTAGACTGCCAAACATTGCCATAAAACCAAGAAGGCCATTTAAGTTATGTAACACCTCGGTTTTTGGAAATATGTGGTGCATGCGGAGAGGCTTAAAATAATTGATTTGGCTACCTATATCACCAAAGTGCACTTATATTTTCTGTAACTCATTTTGACAGAACTCCAGAGTTAAGCATGCTTGAGCTTGAGCAATTTGAGGATATGTGACTTACTGGGAAGTCATTTCCAGTACCGTGTGAGTGAGGACAAAACACGGAGAAAGATCATGTGGTGATTTGCAGGATTAGTAAACAAGTCTGTCGAGCCTCCCAGACTAACACACCGACCGTCAGACGAGGGTGGGGATCACGGGCCGAGAGTGGGCATGGGGACCCACGAACGGTGGCGGTCGGGGGGGGGGGGGGGAGGGGTTACAAGCGGTATCAGAGCCGAACCCAGACGAGTGTGGAGCTATGTAGACTCACACCATCGGGGGGTTACGATCTTTGTACGCAACGAGGACGTTGCGCTCTGTGAGTGGGGGTGATTGTAACACCTCAATTTTTGGAAATATGTGGTACATGCTCAGAGGCTTAAAAGAATTGATTTGGCTACCTATATCACCAAAGTGCAGTTATCTTTTCCGTAACTTATCTTGACAGAACTCCATAGTTAAGCCTGCTTGAGTTGGAGCAATTTCAGGATGGGTGACCTACTGGACGTCATTTCTAGTACCGTATGAGTGAGAAAAAAATACGGGGAAAGATCATATGGTGATTTGCAAGGTTAGTAAACAAGTATTTCGAACCTCCCAGACTAACACACCGCCTGTCGGATGAGTGTGGGGCCCACAGGCCGAGAGTGGGTGTGGGGACCCACTAACGGTGGTGGTCGGGGAGTTACAAGTTCAATCAACATCTTCTGCAGCATCCTGATTTTAAATCTAATGTGACTGCTGCTTGTAGTGGAGTCACAGTTTTGGGTTCTGCTATGCACCAGGTGAGTCAAAAGCTAAAGTCTCTAAAACATATTATGAAAGAGTTGGACCATTCTGCATATTCTAGAATCCAACAGAGGACAGCATAAGCTCTTTTAGAGTTGAAAGAAGCTCATAAAAGTCTTTTAACCGCCCCATCTTCCACAGCGGCTGATAGAGAAATGTTGGCTTTAAAGAAGTGGAAGGAACTGTCTAGAGCTCAAGAAACCTTTTTGCATCAGAAATCCAGAATTAATTTGCTTAAGATTGGAGATCAGAACACAGCCTTCTTCCATAGATTTGCAACAGCTCAGAACAATAAGGACAATATCAAAAGTTTACAGTTGGATGATGGTTCTAGAATCACAGAGTTATCCCATATAAAGAGTAAGTGTGTAGACTTCTACACCAACCTACTTGGTTCGACAACAAGGCCATGTCCCTCTTTAGTGTGTTGTATTCAATCTATTTACCCATTTAGATTTAATGATACTCAAAGGCTGATTTTTTAGAGCTAGTTTACACATGAAGAGATAAGGCTGGAGTCATTCTCTCTGCCTTCAGGAAAAGCTTCAGGCCTGAATGGATATACGGGTGAGTTTTTTAAGACTGTTGGGAGATTATTGGTAGTGAAGTATTTTCGGCTGTTATGGAGTTCTTTGTGTCATGAAAATTGGAGCCTCATTGGAACTCAACTATAATTGCAATGGCTTCAAAGACTCTGAAGGCAGATAATATTGTAGATTTCAGGGCTATCTCCTGTTTAAATGCATTCTATAAATTGATTGCAAAACTTATGGCTAGAATACTGCAGAACATCCTCCCTTTGATGATTTCAGAGAACCAAACAACCTTTGTCAATGGCAAGCAGATTGTGGAAAATGTTCTCATTGCTTCAGAAATGGTGCATGGTTACAACAACATGAATACTACAAAGAGAGGGATGCTAGAAATAGACCTAAAAGGCCTTCGACTCTGTTGAATGGAGAATTATCTTGGAAATTCTTAAGGCAAAAAACTTTCCTCCAATCTATATCAGGTGGATCCAGCAGTGCATCTCTACTACTCGGTTTCTCAGTGCAGTGAATGGTGAGTTGTGTGGATACTTCAAAGGTACAAGAGGGATTCACCAAGGGGACCCTTTATCACCTCTTCTTTTTGTAAAGGGAATGGATATCTTTTCTAGGCTGCTGGATTTAAGATATAGTTCATGACTTATTGGATCCCATCCTAAAGCTTCCAACCCAAATGTGTCTCATTTGGTATTTGCAGATGACATGATGGTCTTTTTTGATGGTTCACTTCCGTCCTTACAAGCCATTGTAAATTTGCTGAGTTACTTTTCTACCATATCAGGGCTAACAATGAACAGGAGCAAAAGTGCTTTGTTTCTTGCATGCACCTCTTATGTGGATAAAGTGCTTCTCTCGGATACTTTTGGATTCACTTTGGGAACATTACCAGTGAGGTATCTCGGATTGCCTCTTCTATCAGGGAGACTGTCAAAGTCAGATTACGCTCATTTGATTGAGAGGGTTAAAGTCAGATTACACTCATGAACCTCAAGACACCTCTCTTTTGTGGGCAGAACTCAGCTCATATCTGCTGTAATTCAGAGTATTATGGCCTACTGGTGTGCAGCTTTTGTTCTTCTGAAATGCTGCATTAATACAATAAACAGATTATGTAGAAGATTTCTTTGGCTAGGTGATCCAGAATCAACAAAGAAGTCAAAGGTGAAATGGTCACAAGTCTGCTCACTAAAATCAGCTAGTGGTCTAGGCTTAAGGGATCTCTTTTCTTGGAATAAGGTGTTTGGTCTCAAACTGATTTGGCTATTATTCTCTACTTTTGGATCTCTCTGGGTGGCTTGGTGTAAGACGCATAAGTTGAAGAGTAAATCTGTTTGGAGCCTGTCGGAGAATAGTAGAGGTTCTTCAACTTGGTCCCAATTACTAAAGTTGAGACCTCTGGCTTTTAAGTTTATCTCCTGCAAAATAGGCAATGGGAATGAATGTCACTTTTGGTACGATAATTGGACTCACTTTGGACAGCTTATAAGTTTTATAGGTCCATTCGGTCCAAGAATCTATGGGATCCCTCTCGACTCCAAAGTGTCCTTTGCAACCACAAATTTCGACTGGAATTTCAGAGGTGCTCGCAGTGACAATGCTGAATCCCTCTTGATTAATTTGTCTTTGGTTAATATCTCTAAAGAAACACTAGACAGATTCACTTGGAAAGATGGTTGTGGCCCCCCATAAGGACAGTTTCAACTTTGTTGTAGCTCGGCGTCAAACACAACAAACCTTCAATGAGGTTACATGGCACCATGAGGTTTGGTTCTTTGGGAATGTCCCTAAGCATGTTTTTATTCTGTGGCTAGCTTGTCTTGATAGGTTGTCCACAAAGTCTAAGCTAGCATCTTGGGGAGTAATCGATTGTCGCGTGTGTCCACTGTGTGAGATATTTGATGAGACTAAAGATCATATCTTTCTTCGATGCCCTTATAGTTTTGACGTTTGGAGGCTGGCTTTTGAGAGGCTAAATGTTCCTTTCATGGGATTCAGAACGTGGCATGCCTTCATGATTTGGTTAAAGAGGGTTTACCCAAATCCACCTGAAACCAACTTGAGGCTTTTAGTGGCTCAAACTATTATATACTCCTTCTGGCGACAACGAAATGATCACATCTTCAACAGCAAAATTGTTCTTGCGCAAGTTCTGTTTAAGGTAATTGATAGATAGATTCGAGACTCTTGCCTTGCTAGAAGAGATCGTCCATCTTTTCAATACTCCCTTGCTCTGTGGTTCAGAGGTACCTAACCTCTATATGTGGCTTTTTTAAATCTCTTGTAACGCTTTCATGGGACATATCCCGAAAGCTCTTATCTTTCTTTTAATTTTCCGCATGATGTAACCTCCATAGTATGAAATACAACCATAAATTTTAGGAAAAAAAAAAAAATATATATATATATATATATATATATATATATAATCAGATAATGCATTATTGTACATAATATTACATATATTTTTTTGACATGCACAATAAAATACACAATTTATTTATAAAAAATGTTACTACTATACTATTTTTAAAATACTTTTAAACAAAAAGTGCTCCAAAAAAAAAAAAATCGCCTCTGCCCTTTCCCAAAAAACCATCGCCGATTTGCAGCTCCGGCGACTCCGATAGCACCGGAGCTATGACTCTTCTCTCTGCTTTGATGTTTTCCTCTCTCCTCTTTGTTGTATCTCTTGGCAAGTGTTGGATCTCAGATCTAGATTTTTAGATCTAGGTTTCTAAATCTAGTTTTTTTATCTCTTTGGCGGAGTTGTTGTTCTCGGTTAGTCTAGGGTCTGGTGTGGTTTGCAGGGTTTATAGCGGCATGGGTGAGTCATCTCCTTCGGTCCTGGGGTTTTACTTCACCATTTGAGATGATGGCAGTGGTTTTCTGCGGCAACCAATTCGCAGGTGCCGCTCCTTTCCCTGGGCTGAGGCTGGTTAAAAGGCTTTATCGGTTCTGTCTTGGTTAAGTCTCAAGTTGGTTCGGAGAGTTGGGTATGTGTTTCTACTAGTGCTAGATGTACAAATCCTCAGGGTTTGTTGACGGTGTGGTATAGCTGCTCTACCTTCGGTTTCACTTGTCTTTCTTTAGTTCTAGTTCCAGGCTTGTTTCATTCATGTTTCGGTGTTGACTGGGTTTCGGCTCCTTTGCTTGTCGTGGGTTTTGGCTCGGATCAGGCTTGTAGCTTCTGGTCATTGGTTTTGTCTTTGCCTCCTTTAGCCTTGTCGCCTTTGGCTTACTTCTGTCGTTATTATTCTGCTGAGCTTGTCCGTTTAGGAGTTTGAATAAGTGTGCTCAATGCCTGTCTTCAGCTACGGTTTTGCCTTATTGTAGGTATCCGAACTCTGCTTTGCCATCTTGTTATTGAAGAGATTGCTTACGAGGCAGTGTTTTTCTCGCTCTCTTCTTTGGTGCTTCTTCGAGATTGATTAGCAGTTTGCATTTGTTTGGATTTTCCTCGGAAATTTAGCATGGCTCTGACTGGAAGGGCATTCAGACACTCTTATATCTTGATTCGTATATGGATTAAACTTGACCCTAGTCTTTTGTTCCAAAGTTTTAGTTATGTTTGTTGTTTCTTTTAGTTTTCATGAGGATTGTTTCCTCTGTTTCGGCTCCTCGTTTCGAGGCTTTTGGCTCCGGGATTTTCTATGTAATTGCTGGCTCTGTCTTTGTAAAACTCAAGATTTATAATATAAAATGCTTAGATGGAAAAAAAAAATACTATTTTAAAAATATTGTTCGGAATAATTTTTTTAAAAAACGCGTGTTTTCTGTTTTTGTGATTTGTTTTCAAGTGAATTACAAAATAATTTTTTTGAAAAATAATATTAAAAAATGGAGGGGGGTAACGGAACGGGATGGAACAGAAGGATAATGGTTAGGTTTATAATAGTAATGATCTGTTGAATAAGCGAGTTATGACACCTCACTCTTCTCTTGCTTCCATTCTTCATTTCTCTCTCCTTCTCTCCTTCTCTCCTTCTCTCCTTCTCTCTCTCTCCCCTCCAACATCAACAGAAAAATTACCAAACCCTACCCTTTTCTTCTTCCCTCTTCCTCCTCCTCCCTACGCGCCGCGCGTGTTCTCTGAGCCATGGAGGCTCCTACGCCTCTCCTCCTCTTTCTCCTCTTCGCCGTCTCCTTCCTCTCCCCATCCGTAGCCGACGATGGAGCGGCAATGCTCGCTTTGGCTAAATCGTTTCGTCCTCCGCCGTCAGATTGGTCAACAACCTCCTCCACCGATTATTGCCAGTGGACAGGCGTACGATGTACCTCCGGCCGTGTTACTTCAATCAGCCTCGCTGATAAATCTCTCTCAGGCGGTGTAGCACCTGAGATCTCGACTCTATCAGAGCTCAAAACTATCTCTATCCAGCGTAACAAGCTCTCCGGGACAATCCCGTCGTTCGCTAAACTCTCGTCTCTTCAAGAGATCTATATGGACGAGAATCTTTTCACAGGAGTCGAGCCTGGAGCTTTCGCCGGACTTACCAGCCTCCAGATCTTGAGTTCGAGCGATAACAAGAACCTCACAGCTTGGAGTTTCCCATCGGAGCTCGCGGATTCGACTTCTCTCACCAACATTTACCTCGATAACACCAATATCTCCGGTACTTTACCGGACATTTTCGATTCCTTCGCTTCTCTCCAGAATCTCCGCCTCTCTTACAACGACATCACCGGTCCGTTACCACCGTCTCTAGCGAAATCTTCGATTCAGAATCTCTGGATAAACAATCAGATTTCAGGGATGTCAGGGACGATCGAGGTACTTTCCGGTATGACGTCGTTGTCACAAGCGTGGCTCCACAAGAATCAGTTCGTCGGACCAATCCCGGATCTCTCGAAAAGCGAGAATCTCTTCGATCTACAGCTCCGGGACAACCAGTTAATCGGAATCGTACCGCCTTCACTCCTTTCGCTCGGAAGCCTGAAGAACATTTCTCTGGACAACAACAAATTTCAAGGCCCTCTTCCTTTATTTCCACCGGAGGTCAAGGTAACCTTCGGGAAAAACGATTTCTGCACTACTAAAGCAGGACAGAGCTGTAGTCCTCAGGTGATGACGCTTTTAGCGGTGGCCGGAGGTTTGGGATATCCGACAATGTTGTCTGAATCTTGGCAAGGAGACGATGCTTGTAGTGGATGGGCTTATGTCATCTGTGATTCAGGTGTGAAGAATGTTGTCACGTTGAATCTCGGGAAACATGGATTCGTCGGATTTATATCTCCGGCGATTGCAAATCTCACATCTCTGAAGAACATCTACCTTAATGACAACAAATTAACTGGCGTTATCCCCAAGGATTTGACATTTATGACGAGTCTGCAGTTAATCGATGTCTCAAACAACAATCTCACCGGAGAAATACCAAAGTTTCCAGCTTCGGTGAAGTTTCATTACAAACCGGGTAACACTTTGCTGGGAACTAATGCCGGAGATCCTTCAACTCCTGGAACCGGTTCTAGTGTCAGTGGTGGTCCTGGTGGGTCTTCTGGCGGTGGTAGTAAGGCTCCATTGATCATAGGTGTGATCGTGGCGGTTCTTGTTTTTCTTGCCATTTTAGGATTTGTGGTTTACAAATTCGTTATGAAAAAGAAGTATGGGAAATTTAGTCGGACGGATCCTGAGAAGGCCGGGAAGATTATGGTTAGCGATGCTGTATCTAATGGTAATGGTGGTGGATATGCTAATGGACATGGAGCGAATAACTTCAACGCGTTGAACAGTCCTAGTAGCGGTGACAATAGTGATCGTTTCCTTCTTGAAGGTGGAAGTGTTACTATTCCGATGGAGGTTCTTCGCCAGGTTACGAATAATTTCAGCGAGGATAACATATTGGGCAGAGGCGGTTTTGGTGTTGTGTATGCTGGAGAATTACACGATGGAACAAAGACTGCGGTTAAGAGGATGGAATGTTCAGCAATGGGTAATAAAGGAATGAGCGAGTTTCAGGCCGAGATAGCTGTACTCACTAAGGTCAGGCATAGACACTTGGTTGCTCTATTGGGTTACTGTGTGAACGGGAACGAGAGATTGCTTGTCTACGAGTACATGCCACAGGGAAATCTTGGACAGCATTTGTTTGAGTGCCAAGAACTCGGTTACTCTCCTCTAACATGGAAGCAAAGAGTGAGCATCGCTCTAGACGTGGCACGAGGTGTGGAATATCTCCATAGTCTGGCTCAGCAAAGCTTCATTCACAGAGATTTAAAGCCATCTAACATCCTTCTTGGAGATGACATGAGGGCAAAGGTTGCTGATTTCGGATTGGTTAAGAATGCACCTGATGGGAAATACTCTGTTGAGACGAGATTAGCAGGCACATTCGGTTATCTAGCACCAGAATACGCCGGTGAGTTGATTCTCCCTATGTCTACTCATGTTAATTTCACAATGTGCCTAGTCTATTATCGTACTATATGCAAAGGGTTTATACATTCTGCCATTACGGGTTTCATGTTATTTGTGCCTGTATAAGTTCATTGCATGGTTGATCTTGAATCTGTTAGCTGTAAAAAGCTGTTGTTTTTCTGAGATTTTTGATCTTATAATATGGTTGCAGCCACTGGAAGAGTCACGACGAAGGTGGATGTGTATGCATTCGGAGTGGTTCTTATGGAAATGATAACAGGACGAAAAGCATTAGACGATAGATTACCAGACGAGAGATCCCATCTAGTCACATGGTTCAGAAGAATGCTAATCAACAAAGAAAACATCCCAAAGGCGCTCGACCAAACCTTACAACAAGACGAGGAAACATTGGAGAGCATTCACAGGGTTGCAGAGCTTGCAGGACATTGCACAGCCCGTGAGCCTCAACAGAGACCAGACATGGGGCACGCGGTAAACGTGCTTGGCCCACTCGTAGAGAAATGGAAACCGTCGTGCCAAGAAGAAGAAGAGAGTTTCGGGATTGATGTGAACATGAGTTTACCTCAAGCTCTACAAAGATGGCAAAACGAAGGAGCATCTTCGACAATGTTCCCTGGAGACTTCTCTTACTCTCAGACACAGTCTAGCATTCCCCCAAAGCCTTCTGGTTTTCCTGACACGTTCGATTCAACTGATGGTCGGTGACACCGAAACTCTCTTTTCAAAATCGATGTTACTATTAAGTTTTTTTCCTTTTGGTTTTGGCTTTTTCCCCCTTTTAATGATATGATGATATGTTTATTTATATATATGTAAGCACATATGCTGCATTTGCGTCTGACCACTTTTGAGCTTTTGCATTTGTTCATTCTTTTTAAGGGAAATTGTATTACCGATAGCTTGATTTTTGGGAAAAAACAAGAGAACAAATTTGAAAACTAATATTAGTTTCAAGTGCCTAAAACTTACAATCTTCACATAGTTGTGATTTGTGAACAAGTCTTGTTTTTTTTTTTTTCTTTCTTATTTTAGTTTGTTTTGCCGCCTGAAACGGATATAACTTAAAAAAAACGTAAAACGTCTTAATCATTTGATGAGTTTTACAGGCTGTGTTTAATTGTGGAGCTATAGAAGCCAAAGACTTATTGCCACCTTTCATGGCTCAAATTTTGGATAATATTAGGTCGTTTGTTGTGTTGATAAGCTCAAGTCGCATCTTTTATTTGGTTTACTTAATCTTATCTACTTTTTTTCTTTCTTTCTAATTTTGATATATCAGTTATTACAAATGGAAGAAGATCTGATTTATCTGGATTTCTAATTGAAGGTTAGCGAACTATTACGGCATCCGCAACCTAATATAAAATGGATTTACGTTATCTTGTAGGATTAATAAGTTGCTAAAGAGAGTATAAAATGAGTCGGATATTTTTGGAAAATATTTATCATCAATTTCGGCACGTTAGAATAAATGCATGGGAAAGTATTAAAAATAAGGGATGGGAAAAGAGAGCATAGATCGGGCTGGAAATTGATTTGGAAACAACAGCTGCAAGTCTACAACTTTAGGTGAAGGCATATGGGTTATGAAAAAGAATGCCAAAAGTCAGATCCAACTTCATTTTATATAAAGAAAAAGAGTAAAGAAGCATGTTACTATGTTCCCATAAACTTTCATTTTTTTTAAGGAATAAAAGTGGGATTATATATTATTTTTTAAAAGAAAAAAATGCTAAAAGCTGGGGTTTTATGTGCTAAAAATTTCGTCAAAATTATTCAAAACATCACCAGAATAATAACTTTCTTGTAACAAGTTGGCAGTGAACATTCTAGGCAACGTGTGGTGCAAAACATTTTATATTTTTGCCTTATATCTGAAAGAGATGGTTATATTACAAAAGTAATTGCATAACAGCTAAAAGATCGAGATGTTTAATTTTAAATGTCTATATCATAATCATACTCATAGCCTTTTTGTTAAGAAATGGACATCTTTGATTAATTAATAAGAAGACAAAATGTCCAAAAAAGGCTAAAAACCTTTTTGCTCTGTCTAAATCTTTTTAAGGAACCAAATCACATGTGCATTAGTAATTAGGTCGCTTGATTTTGTCCTCTGCATAGTGATTCCACAACGCAAAACTATTGGATACTTAAAATGGTATTAGGACAATGGACTCGGAAACGCGTCTTTAAAAAGACTAAACTACCCTTTTCTTCGGAGTCGGATTCTCAAATGGATCATTTACGCTAATGCATGATATCACATAGATTCTCTTTTGAATGTGGTCGGATCAACTTTTAAACTTATGACTTGGGCCCCCTTATTAATTGCTAAATTAGTTGTTTGTTTTATACTAACCACTTCTTCTTTTTAGATAATTTGAGCAAATGGATTATGGAGTCAAGTAAGATATGGAAGGTGCGTAGTAGACCTTAGCCAGATAAGAAGTGTAACTACGAAAATAGTGAAAGCCCAATAAAGGCTTGTGGACTAAGACATCTCCTTTTATTTATGCTCCACTATCAATATTTCATGATCAATTTTTTTTATAAAGACGAAAATGACCTCCCAAGACCTCGACAAAATACCCGAACCAAACCGAACCGATCCAAATGGACATGAACCAACTTGAAATAGATAAACCAAATTATTCGGATGGTTCTTACTTTTTAAAATTTCGGGTATCGGTTTGTTTTGGGTATTACCCAAAATATCTAAAAATATCCAAAATTAAACCAAATTTCATTGAATTTGAGATATTTAATCAAATCCGAAATTGGAAAATTTATTTTCTGGAATTTTTAACAAAATTGAACCAAACCTCATCATATTAACCGAACCCAAATTACAAGAACTATCTAAATTATCATAAATTAAAACCGAAATATTAGTTTGGATATAAATTAGTTCCCATAAATTTGAACATACCCGAACCAAACTGAACTGGAGTTTTTCCGGTTTCAATTCGGTACTTAATTTCACATACCCGAATTATCCGATACTCAAAATATCCAAACCAAACATCCGAATGCCTAGGCGTAGACCTCAATGAACGTTTGATATTTATTTCCCTTGAAAGATGCCCAAAACTCTAGTCTCTACATATGATGAAACAGTATCTCTCAAATTCTAAATTACTCACTGTTCTTCTTCTCATTGTGGAAACAATAGACAGGAGCTTGCCATTTCTCGTCCTCTAGGACAGCTCCAACTTCAAATGTCATCACATGAGCTTCCCTACCTGCAATTATCTTTCAATATTTTGGTTAATATGTGATGGCTGAGATATCATCTTAAGCAACACAAAAATGACTGACTCATTAAGTCATATAGTGTCGTGATACTCACCTGTATAGAAGATCCATTGCACAGGTCTCTTGGTGACGACATCCTCGTAGTACCATAAGAAGTCAACCTTCTCCCATACGTTGCAAAGAAATCTATTCACTTGTCGTTGACCCAAATAGTTTGCTCCATCTAGCCAGTTTGGCCTCAGGATTCCAACCTTGATCAAGTTAGACAAAAATCAGAGACTAGCTTCAGCAACTTACTAAAACCAATAAAGATCTACAAAATGGACTGTACATGACCATTGCTTATATTGAACTCAAACCAAGGCATACATATACTTGAGAGTATAGTCCAAATATTCCTAGGTCCTGCTCATTATTCCTAGATTCCCTTTGTGGCTCATTGCAGCTTATCATCACAACCATCAACTCAAGTAAATTGTTAATTTCAGATGAAGATAGGGCTCATTCATCAAAGAAGACACGAAAGCATAACATGGTCGTGCACTCACATTGACACGAAGATGCCCATTTCTTACAACAAATACTGAGATCTAAGAAAAAAGAGTAGGCCAAGACTCTCCAAGTATGAAGGGGGGCAAGAGATAACTCATCAAAACGGCTCCATTGCATGAAATGAAGTCATCACTCACCACAAAACTTAGGACAGACTCTCCAAGTTTCTTTCAGGTATTTCAATTTACCAACAAAGCCAAAAAACTACAAAACTGCACATCTCTAAAAGCGTATCACAATGTCAACTCACAGGGTCCCAAACCTCTTCTCTTTGTTTCAAATTTAGATGAATGTTGGAACTTCTCTGGCTTAACTATACTACGAATTCTCCTCAAAATCAACATAAAAACAGACATCTAACCTAATAATCCACATTTCATTCCACAAGTGACAATGACAAAGTGGTAAATACTGACCTGGAAGTGAACGGTACGACAAGTTTTGGAAGCGTCGAGTGTATAGTAGAAAGAGGTGCCATTGTTCCATTCGAGGTCGTAGGTGAGTTTACCAAGCTGCTTCTGGATGATGTTAAAATTACGTCCATTGACCCAGTCGTACCAGAGGTCCACAATCTCCAAGGACCCAGATTTGTTCATCAAAAGCAACGCGTGGAACTGCTCCGGCCATGGCGCAGGTACCGGCTCCGTCTCCGGCTGGTTACCGGCGGAGATTTGGTCGCCGGCGAAGAGGACGAGGAGGAAGACGATGAGGGAGTGGATTCGTGTGGAAACCATGTCGATTGGGTTAATGGCTTAATGCCACGTCTGAGCTCTGTTTCAGATGATGATGATAACTCACAGTAGGAATGTATACAATTCAGATATCTTTCCACGGTGGAATATCTTGTTAAAAAACAAATATTATATATTTTAATCACATTAATATTATATTTATGAAATTTTTCCATTTTTGTCTGCCGAGTTATCATTTTTGTCTGATATTTGTTGTTTATTCAACAAAAAAAAATTCAGATCTGAAAAATTTAATGTGAATGCGATTTAATTTGCTCATGTTAATATGTCTCCGAGTTCGGCTGGTGTTGATTTTTTCAACAATATTCTTGAAAATTTAAATTTATTTGGTATGATGCTTGTTGATTTTTTCAACAAAAAATTGGAATTAATTTTATGAATTATGTAAAATACATATAACTCGAAACTGGGAAAATGCACACCAATGCGTTGTAAACTTGTAATAAAAAGAGGAGCAATATCTCTTCATTTTCATGTAAATAACAAATTTTCTCGATGAGCAATAAACTTAGCATTCAATAAAGAAGAAGAAAAACAATTAGCATTACATATACAAATTATGAGTGAATAATTTGGCAAAGCGTTCTTGGTCTCCTTTGAACCAGCCAACCAACCAATCTTCTTTAATCCTTCATACTCACTAACACACCACTTAAAAGAAAAAATAAAAGAAACACCAAAGAACAGTGACTGTTCAAGAAACGATTAATAGTTTGATCAAAAGCTTTTCTTGCATGAGTGATTATATCTTAATCCATAAACACAATCCCTTAATCTCCTCTTAAATACTACCCAACAAGTCTCTTCTCCTTCATCTCAAAACACACTCACCACACTCTCCTCTCAACAAACATTTTCTCCAAAATGGCTTCTTTTGCTCTGTTCCTCTTCACTCTCCTTGTCCTTTCAAGTAAGTCTCCTTATTGCACCTTTATGATTCAATAATCAAAAGACATTTCACTAACCATAATCTTGTCTTCTTCACAGGTTCATGTTGCTCTGCAACTGGTCCTAACAACAGAAATTCTCAGAACAAAACAGTGTTATCACTTGCAAGCAGGATTGGGATCAACTATGGAAAGTTAGGAACCAATCTCCCTTCTCCTTACCAATCAATCAACCTCATCAAATCAATCAAAGCAGGTCACGTCAAGCTCTACGACGCCGACCCAGAAACCCTAATGCTCCTCTCTCAGACCAATCTCTACGTCACTATCATGGTCCCTAACAACCAAATCATTTCAATCGGCTCCGATCAAGCCGCCGCAGAAAATTGGGTTTCCACCAGCGTCCTTCCTTACCACCCACAAACCCGAATCAGATTCGTCCTCGTCGGAAACGAAATCCTCAGCTACAATTCCGATCAAGACAAACAAATCTGGGCTAATCTAGTCCCGGCGATGCGTAAAATCGTGAATTCTCTTAGAGCTCGAGGGATTCACGACATCAAAGTCGGGACACCTCTCGCCATGGATGTTCTTCGATCGAGTTTTCCTCCGTCGAGTGGTGCATTCCGGGAAGAAATCGCCGCTCCGGTGATGTTACCGTTGCTGAAGTTTCTCAACGGAACAAACTCTTTCTTCTTCCTCGATGTTTACCCTTACTTCCCTTGGTCTACCGATCCGGTTAATAACCATTTGGATTTCGCTCTGTTCGAATCGAATTCGACTTATACCGATCCTCAAACCGGTTTAAATTACACCAATCTTCTAGACCAGATGCTCGATTCGGTTATCTTCGCGATGACCAAGCTCGGTTACCCCAATATCCGTCTTGCGATTTCCGAAACCGGGTGGCCTAATTCCGGTGATATAGACGAAACCGGAGCCAATGTTCTCAATGCCGCGACGTATAACCGGAATTTGATCAAGAAGATGACTGCTAACCCGCCACTAGGTACACCGGCTAGACGCGGTTCACCTATACCGACATTTTTGTTCTCATTGTTCAATGAAAACCAGAAACCCGGTCCGGGAACCGAGAGGCATTGGGGGATTTTGAATCCTGACGGTACCCAGATCTACGAAATCGATTTCAGCGGAACAAGACCGGTCAACAGTTTCGGTTCGTTGCCTAAACCGAGTAACAATGTTCCGTTCAAGGGGAATGTGTGGTGTGTGGTGGTCGAAGGGGCTAGCGAGGCGGAGTTAGGGCAAGCGCTTAACTTTGCTTGCGGAAGAAGCAATGCCACTTGTGCAGCTTTGGCGCCAGGTAGAGAGTGTTACGCGCCGGTTTCGGTTACTTGGCACGCAAGCTATGCGTTTAGCTCGTATTGGGCTCAGTTCCGGAACCAAAGCTCTCAATGCTACTTTAATGGCTTGGCGCGTGAGACCACTACCGATCCTGGTGAGTTTTTTTAAACTTCTAATACTTGTCTCACAAGGAAACTCGAGACAGACGTAAATACCCTTTTATTGCAATTGTGGTTTTTTATGGAGCAAGGACATTTATGGAATATGTTAAATACTCTTATGATTGTAATGAATGTCTTCTACAGGAAATGAGCGTTGCAAGTTCCCTAGCGTTACCCTGTGAGACTGCCTCAGGACTCTGGCGTGAAGAGAAAGGATCAAAAGATCATTAATCATTCGTATTAATTATGTCAATCTAATTCTTGATATTGATTTCCTTTTTATTGCAAGTTTTCACTCCTTGTTTCCCATTGTTGAGAAAGATCGAATAATCAATAAACATTTGTTACTAATACTTTATGCGAAGGTTGCATCTTCTCTCTCATGTCTCATCTATCCAGTAATATACTATTAATGTGTTTGAAGAATATTATGAGAAAATGATATAAGGCATGTATTCAGAAATATATTAATGTGTTTGAAGAAAAATACGAGGAAATGATATAATAAATTATGAGAGAATTATTACGTATAACTAATTCATCAAGAACATACAGGTTTGATCATAGCTAATTCACTATTATCATTTATCACCAAACTTGTAAAATACAAATGACATATCGCATCGCATAAAAAAACTAGGGTTTTTTTAAATTAAATATATCTACGTCTTCCTTCTTTAATCTAATAGTACAAGTCAAAAACGATTTTGCTATTTAAAAAAAAAACTCGATTCTCTTTTTCTTTTATACAGAAACCGTTCTCTCTTTCTAAAAATAAATAAATAATATAATAAGAAAAATTCTTTAAAATAATACTAAAATATATTTTTGTTTCAAACATATCATTATTATATTATTTTTCTCCAAAAATACCACAAAATTTTATTTTTCCAAAAATACCACACACTAAAAATAATTTTTTAAGGGTTTATAATTTAAAATTTTGAGTTTGAATTTAGTATTTTGGGTTTAGAGTTTAGTTTTTAAAATTTATGGTTTAATTTTTAGAGATTAGGGTTTAGTTTTGAGAGTTTAAAGTTTAGTTTTAATTTTGTGGTATTTTTGGAAAAATAAAATTTTTAGTAATTTTTTGAAAAAAAAATCTTAAAATAGTATATTTAGAACAAAAACTTATTTTTGTGATATTTTTGAAAATTATCATTTTAATTATTCAAATTATGTAGATACAATTTATATTAAAAACTAAATCAAAACATATCTACAATTGTTCTACAAATTGTTATTGTTTTGGTTAGAAAAGAAAGACCTTGAAGTCCGTGCGTGAGCACAAACGATCGGAGAGCCACTCTTTCTGAAAAAAACAAAAGAGTTGCCGCAAAAATTATAAAATGGAGTCATCCACTAGTAGACCATTTTTTTTTTGGTCTTGTTTGGGTCTTTTAAAATCCAATTTGGTCTATAGTTTATGTTATCCAGTTTATAGCAATATTTAATTTATGTATTGGACGACAAAATTTTTTTTACGTATTGTTCTCTTAATTAATACAAAATTAATTTTGGTGCTGTTGAAACTATAAAATTTCTTAAAAGGTTTCACACTTAAGAGTTAAGAGGAGGATACACCAAATTCTCACATAAATATTTTTAATTTAAATTTTTAAAAAGAACAAATTTTAGATGTACTTCTCACTATTTAGAAGTTAACATTAAAGTTTTATAATATATTTTTTAAAAATCTACATTAGTTATTTCTTTTTAGAATATATATGGTTCAATAAAATCTTATAAATCGCATAAAGTGCCTGCAATTTGGAAATAAAATCATTAAAATAATGGCCAAATTAGGAAACATCATAATTATGTGTAGATTGTTTATATGGTAGGAGTTACAGACACAAATAAAATTAAAATTGTAAGAAAAATTGAAATGAAGGGTAATAAATGATCGATGTAAAAAAAAAAGAAAAAAAAAAGATGGTAATAAATAAATATATAAATAAAAAAAAAGTTTGTATATTGGTGTAAGTATCTCCTCTGTTTTGTTTTATTATATAATCTCTGTGAAAGTTGCCATGCTTCTGCAGCGGTGCCAACCAACTGGTGAAAATCGTAATCACGACATGGACATGCTCTCGTCTCTTTCTACCTTACTTGCTTCTTCATCTCTCTCGTCTCTCTATGCAATTTCACAATAATCCCTTCTTGCTTCTCTCTCTCTCTCTCGCCTAAGCCATGGTGGCGTCCACGTCTCTGGGACCTTCGATTCTCGTTTCTTACGGCTCGTCTTCTCTTGAATTTCGCGATTCTGGGCTCCGATTGATGTTAAATCGCAAGGGTTTTGGCCGACGAACTTCACGCCGGGGATCTCGTGTTCACTGCGAGTCCACGGCGAGTTTCTTCGCTTGAAAGTTTTTTTTGCTTTTCGATTTCGTCCTCTGATCGATTTCTTTGTATATTTACCCTTTTGGTTTGTGGAAATTAAAAATTGCTCTTTTTTACTTTTCGAGCTGGTCAATTTTGAGTTTAAGATACTTGTCTGTAACATCAATTGTGTGTACCTTTCTTATAGATTCAGGAGAAGGAGTTAAGGCGGTGTTCGCCATTCTTGGAACGATCATCACTGCCAAGGGAGGCTGCTTTGCACTCTAATGACTGGAAGGCTGTTCCTGATATTTGGAGATCATCTGTGGAGAAGTACGGTGACAGAGTTGCGGTTGTGGATCCCTATCATGAGCCGCCTTCTACATTCACGTACAAACAGGTAACGGTGCTTGAGTCACACTCACATACTTTTGGAACAGAGGTTTTTAAGCAGGACTCGGTTTGTTAACATCATATGTAACACGAATGTGGAAACCTCGTAGCTTTTTTGCTGGTTTGGTCACCATACATAACAAACTCAGATTGAGATATGCTATTTCTACATATTATCAGGATTAAGATACTGTTATGCACCTGCTTTTCGCCAACTTTATATCTGCCCGATAAATTCTTCTTGTTACTAGATAGGTGGGTCATTACTTTTGAAGTTTTCAGTGATGTTAAATTTGCTTCCATTTCAATTATCTTAAACTGCAGTTGGAACAAGAAATTTTGGACTTTGTTGAGGGTTTGCGAGTCGTTGGAGTGAAAGCAGATGAGAAGATTGCACTTTTCGCTGATAACTCCTGTCGGTGGCTTGTTGCTGATCAAGGTACTCGGTTGATTATATACAACAGTTTCAAATTCTACGCAGTAGAAAAATCACTATATATTACATAATTTGCTTAATGCTTGAGGCTTAACCGTTATTGGATGATGTTATTAAACTTGGAATACTGAGCTTGTCGGTGCTTACCTTACACATTAATTATTGGTCATTTCCATATGAGAGACAACCAATGATCTGTCAAGATAGTCTTGGGCTGTTTCTGCTCTTTGCTTTTCTTCCTTGTAAATTTGTGGTGCTTCACCCATCCAATCACCTAAATAATATCTCTCCATTCTCTAGATGATCTGTCGAGATAGTCTTGGGCTGTTTCTGCTCTTTGCTTTTCTTCCTTATAAATTTGTGGTGCTTCACCCATCCAATCACCTAAATAATATCTCTACATTCTCTAGATGTTTCGGAAAGAGAATAAATTTCAACCTGAAGGCTTCTAAAGGTCTTACTTCAGTTCGAAAGCCTTTCATTTGAAAGATAGTTGTCTATGGCTAAATTTCATGCCCAAAGAAGTGAGTCTTGGTGGAATTTTTCAGTTGAAGAAAACATGGAAAATTAAATTGCACTCACAGTTTGCAATAACCTCATGATGCTTGTATGTTAAGTTGTTTTAACTTCCTTGCTTCACTGCAATAATTCTAATTATTTCGTTTGGTTCTTCGATTTTTTCTTTTTCTCCGCAGGTATTGGTATGTTTATGTACTCTTTACTACTTTATGCCAGGTATAATGGCCACAGGAGCAGTCAATGTTGTTAGAGGATCCAGATCCTCTGTTGAAGAGTTATTGCAGATATATTGTCATTCGGAAAGGTATGCCTAGACCTTTTTGTTCTTTTGTTGTTCAAGTAAATATCTTACTCGAGAGAGAGGCTAGCAAATTACTTTATTCATATTTTATTGCTATATACCAACCACATTTACTTACCACTTGTGTCATCATAATTTCTTGTTCTCATGAACCATTTTTAGAATTTCTGTCACTTCAAATAACATCTAGCTGTCCTGCTGAGTCCAAGAGAGATTTCATTTGGTGTCATGAGATCCGTAGTCTTGATTAGGTGTAATTTTAGTCAACGTCTTGATTTTGCACTTGTCTTATCATTCTTCATCATGTGAGTCTGTGACTCTCCTATAGAAATTAATCAAGGAGATTCTTGAATGACAGAGACAGAAGTATTTGGTCGTCCTTCAATATGACGTGTACTGTCTATTTCGTGCAGCTAGTGGTTTTTATTTGTCTTTTGAATTGCCTTTTATGTGTGTCTCCAGTTCCTTGGTTTCAAATTTGTTTACAACACAAGAGTTTTGATAACTTCTAGTGATTTGTCTTGCAGTGTAGGCCTTGTTGTGGATAACCCTGAGTTTTTCAACCGCATTGCTGAGCCATTTTTATACAAGGCACCTCTAAGATTTGTGATTCTTCTCTGGGGGGACAAATCGTCGTTGGTTACAGCGGGTAGGCAGACACCAGTCTATAGTTACAACGAAATTAAAAAATTTGGACAGGAGAGACGTGCAACATTTGCAGGATCTAATGATGCTGGTAAGCGGTGGATCTACTCTTTTACATAGCGCTTAAGTGTTTTTGGCAGTGCTAACAAATGAATGACTGCAGGGAAGTATGAATATGAATTCATCAATCCAGATGATACAGCTACAATTATGTATACCAGCGGAACCACGGGAAATCCAAAAGGTGTTATGCTTACACATCAGAATTTGTTACACCAGGTTCAAGCCATTACTTCTCATAAAAAACAGTGTCTTTATGTCATCATTTATAAAATACTGAGTTTGCTATTACGTTCTGAACAAAATTCTTTGTTCTTTTGTTTATTGAATTACTCTACAGATAAGAAATTTATCCGGATTTGTGCCTGCTGAAGCTGGGGAAAGATTTCTAAGTATGCTGCCATCATGGCATGCCTATGAACGGGCTTGTGAATATTTCATATTTACATGTGGAGTTGAGCAAATGTATACATCTATAAGATTCTTAAAGGTATGTCTCTATGTTATGTTACACAATGACATTCTAAAGAAGCATCTTATCCTTGAAAATGGGTGAAGATGAAACTTTGCACTGAGTCAAGTATTTCATTTATTTTTTTCCCTTTGGCTTTGAACCGTTTTTTCCTTTTTTTTTGGTATAGGATGATCTCAAGCGGTATCAACCACACTATCTTATTTCAGTTCCTTTAGTATATGAGACACTCTACAGGTATGCTGCTTTACAAGTAAAAATAATTCACACGGTTCAAGTACTTTCAGATAGGTTCTGTCGATCGAGCTTATGATTCACTGTTTCATTTCTATATGTACATGTTTTAATATATGTATGTATCTTGAAGCCATCTCTAGCAGCTGAGAGACTTCTAAGTTAGTCTGATCAGCTGAATGGAATCTAACATTTCCCTCATGGCTGTTTCTACTCAGTCATTCCAGATTTATCATGAATTATTTGCGTCAATGATTTTAGTCATTACATTTTTCTCAGCATCCTCAACCATTTTAACTGCTAAACATTTTGCAGCGGGATTCAAAAGCAAATTTCTACAAGCTCCGCTGCTCGTAAATGTTTGGCTCTTACATTGATCAGAGTCAGCCTGGCATATTCGGAAATGAGAAGAATTTATGAGGTTCATGACCCAGATGATGTCCTCTTTTGTATTTTGTGCTGCCTAATTATTTGGTTAAAAGAGTTTTTCTGCTTGTTCCTATTTGTGATGCCCGGAGTCATGATAAGTTCTTTGCTCTTGTTTGCAGGGTCTTTGTTTGACGAAAAATCAAAAGCCTCCAATGTATATTGTTTCTTTGGTGGATTGGTTGTGGGCGAGAGTAGTTGCGTTTGTCCTATGGCCATTGCATATGTTGGGTGAAAGGCTTGTGTACAAAAAAATTCGTTCGTCTATTGGAATATCAAAGGTAGTATTACAACATTCTACTTCTTTTTCTTTTACTAGTTTTATATTTCTAGCCGAAGAAATATTATTTTACCTTACAAGACAGATTTTAGGACTGACGTGCAGTATATTCTTTGTTCCTCCAGGCTGGTGTTAGCGGAGGTGGCAGTTTACCTATGCATGTTGACAAGTTTTTTGAGGTTAGACCGCCAATATTGTTTCTTGAAATTAGAGATAAATATATGTTTTCAAACAAGGTACTCTGACCATATCTAAACAAACTTTGTTCTTTGTGGAGGCCATCGGTGTGAATCTACAAAATGGGTATGGTTTGACAGAAACCTCACCGGTTGTCTCTGCGCGGAGGCTTAGCTGTAATGTAAGTTTAAACCCTCACCTCAATGACCTTTCCTTTGGAGATCATGGGAATATAAGCTCTCATCTTGCATCAAGTGTTTGGGTCACAATTAGTTCGAAAGAGCTATTAAAGAATCTATCTAGCAAAATAGCGTTTAGAGGACATTTCAATTCTCCTATCTTTTCTGTTTTTATATTATTCATCCATTTTTCATGTCTGCTTCTTCTTCTTCTTTTTAATATAATTTGGTGGAGTATGTCAACTAGTTAATATTGTATTTCGTACTTTTCTATGAAGGTTCTTGGCTCAGTTGGGCATCCTATTAAAGGTACAGAATTTAAAATTGTAGATCATGAGACTGGTAGCGTTCTCCCACCTGGTTCAAAGGGCATTGTCAAAGTCAGAGGCCCACCGGTTATGAAAGGTTACTATAAGGTGACACACACTTTCTGCTCTTTGTTTAATTACTATTGTACGACAGAGTTGGGAAAGGATGGCACAGCAGTTTTTAGCTATCAAGTTTTCTGTCAATGAGTGTATGTATATTGGCTTCCATGGTGGGTTTGCTGATGGATACTGCAGAGAATTTTATGTTACTTCTTCAGTCTTGTCTGCTCCTGTTCCTCGGATCAGTTTATTATCTTAAAAGAAAGAGCTTACTCGAGTCTGTCTTGTGCTTTCCGTAATCGTTGATGGCGACCGAGTTTTATTGTCTTACACCATCTTTCATCAAAAAAGATGGACACCTAGTTTAACTGTTTAACTCTTTTCACTCATCATTCTCAATCTAAAGAATATCATTGGAATCCTGCAATCCATTTCCATTTTCTTATTTCAACATTTGTGAACTTCTCAAACATTCTGTGTTTTGGATAAATGCTTTGGATTTGATGATGAGATCAGATTAACTCATATTTTTGTTGGTTAGCTCAGAATCCACTGGCCACCAAGCAAGTTATAGATGAGGATGGATGGTTAAGCACTGGAGATATGGGTTGGATTGCTCCTCAGCACTCAACAGGACGGAGTCGTAGCTGTGGAAGTGTCATCGTTCTTGAAGGCCGTGCCAAGGACACAATTGTACTTTCCACAGGTATATCATTTTTATTTCACTTTGTTGTGAGTGCCCGCATAAATCGGTTCCTCATAAATCTGAAATAAATTTCTTTTTCCCTGGTCTCTGTATGGTAAGCATACATTTTAAACACTGCAAGTCAGCAAAATGCGCTTATCGAAACCCTCTTGCTGCTAAAATATTGCGAAAACGGTTTGATAGCAGTTTGATTATTGTAGGTGAAAATGTGGAACCATTAGAGATTGAAGAAGCGGCCATGAGAAGCAATTTGATTCAACAAATAGTGGTTGTTGGACAGGTACATGTTTGAGACTTTGATTAAGGAACAATAGTACAGGCTGTTTCAGTTATTTATTATTCGGATGTGATTGCGTTCTCAGGATCAACGCCGCCTTGGAGCTATTATTAAACCAAACAAAGAAGCAGCAGAAGGTGCAGCAAAAAATAAAATTTCACCTGTAGATCCTGAAGTTAACGAACTTGGCAAGGAGACTCTAACGAGTATGATCTACGAAGAACTGAGGAAATGGTAATGATTCATCCCCATAAATAGTGAATAAAGTTTTTCTTGAAAGCTTAGTCCAAATGTATAGCTTAAATCGGTACTAATACCTACCTAATCCACACGAGGATCAAGACTTCAACTAGAGCTGTACGTAGTTTTTACTCTTTTGGCATTTAACCACCAAAAAAAAACTTGAAATCCAAGTGTTACTCTTAGAGCGTTTGGATCCCTTTTACCTCTCTCATGGAGGATTAAGTTATCAAGTGTACGCTTAACATAATTGGGAGATTAGAGGATTAAGTTTTTGAATGAAAGGAGAGCAAGGAAAGGAACTCATATTTTTGTATGTATAAACCATGATGCAGGACATCTGAATGCTCGTTCCAAGTTGGTCCGGTTCTCATCGTGGACGAGCCCTTCACGGTACAATCCTTATAGCCTTTTTCTTTTGGTTTGCTTTCATTGATACTTATCTTCATTTGCGACTCAAAGGATTCGGACCTCATGTGACTGTTCTATGAATATCATTACAGATAGACAACGGTTTGATGACTCCGACAATGAAAATAAGACGGGACAAGGTGGTGGATAAATACAAGGATGAGATAGACAGACTCTACAAGTAGAATTTGCATATTTTAGCATAGCATCCTATTTTTTTTAGCTTTATCTTGTTAAGGATTAGCAAAACTCTGGAACGGTTCTCACTCCCGTGTTGATATTAACTATAGACATCAGTTCAGGCATTAATAAAAACAAGTAAAGCACACCAATTCACGGACAGTTATATGGTATTTGGCAAGGAAGCCGTTGACTTTTTTCAGCCTTTGACCGAGGACTATTGGATTCGCCAGAGTCTACTGCACCATAGATCCTTACTGGATCTTCCTGGCCAGTCACAAACTACGACCAGCAGTCAGTAGAACCAATAATTGAGAGGAACAAGAGTCGATTAAACCGGAATAAACAAACGTATGTTGTAAGGCTTTGAGCTAATGAGCTATCTAACCTTTTGTATTGAGTGAAATGGTTGTTTTAGAGTCAAAATTGTAAGCTTTTTTTTATTATAGTTTATGGCGCAAACCTCAAAAGTGACTCCTTGAGACATAAATATATTATCTCTTGGTGCTAAAAGCAGTTAAGTGAGATGTGGAAAGTGGTGTAAGACCATGCCTTTGTTATATAATATTGTTTGCATTAATTTACTCCAACTTGCAGGATATACATAAATATCGGTACAAGCCAATATGCAAAAGCAACAGAAGCTGCATTTGTAAGACAGCTTGTTAGAGGAAACAGAGATACGAAAACGGTGAGAAACCAAGGCGAAAGTTGCTGCAAGAGCGGGCCGGGTTACGCCACGCCCCTCCTCGCTATGTCTGGTCCTCGAGAGAAACTCATCTATGTCGCTGCCATATACCCAGGTAAACTATTTGTTGCCCTTTATATATATATCTAGAGTAGAATTAAGAGTGTAAAAGATCAGCTAATGTCAAAAAGACTTGGTCTCAAACGTCGTCGTGTTGGCGCTTGTCTTTTGGAAACCGGTTTGGTCCAGGAACCGGGCAAGAGAAGCCAGATTACTTAGCAACGGTGGATGTGGAACCGAGTTCAGCGACATACTCTAGTGTCATCCATAGATTGCCAATGCCTTATCTTGGAGACGAACTTCATCACTCAGGCTGGAACTCCTGCAGCTCTTGCTATGGTGATCCTTCTTGCCAAAGGCGTTATCTCATCTTGCCCTCTCTTCTGTAAGAAACTAAGCAACACCCTTCCTCTGTTTTTGGTTCTGAAAAGTTCTCATGTTCTGTCTTGCACATGTTGGAAAAGGTCTGGTCGCATCTACGTGATCGATACAAAAACAAACCCGAGCGAACCATCTCTGCACAGAGTGGTGGAGCCTGCAGAGATTTTGGAGAAGACGGGATTGGCTTATCCGCATCAACCGCATTGCTTAGCTTCCGGAGACGTTCTTGTGTCTTGTCTTGGGGACAAAGATGGAAACGCCGAAGGCAGTGGGTTTCTCTTACTTGATTCCGAGTTTAACATCAAAGGAAGGTAACTTCGAAATTGTACTGTTTCTTGGACGGCAAGAATGAAGTAAAACTTAATCTCCCGCTTAGGGCTTTGAGTAACATGCTAGTTAAATCCTTTAAATAGGTGGGAAAAAGAAGGAAACAGTCCTTTGTTTGGGTATGATTTCTGGTACCAACCTCAGCACAAGACGATGATCAGTTCCTCTTGGGGAGCACCAGCTGCGTTTACCAAAGGGTTTGACCCAAAGGACGTCTCTGATGGCTTGTATGGAAAGCATCTACATGTCTATAGTTGGCCCGAAGGCGAACTGAAACAGATGCTTGACCTTGGTGATACCGGACTTTTACCCTTAGAGGTAAACCCTAATCTCGCAATCTAAGCTTATACTATTTTCTTCTTCCACAAGAAATCACCTCTTCCTCTTGCTCTGTTTCGTGGTGCAGGTAAGATTCTTGCACGATCCGGCTAAATCTACGGGATTTGCAGGGTGTGCGTTGTCGAGTACTATAGTAAGATTTTCCAAGAACGAGGATGAAACATGGAGCCATGAGGTAGATTTTTCAACACTATGATGAATCTTGTTCATTTGTTTAGATTTTTTATCTAACATCAACCTCCAATTTTAAGGTGGTGATTTCGGTGGAACCTCTGAAAGTCGAGAACTGGATTCTCCCAGAAATGCCAGGGCTTATCACCGATTTTCTCATATCACTCGATGACCGGTTCCTCTATTTTTCCAACTGGCTTCACGGAGATATTCGTCAGTACAACATCGAGGACCCGGAAAACCCTGTTTTAAGCGGTCAACTACACATAGGAGGGCTAATCCAAAAGGGAAGCCATGTCTTGGCCGTAGGAGAAGAAGACAAAACTTTCCAATTCGATGTCCCTAAGATCATGGTCTGTTGAACAGATATTGATCATGGTACTTGTTATACACGCTATTGTAATTATTATTGATGTTTTGTTTTTTTCTTAGGGTCGGCGTCTGAGGGGAGGTCCTCAGATGTTTCAGCTGAGCCTAGACGGGAAGCGATTATACGTGACGAACTCGCTCTTTAGTGTGTGGGACAAACAGTTTTACCCAGAGCTTGTGGAGAAAGGCTCACACATGTTGCAGATTGATGTTGATACAGACAAAGGTGGTCTCTCCATAAACCCTAACTTCTTCGTCGACTTTGGGTCCGAACCGGATGGTCCTGCGTTGGCTCACGAGATGAGATATCCTGGCGGGGACTGCACCTCCGATATCTGGGTTTAGTTTTGTACACCAAACAAGCGATTTCTATGGAAATTGGAACGGAATTCAATTTTTTTTTGTAAATGGGTTTGTGTGAATATAATAAATGTTGATACTTGAGATGCAACAAAAATACACTTGGAATAGTAATGGTCAAAAGCCAAAATGTTGGGTATAAAAATTAAAAGTAAAAGAGAAGAGAGATGCAATAATATAACATCGGTGATTCTCTTCAATACGTTCATTGCATAGATCTAGAAATAGATAAATATCATGTACTAGGATTATACCCGGTGCTACACACCGGAAAAGTTTTCAATAGTTGCATAATTTACATTTTATTAATATTGAAACTACTAACTTAAAATCTTTTTTATTAAAATCGAATATAATTGGACGACTGAAATCTTCGTAAAAATTATTTAGGTACAGTAATAGAGATACCTAAGACTCTAAAAGTGAAATCAAGACTTTAAAATAGATTGAAATATTATGATGTTATTTCACTCTCTAGTCTAACAATGTCTTACACAAGTGTTATTAAAACTTGTAACATTGAAACAGATAAGAATAAAAATGTATTTATCATAAAAATAAAAATTCATTTAAATTGTAAAAGTTGTAAAATAAAAAGGAGTTTATGTTTGTGAAAATTGTTCTGCATTGCACTCTTTTCTATGTCTTTCTAATGATGTTGTTTTATTTTCTTCTTCATTCGCAAAATCGTTTTATGATTTTCTATTCTTTCTTATTGGTCTATTTTGTTTCACTTCCCTTTCTTTCATCCTATAAATATTGAAAAAATAATAATACTTCGATCCAAAACGTAGCAATTAGCAAACATATTAGAACATGCTAGCTACTTGAAGATTGTAAAGTTACTTAATAATAATAAAAAAAAATATATTAACAAACATAATTATTGGGCTTTGGCTCATGTTCTGAATGTTGACATGGCTAGCTTTAACTCACTGATACCCACAGATAACATGCAACCTCTATTGTGTTGCTAACTTGCTCGTCAAACTGTCCAACTACACTTTGAGAATATTTAAGTTCATACAAAAAACGGAGAAAGCCAAATATAGAAAAGAAAGCCAAAAACGTCTAAACCCTTAGATGACAAAAACACGACTTAGAAAACAGAATGAATATAAACGATAATATCAACAATGAAGCGAACAAAAAGTAGTTACCTTAACTCGTATTTCAGCAACTTTTGGTCAAATGCACTGCTTTAAACCATCTTTTACGCTAAAATACGTCGATGGAGCAGAATTGTAGTCCTAAATGAGTAAATGTATCGTAGAATAATGAGAACTTGAAAGTTAGACACATTAAAATAATACATACAATATACCGACAAAGATCGAAGAAAAATACAGACCTATGACTTTGACTCGTAGTAAGGTTGGGGATTCTAGAACGGTTCATGATGATTGTGTACCAAGAGGCAAATTGACGAATCAAAAGCATTTTTAGAATGATTAATTACAACAGATTCGTTTATAAAGAAATTTGAGGGAGTTATAGAGATTTTGGCTCCGTATAAGTGGAGGACGTGGGCATATTGAAGAACGTGGATAATTTTTCCCATAAATAAAATTATACCATGATAATTTTTATTTATTTTTTGTTATATTTTGATAAATTTGCCATATGGCATCATATGATTGGTCATGTGACTTGTACTTTAGTATATAAAGGATAAACTTGCCATATGACATCATATGATTGGTCATGTGACTTGTGCTTTAATATATAAAGGATACTATCTCAAAATTGTGTCCGAAACATTTCACTAATCTGAGATTTGTACCCTTTTACACGGTCTGAAAGTTTTGAAATATTGTTAAAAGTTATGTAGATTGGCGTCCCTCATGAGTTTGGTCCTCATTTTAAATGGACCGTCACGTTAATTTGATTTTTTTCATATTCTATTTATGTGAAACGACGTGGTTTACCGTTTACGTAGGGGACCTTGTCTTTTTAGACTTTGCTGTAGTATTTTCTTATTTAATTCCTCTGCTACTTGCTACAAAACGTTTATATATAGATAAATCGTGGAAGTTCATAGCTTTCAGCTTATAATCGATCCACTTGCTCGAAGCCAACCGATAATAATATTGCGTTTAACGTATAAATCATCTTTTCCAAATGGAATTGAACTAGTGATCTTGAATACTCATTTTCAAACTACTAAACCACTACCACTTGCTAAAACCTACTATATTCATCTCATAAAAACATAACCCTTAGATTTTCGTGATGAGTATAACCATTGACGACTCACCGCCTTGTCAGATCGTGTCAAGCTCTTCTCCGACACGACTCCACTGACGGCGGAGAAGGTGTGTGGTAAGCCACTCCATTACAAAGGATCAAGTTTCTACCATCAGTGCCGGTCCAATATTTTCAGATACCCTGCGCAAAATACCCGGCCAAGTTGTGGAAGGATTGGATTTGGCCAGGATCATTGGCAAGTTCGGATCTGAGGATGGAGATCTTGTTACGCCCGTCGTCATCGCCATCGCCGACTGCTGTCAGATTTCGTAGATCTATTTGCAACAATTAATGGTATATCTATTTAGACTACTTGTCTAGTCGTTTTCATTAATTTCTGGTTTGTTCTTCGTTAGGATCAAGTATTAAAACAAATGATGTGATGAAGCAATTTTAGAATGAAGCTTATTTAGATAAATATTAATAGACAAACATCGTGATCGTCTTTCTAATTAGAGCTTTTGTGCCACACACAAAACAATGATTGTGCATGTATTATTGACCTTAATTTTGGTCACTCGCTCATTGCTAATTTGATTTCAGATCACGTTACTAGTATATGTAGAATATGTCTTTAGAAGTTTAGATGAATTTGATAGTTGTGTTATCGGTGGTTCGTGAAATCGACACACTCATCAAAGTAACTTTATATATTTGTGTCTCCCTTATCCACAACTAAACAGGCTAGCCATTCCACCCCAAATGGCACAAAACATTAAAGCATATTCTATCAATGTGAAATCTTTATCATATATCATGTGTTATACCTCGAACAACCTTGTATACAACAAAGTCATCAGGGTGAGCTTGTCTCAACGAGCTAGCTATGGTTGTAACGTTGTAAGATTTTAAGACATTCTTGTTACTGGCTGTTGCATCGGATCCAAGATAGAGACCCTGAAAGTTAATTCAACAAAACATTTACAACGAATTATTGGTTCCAGAAAAACAAAACAGGAAAACTATGATTAGTGACCTCTTAAATTTGGGATGGGACGTTGCCTTCTCTATAGTTACGAGCAACTTTGATAACACGAACAAGTGCTTGTATCTGATTCTTCACGGTTTCGTTATACTGATCTATTGCTGGTAAAGAAGAAGAGGATTCCCTGTCTCTAGAACTCCTGAAAGGAAGCGGAATCATCGTTTTTTAAAAATTTATAGAAACCAAAGTGTGTGGTAAGCCTTTGCACCGGCGAGAAAGGCGTCATGAAGGTGTGTGATAAGCCTTTGCACCGGCGAGAAAGGCGTCATGAAGGTGTGTGGTAAGCCACTCCATTACAACGGATTAAACTTCTACCATGTGGTCCTCGATTTCCTGATTCATGGAGGACATATGGTCGGCGACAACATGGTTGTAGTCGTTTCGATCTACGCTAGGGAGTTCATAGACGAGAACTTCATCAAGGGCCATCAAAGTGCATGTACTGTTTACATGACTAACTGTGTACTACAAACTCCAATGAAATTCAGGTGCGAGCTAATCACTGTTCTTTCTGTTTCAAAATATAATTAGTTATTTTAGAAGTTTTTCTGGTTTCAAAATATAAGTTGTTTTCACAATCCTAGCCTATGTATTTTTTAACTTTATTGAATATTGTGACCACTAGTATTCTCCAGTCTCTTTTATGATTAATTAGATTATTTTTATTATATATATTAAATGATACTTTTTAGAAGAAAAATAGTTTCTTAATATTCGCGCTAAAACAACTTATATTTTTAAAACAGAGATAATATTTTTTTGTAATTTATGAGATTATATATATTTTTAAATGAAATATATATATATATATATATATATTATTTTTTTGTAAATGAGAAAATATAGTTTATACATATTTAATCATCAACCAAATTTTTTTAATTTCATTAACATAAAAGCTTATAAATATAAATAGTAATCAAATGCACAAAACTATAAAATTATTGTTGGATTAATATATAATTGATGAATAAAAAAATATATTTTTCAAAAATTATTTAATTTCATGTGACATAATTTTTAAATTTTAGTTTCATTTGCTCCTGCCCGAGAGAGCTTAAAGGTTCCCATCACAAGAGTAACTACTTTACTTGACTTTGATTTGATTAGGCACTGATTCTCATCTCGTTGAAGTCAAAGTTCATCAAGACAACTAACCGAGTCGAAGCTCTATAGGATTTGGACCTACGACATTAAGTTTTGGAGACCCACATTCTACCAAACTGCTCAATAAACTATCTAAACTAAGCGTAAGTCAATAAACTATCTAAGTGTCCGTTTTCTTCTTTCTTTATATTAAGTGGAAGTTTATTGTTGGTTTTGATTCCTCAATGAAGAGTTTAGCTAGTTGCTAGTAGGAAGATCATTGTTGATATCATGACTAACTAATTGTTATAAAGGAAGGCATTATAGGACAGAGGTGGCCAAACTATCAATCTCATAAGGGAGGAAAGCCGCCTCATAATCGAAAGCAAGCGCCCAGTGGAGCCATGATGTAGGGGGAATCTATTTCAAGAGACTCATTCTCAAAATGAAGGAAAAGGGAAATCGACGGTTGGTTGTTACTCCTGATGGACCTTATAGTCAAGCTCCTTTGTTCCTTCGGACCCTCGAAAGGGTTGGGACAGCTTTAGAGGTGAAAATGAAGAGCTACGGCTGATCGAAAATCAAAGATAGGCGCATAGTTCAGTGATCTATCCACGAAAGAGGGAACCACACAAAAATCTTTGATGACTTATCGACTGTCTTGCTTAAGAAATGGTTACAAGAAAATGCTTTAACCCGAGAAAAATATTTTCTGTCAACAAGATGGTGTCCTCATTGAGCTTAAAATCGAGTGAGATCGGTGGCAAAGCGCTCCGCATGAGTACAGATGTTTGCAATCTAACATCCATGATGGTCGGGATAGAAGGCTTCTTTCGAGGAAGTGAAGGTTGGGAGCTCTTTATTACCACTGCACTCGGTCATTGAATCTTTTTGTGCCTGCTTTAGAAGACGGCACAACCACTTCGGAACAAATATCATGCATACATAGGAACCCGCTCTGCTAAGTCTTTTAGAAGAGACTCTACAGATAGGTCAATCGATTCAGGTGTCAAGGCATTCCTAGTCAAACTGGCTGTCTTGGGGCTTGGGGAATTAGATCGTTGGTAGTGGCTCAATCTATAGATAAAAAGCCCTACGATGGGAAAGTACCACTAAATCTTTGGTTCCCGAGGTTCAGATTGGACCAGTCTAGTTTCTTCGGTTACTGGACGTACTTTTTCCCTTATAAGCGATGAGAAACCGGCCATTAGTTTCAAAGCTCCAATAAGAGAATATAGATCCATGACTAATGTGCCGAGTGTGGTGTTTAATTTTATTTTTATTTTTTTTTAAATTTAAAATTTTAAAATTATTTTATTTAATTTTAATTATTTGAATTTAATTTAATTTTTTAATACTTTTAGTCGCATCGGCCAAATGTTGGTTTATTTCGATATTGCATAATTTAAAGTTGCGTCATTGAAAAATCTAACAATTCAAAATTTGAATTGCATATTGCAGCGATTGATCGCAGGATGTTGCAATAGACAAACAAACAACATTGGTTGTAGTCGTTGTGACATGTCAAACGAACAAGGCCGTAGTCAAGATCATTGGCAAGTTAAAAAAAATCGAACCGTAAACTACATTCTACACGATGCTATATTTTTCTACTGTAAATATTTTATGAATTAATTTGCAATGGAATTATCGGCTTTCGCAACACACTTAGAAGAATTTGCAAAGAGTAAGAAAGTTATCACTTTCTTTTCAATCTCGCATAACTCACGTTTTGTTGTAATGCTAAGATGGACAGATTAGCATAAAGTGCCCGACTACATCTGTATGATACGATTTATGTAAATTTTGTACCAACATTTTGGATTTTTGAACTATTATGATTTTATTAAGTTTTTGACAACAACAAAAAAAATATACGATTAATTAAACATTAGTTGCTTTTCAATATGATAAATCTCAAATGTTTTTGAAATTCGAAATTATATTGATATGATTTCCGATTAACTTATAAAATGGTTATTTAGTCGTCATGCATAACTTAGTACAATATTAGTTAATGTTAAAAGAAAAAAAAAATCAGATTATCCAATAACTTTTGCGCGGGTTAATTCTAGTTAATTTTGTTTAACATCTTATTCATTCATTAATGTAAAATCAGATACAATAGTTGATACATTCTAAATACATACACACCACAAAATACATAATTAATCATAACAATGAACCATGAAGAAGTGAATTTACACAATACTACAAAAGCCTCACTCGCTAACGAATTAGCAATTTTGTTATGAGATCGTCGTTTTTGGCTATCATCTCTTGGATGAAATTCCACTAATCTAATGTTATCGAAGATACGCAATATATTTTCTTTCACCGATTTGCTACTGTTTCATAAACTTGATTTTATAGGACCACATATTCGTCGACCTATACAACAAAATATTCTTCAAATTTTATACTTAATCTCTTCACCAAAGCGGTATCGAGAATATCGGCCATCATGGAGAATTGGAAAATCTTTCAGGGAGTTAACATGTTCGATTTGGATGAATCCATGAAACCGATCGATTCCAACAAACCATGAATAACCCGTCTCCACTATCAGAGAAAGTTGCGGGAAACGGAAGTCCAATCAATGAAATAATCTATAACCGAGTGGATGTGCGATTGAACTGCTGCCCATATCATTTGGATCAACTTCAGGCCTGACATATTCAAACTGATGAACCATCGTCACCAATGTACACCCTATCACAACCGCCACTACAAGGAAGAGGAACATAACGACACAGTGAAGAAATCGTCATGTAAAAGCCAATTTCATCGCCGAATCAATCACTAGAACCATCTTATGGACGTCCGACTCGTTAGAACACCATCGAAGATCGGAGAAAGTTACGCACGTAGTCGGAAAGGGAACCATTGCAACCGAAAAGGCAATCGCCTTTCAAATCGCAGGAACCGTCTTGTGGTCACACATTTTCGTCTGTGTTAATAGTTAATTAGTTGGTTAATCATCAATACTATAATAACACAAGTGTCTCTACATAGAATGACACATCAGTATTTTGAGTTATTATGGAATTGCCATCTCATTAAAATTTCATTTTCTTAAGAACCAATTAAAACATTTTAATTAATACACATCAGCTTTAAATTGTCCACATAAGCATATTAAAAAGAGACCTAAGTTCAAAATCTTCTAGATCTACGGGCCTTCAAGACCCGTTCACTTTTATTAAGAAAATGTGGTCGTTGAATTTGTCTAATAAATTTTTTCTCGGGTTTCTCATTCGTTTATTATTGTCTTAATTTTCCAAAATTCAAAAACGTGTTTTCTAAAAAAATGTGGCAATAAAACTTATTTGTGGTCCAAAATTTTCTACTATGTTTCATATTGCTGATACAAAGTAGGAGATGCGTTTTCTCCATAAAACATCCACTAAGATTTGTTTGTTATTGTTTGAATGTTGTTGAACTTGTTTATATAGTCTAATATGTATTTGTGCACGGAATATTTAAATTTTTTGGTAAAAACAAGAGTTCTTAGTGAGATATAAATCATTTAACTATTTTCCGAATGGTTTTACATGATAAAACAAAATTACTATTCCATAGGAGCGTGATTTTGCTACATTACAGAGGATCACATGATACGGTAATAGACTAATGTATCATAAAATCAAGGAAAATAAATAAAAAATACAATGAAAAAGAGCCCGCAGCGTAGCCCGGATATTTACCTAGTGCTAGTTAAATATACAATGTGATTATGTGAAATGTTTAAAAAAAGGAAAGAAAAAAAACCCTAATATACCGGAGACCGATCGAGTTGTTACAGACCCATTTGGAACTATCTAGATCCTCTCTCCTTACTACATATAAACCCCTCCTCCTTGTACGAACCCTAATTTTCATCCTCCGAATATGCCAAACCCTAAGGTTTTCTTCGATATTACCATCGACGGCGCACGGCTTGGTCGGATCGTGATCGAGCTCTTCGCTGACACAACACCACTTACGGCGGAGAATTTCCGATGACTTTGCACCGGCGAGAAAGGAATCGGGAAGCTGAATGGCTTACCACTCCACTACAAGGGATCAACCTTCAGAGCCGTGCTTAATGAGTTAAAAAAAAAAAAATTTCCTAGGGCCCCCAAAATATATAATTTTTTAGGGGCCCCTTAATTTTGAAAATATGTTGTATTCTAATGGTATTCAGTGAGTAAGTTTCATTCATAAAACCTAAGTTCAACTCTTGGTTGTGTTTTTTTTTTTTTTTGAATTTAGACTTAAAAAAAAAGAGATCGAGGTTCCAATCAAAAAAGAAATTTAGATCCTAAACCTAAAAAAAAAAAATCATAATCACAGATTGAAAAGGAATCGATTGTAAATTATGTTAATTTATAAATAACCCTTGCAATTTACAAAGAAAACTAGTTAAGAACTTAGATTATGAGAGTTTGGTGAAAGACTTTATTGAAAAAGAAGGAAGAAATATTATGTCTTAAAATTTTTTTTTATCGTTTACCATTTTGTTTTGAACATTTTATATCGTTTAAAAAAATTTATATTAAAAGGGCCCCATTTTTTAATTCGCCTCAAGCCCGTACAGACCTAAGCACGGTACTGTCAAGCTTCGACGATATTGTCCCCGATTTTACGATCCATGGAGGGCATATCACCGGTCCTAACAAGGCTCCAATCGATTCGATCTACGGTGGGGCGTTCAAAGACGAGAACCACATCAGGAGCCATGACCGTCCAGGTATTGTCTCCATGGCTAACAGTGGTCGAAATACCAACGGAACTTATTTCTTCATACGCTTGAAGGAGTGCTCGTGGATAGACGACAACTACGTCGTGGTTGGCCAAGTTGTGGAAGGAATGGATTTGGTCAGGATCATTGGCATGTTCGGAAATGAGGACGGAGAGCCCTCTAAGCATGTGGTCATTGACGATTGCGGTGAGATTTCGTAGATCTATATATTAGCAACAATTAGTGGTATATCTATTTAGACTACTTGTCTAGTCGTTTTCATTAGTTTTTGGTTTGCTTTTTGGGAAATCTTCTTCAAGTATTAAAACAAATGGATGTGATGAAGCAAATTTACAATGATATTTTTTAGATAAATATTGATAGACAAACATCTTGATTGTCTTTCTAATTAGAGATTTTGTGCCACATACAAAACAATATGATTGTGCATGTATTATTGACCTTAATTGCGAATTTGATTTCAGATTACGAGCTGGTCCTTAGAAGTTTAGATGAATTTGATGGTTGCGTTATGGATGCTTTGTGATGAAATGTTAGAGATCCTGAATCATGTTTGAAAGGCATATAAAAACCCTTTAAATATAAACATTGTCAAATTTTTACGAAACCAAACAAGAAAGCAAAATTGACATCCGCGATTTTCCCTTTGTCTCTTAGCTTCATCAATGAAATTGATACCAAATTAGTGTCTTCCTTATCCATAACTAAACATGCAAAGCCATTTCATCCCAAAGGGCACAAAACATTATTAACATATTCTGATCAACAAGATACCAATGTGAAACCTTTATCATATATCATGTGTTATACCTCGAACAGCCTTTGTATACAACAAAGTCATCAATTTGGGATGGGAAAATGTCTTCTCTATAGGTACGAGCAACTTTGATAACACGAACTAGTGTTTGTATCTGATTGCCGATCAATTGCTGGTAAAGAAGAAGCTGACCCTCTGTCTCTACAACTCCTAAAAGGAAACAGAATCATCGTTAGGTTTTAAATTTAGAGAAACCAAAGTGGAAACAAAAATTGACAACTCTATATATGATCATTGCAAGAAGGGAATTGTCAAATCAGGGTTCAAGTATGTGGTGATCGTGGACTGCGGTCAGATTTCATAGATCCTAGAAACGAACAACAATGGTGTCTATATAGGGAGCTTGTGAGCTTTGTGTAGTCGTTTAGACATATATAGACTAAATTGATCATGTACGTACTAAATTTGCTTCCTCCCTTTTTATATATGATGCTGGTTTAGAATGTAGTATTCCCAATTGGTTGAAGGGGAGTACCATGACTATGAACTATAAATGAAGTTTGTTTGAGGAAAGAAATCGGGTTGACGATCTATTTTCCCATGAGAAGTATGATATCATTATATATGCAGTCCAAACTATACCCTCTATTTATATATCCCCGAAAATAAAGTTCTAAACCTAAATCTACCCGAATTAAAAGTTCTAAACTTAAATCTACCTGAATTAAAAGTTCGAAACCTATATACCCACATATATCGATTTCAATCGGTTTGAATGGTTTAAGATCTAAATCAACATAAAACCATCCCACTAAGCCGAATGATAAATGGTTTAATTATTTATTATAATTAATACAATAAAAAAAAATCTCAGAGCTTTTCGTCGGATCCCTTTTCGTCTCTCATCGGAAGAAGGAAATATTCTATACCTTCAAAACAATCCCTTTTTAAGTATTTGTTCTTGATTCATTGAAGCTCTTGGTTTCTTATAAACTCGAAGCAGATCAGAGATTTTCTCGAATCTTTTTGTTTTTTTCTCGCGAGAATCAAAAGTTTTATGGGTTTGATCTGTTTGAACGAAGATGATGATGCTCAGAATCCGACGCAGAGATGGATTGGAGCGAGTGAGCGTAGATGAATCCGAATCCTCCGATCTCTTCTTCAGGAACGAGATATTAACAGTACGAGGAGGAGTGAATCCTCTCGATTTCAAGTACGAAGAGGAGTGAATCCTCTCGATTTCTCAGCTTCGGCAGGAACGGAATCGAGGTGAGAGTTGAAGAGAATCGATGGAAGTTTAGGTTTTGATCCGACCCATGTGATGATAAGCACAGGTTTTCCAGAGACGAACTCGATGGTTCGAGAAGTAAGACCAATTGATTCGGGAGGTTGTTGCTGGAGTATCTCGTAGAAAGACCTCGTAGAAGGATCTCTCGGCGGCTTGTAAAGCAAGATTGTTCTACAACAAGCGAGATTGACCTAAGAAATCTTCTTCGTCCATCAACATGTCATTGATGTACTTAAGAACAGGAGAGTTATCTAAACACACAGACGGAGGAGAATCTGTCGGTGAAGACTGATCCGACTGATTCTGAGTCTCGGGTTCGTTGAAAGTGGGCTAGAGATTGTTTCCATATTCAAGATTGCTCTTGGGTTTGCAGCAAGATCCAGATCCAGAACCGTTTTCGAATATGAAACCATCAACTGAAACTTGAAGAAGAGCTTCCATGGTAACACAGAGAGGATGATGAAGAAAAGAATTTGAAAGCAAAAAACCTCTTTTTTTTCAACGAGCAGAAGAAGGAAGAAGAAGATCTAGAGATATGAGAGAAGAGCAAAACAGTTTTTGGGTTCGTCGATGGGTAGAGGAGAAGAGATACGAAGCTCCTCTTTGCAAACTGCGAGCAAAAAGAAGAAGAAGACGATTAAATTTGGTTTAGGTGGTCTAGGTGTTGTAATCGGTTTTAATTCGGTTTAATATCATTTTAATTGGTGAAGATGTAATTTCAAAACAGTAAACCAATTAAAACCAATATATGTGGGTTCTGAGGTTTCGAACTTTTGTTGGGGTGATTTAGGTTTCGAACTTTTAATTCGGGTAGATTTAGGTTTAAAATTTTATTTTCAGGATATATAGACAGAGTGTATAGTTTGAACTGCATATATGATGATATCATACTTCTCGTGGGAAATAAATCGTCGATTCAAAGAAATGTACCAATTTCTGGGTGGGCCAATCCGGCTTTGTCCGGTTCGTATTAGACCCGGTTGACCTTTGATTTAGCCCATACTTGATTTGAGTTATTGTTGGGAATGTCCTGAAATCATTTGTACTGTACTCTAGTTAAAGTTGTAGTGTCGAGATTTGACAATCGTATAATATTGGATGGTTATAATGTTTTGCTAGAGACCGCTTATAATCTATGGATTTAAATGCCTATTACCAATATTATGCGATCCTACAGGGTCACATACCTAAGCAGACTGGATCAATGATATATTGGGTTTCAAGAATAATATAATATATATATATATATATGTATATATATATTAATTATATGAGATATACATATGATGTATATATACACGAGAAAAGGGAGAAGTGATTATAATCTCTTATTAGAAGAGAAAGTCACGTGTATTGATGGGCTTGACCCGTTAGTCCTTAATGAATTAGGTTATGTAATTCGTTATATAAGGTTGCATAATGACGTTTGATAACAACAATGAGTTCTCGCCGAACCCTAAATATGAAGTAGAGACGAACAGTTCATCGTCATGTTTTGAGATTCGATCTCAACGGTACTAGCATCCCGTTTCGATCCAGTTTATGTGCGTGTGGATACCGGTAGAGACACGACACTTGGAGTGCTCAAACAACCTCGAATCGTTTTGATTTATTATTCCGCTGCAGAATATCCAGGTATATTCTAAACCCTAAGATCTATATTTAATTCAGTATTTGCACGAATTCTGGCAATTAAATTCGTAATTAGTAATTTATAAACTATTATAAACCGGTACGAATTTCAACAGTGGTATCAGAGCCAACATGTTTTAATATTGAAATTTGATCTAGTTTATGCAAATATATGATTTGCATGATAATTATTATATCTAGCATGTTTGCGTGAATATACGATTTGCTTGAACTATGTGAATTTTATAAAGTATGTTAATTGAAATCTGGCATAATAGTTCTATAAATTGTAATTTGATTACATGCGATTACTGTATATGCATGGTCGAAAGTGTTTCTTTATTTATCATGCATGATCGATTTAATAATATTATATTATGTGCACATATAAACTGTGTTATATATATAAAGTATATATATTCATGTGCATGTTCATGTTTTGTTAATTGTTAATACAATACGAATATAAATATATGTATCCCCTTCATGACATATTCTTCTAGAATAGGAAAAGTCAAATTGTTTTAATTACCTCAAGATTATTCAGGATTAGTCGTATTGGCAGTAACCTAATTCGATTAGTATGTTTCAGTTGTTAAAATTTGATATGATCGCATTATACATATTTGCCTTGCGATAATCAGAATTGGTTTAATCCTAATCGGATTGGTTCAATTAGGATTGGTTTAATTATTTAGTTTTCTTTTTCAATCGTAAATACATATTATATATGTATTTATTTAATAAATTTTTATTATTTTATATTAGATATAAAATTTAAATAAAACATAGATAAAATATAAATTAGATAATAATTTTATCCTCAATTAATATCAAGTATTTCGATGTCTCTCCAATCTCATCAACTGTCAAAACTTAAATTGTTGTATGGCGGGTCTGCCAAAGCAGCGGTTTGCAATTAGTTAAGTATGAGACAGATGGTAACGGTTACCATATGAAACAAGATTGGTTTACTTGACTAGGCTATCAAAACGGTTTTGGGCTATAATTAGCAAGAATTATGGTAACATATGGTAACGGTTACCATAAGATGTCATCCACAACCAAGAATTATATTGGATATAATTAGCAAGGGCGTTGCTTACCTAAATAGCTAGATATTCGGGGGTGGAGCCTAAGCTCACTTGAATTCTAGTGAAATATGGATCTTGGATACTATACTCATATTGAGGAAATTTTGTTTTGAGTATAGTGTGAGTTTTCTTAATCGTTGAGAATGCTCGAAATTCATGAACATCATACTAACTTTTGCTTTTCTTTCTTGACAGTTATGTCAAACCCTCAAAGTTCTTTTTCATTGCGATTTGTTCTTGAGAAGGAAATATTGAATGAATCAAACCTCCTTGATTACTTGGAAGATCTAGAAGAGAAGAAGACATGTGAGGTTTCTTCTCAGGGTATTTATGTTATAGAAGTAAATATTACTACTTCTGGTTCCATTCCTTGGTATTGGATACCGGCTGCAGAGCTCACATTTGTGTAAATGTGCAAGGTCTAAAGAATAGTAGAAATTTGGAGGAAGGACAAGTAGGCCTACGTGTGGCTAATGGAGAAAAGGTTGCCGCATTAGCTGTGGGAACATATCCATTGTCTTTACCTTCAGGTATGGTTTTAGAGCTAAAGAATTGTTACTATATATGTCCCTGCTATAACAAGAACATCATCTCTATTCCATGTTTGGACATGGAAGGTTTTCAATTCTCGATCAAGAACAAGTGTTGTTCATTTGATCGTGATGATATATTTTATGGTAGCGCTCCATTAGAGAATTGACTTTATGTTCTAAACCAAAGCATGCCCATCTATAACATTCGTACCAAGAGGTTTAAGTCTAATGACTTAAATCTAATTTTTCTCTGGCATTGTCGTTTGGGCCATATAAACGAGAAACACATCCAAAAGCTTCATAATGATGGACTTTTGAGTTCATTTGATTATGAATCATATGAGACATGTGAATCTTGTTTGTTGGGTAAAATGACTAAAGCTCCATTTACTGGACACAGTGAAAGGGCTAATGAGTTGTTGGGCCTTATACATACAGATGTATGTGGGCCAATGAGCTTAAGTGCTAGAGAAAACTACCAGTACTTCATTACATTTACTAATGATTTCAGTAGATATGGTTATGTTTACCTGATGAAACATAAATCTGAATCCTTTGAAAAGTTCAAGGAGTTCCAAAATGAAGTACAAAATCAACTTGGCAAAACAATTAAAGCTCTTCGATTAGTTCGTGGAGGAGAATATTTGAGCCAAGTTTTTAGTGATCATCTTAGAAAGTGTGGAATTGTTTCACAGCTCACTCCTCCAGGAACACCACAATGGAATGGTGTGTCGGGAAGGAGAAATTGAACTTTATTAGATATGGTTCGATCAATGATGAGTCACACAGATCTTCCATTTTCCTTTTGGGGATATGCTCTAGAAACTGCTACGTTTACGCTTAACCGGATTCCATCAAAATCAGTAGAAAAGACACCATATGAGATATGGACTGGAAAGATTCCGAATTTGTCTTTTCTGAAAATTTGGGGTTGTGATCTTTATGTCAAACGTATGTTTACAGATAAGCTTGGACCCAAATCTGATAAATGCTACTTCGTAGGTTATCCCAAAGAAACCAAAGGTTACTACTTTTACAACCCCACCGAAAACAAAGTGTTTGTTGCTCGGAATGGTGCCTTTTTAGAAAGAGAATTTCTTTCAAATGGAACTAGTGGGAGTAAAGTACAACTTGAGGAAATCCGAGATACACATGAGATTGCTCCAACTTCTCAGGAAGAGCATCGGCTAGATTTACGAAGAGTCGTAGAATCTACACCTGTGGAACCTGAGGTACGTAGGTCCGAAAGGACTCGTCACGAACTTGATAGATATGAGGGGGGGGGTTTGGGTGAGAGATCATCATGATATATTGATTATAGAGAGTGATGAACCTATGTCTTTCCAGGAAGCAATGATGGGCCCTGACTCCGAAAAATGGATACAAGCCGCTGGATCCGAAATGGAATCCATGTCAGAAAACAAAGTATGGACTTTGGTAGATTTACCCGATGGTGTTAAAGCCATTGAGTGTAAATGGATTTTCAAGAATAAAATTGACATGGATGGTAATATCTAGATATACAAAGCTAGATTGGTGGCTAAAAGTTACAAGCAAATTCATGGTATAGACTATGATGAAACCTATTCTCCAGTCGCAATGCTTAAGTCCATTAGCATTCTCCTAGCAACTGCCGCTTATTATGATTATGAGATATGGCAAATGGATGTGAAAACAGCTTTCTTTAATGGAAATCTCGAAGAGGATGTGTACATGACACAACCTGAGGGTTTCACAGATCCTGAAAATACTAGGAAAGTATGCAAGCTTCTTGGTTCCATTTATGGCTTGAAGCAAGCATCTCGGAGTTGGAATCTTCGTTTTAATGAAGCAATCAAAGAGTTTGATTTTGTCAGAAATGAAGAAGAACTGTGCGTTTACAAGAAGACTAGTGGGAGCGCAGTTGCATTTCTGGTATTATATGTAGATGACATACTGCTCATTGGAAATGACATTCCTTTGCTTCAGTCTATTAAGACTTGGCTAAGTAGTTGTTTCTCAATGAAAGACATGGGAGAAGCCGCTTACATTCTTGGAATAAGAATCTATAGGGATAGATTGAATAAACTCATTGGACTATGCCAAGATACTTATATAGATAAATTCTTGCATAGATTCAATATGCATGATTCTAAGAAAGGCTTTTTACCAATGTCTCATGGCATAAGTCTCACAAGACTCAGTGTCCTTCGACACCTGATGAGCGAGAGCGCATGAGTAAGATTTCATATGCTTCTGCTATAGGATCTATCATGTATGTCATGCTTTGCACTCGCCCAGATGTTGCTTGTGCTTTGAGCATGACGAGCAGATACCAGTCTGATCCAGGTGAAAGTCACTAGATTGTAGTCAAGAACATCCTTAAGTACTTGAGAAGAACTAAGGATAAATTCTTGCTCTACGGAGAAAGTGAGGAACTTGTTGTGAGTGGTTACACAGATGCCAGCTTTCAGACAGACGAAGATGATTTCCGATCACAGTTTGGATTTGTCTTTTGCCTTAATGGAGGAGCAGTGAGCTGGAAGAGCTCTAAGCAGAGCATTATGGCAGACTCGACAACAGAGGCTAAGTATATAGCTGCTTCTGAAGCAGCTAAGGAGGCTTTTGGATCAGGAAGTTCATTATTGAGCTTGGTGTGATTCCTAGTATTTCTAGCCCTGTGGATCTTTATTGTGATAATAATGGAGCCATCGCACAGGCGAAAGAACCTAGATCCCACCAGAAATCCAAACACATACAAAGGCGATATCACCTCATTCGAGAGATTATTGATAGAGGAGATGTGAAGATTAGCAGAGTTGCAACATATGCAAATGTTGCTGATCCTTTTACTAAATCTCTTCCGCAGCCTAAGCATGAGAGTCATATTGCTGCAATCGGCATTAGATTTATTAAGATGTGATCTTAATTCTAGTGGGAGGTTTTTATTTTTATTTTATGATATGATGTTCATGTATACATACATTTGATTTTATTTTCAAATTAATGAAATTTGTTTCAATATTATTTTATTATTGGATGATTAAATAATAGTCCCAAAATAATTTTATATCATTCTTATAGGTCATCAAGTACGTGACTTGATCATGAAATCCTATAAGTGGAAGATGGTATAAATTATTAAGGTCCCTATTCAATGTTATTAAGATGGGACATTAATAACTATAAATGACTAGTATGTGAGGTGACTGATGACTAAGTTTCGTGAAGTCATTGATATGTGGTATTAAGTCAATCACATAGATATGTGTTGGAGAACACAGTATTGGACTGACCCGCTATGAGAACTCTACAATATTGTTATATGAGTGTCATAAGAGTTTCTCATCACAACTATAGAGTATAGTCCTTTGACCTGAGTTTGTCATGGTTTCTTATACATGGATTGTTCCACTTTGACTTTGTCAAACATCAGCCGTAAAAGGTGATTATAAAGACATTGATTGGGTGTATTATGAATTGTGTAAGGAACATGGATAGAACAAGATGGGATTTGTCCCTCCTATATGACGGGAGATAATTATCTCTGGGCCTATCGAAGATTTGATACTGAAAATGCGTGGCCGCGCTCAAACGAGGTGAATGTCAGTCGTTTGTTTGATCAGTATAAATTAGAGTTCGATAAACGTGATTTAGCTTGATAAAGATGGCACAGTTTCTTGCCTTATGCTAAGATTGAGATATAGATTCAAAAGGATTACCGGAATGGATGATTCCAGTACAAGTGGGAGATTGTTGGGAATGTTCTGAAATCATTTGTACTTTACTCTAGTTAAAGTTGTAGTGTCGAGATTTGACAATCGTATAATATTGGGTGGTTATAATGTTTTGCTAGAAACCGCTTATAATCTATGGATTTAAATGCCTATTACCAATATTATGCGATCCTACAGGGTCACATACCTAAGCAGACTGGATCAATGATATATTGGGTTTCAAGAATAATATAATATATATATATATATGTATATATATATATATGTATATATATATATATTAATTATATGAGATATACATATGATGTATATATACAGGAGAAAAGGGAGAAGTGATTATAATCTCTTATTAGAAGAGAAAGTCACGTGCATTGATGGGCGTGGCCATTAGTCCTTAATGAATTAGGTTATGTAATTCATTATATAAGGTTGCATAATGACGTTTGATAACAACAATGAGTTCTCGCCGAACCCTAAATATCAAGTAGAGACGAACAGTTCATCGTTATGTTTTGAGATTCGATCTCAACGATACTAGCATCCCGTTTCGATCCAATTTGTGTGCGTGTGGATACCGGTAGAGGCACGATATTTGAGTGCTCAAACAACCTCGAATCGTTTTGATTTATTATTCCGCTGCAGAATATTCAGGTATATTCTAAACCCTAAGATCTATATTTAATTCAGTATTTGCACGAATCCTAACAATTAAATTCGCAATTAGTAATTTATAAACTATTATAAACCGATACGAATTCCACCATTAAACACATGACAACTTTGATGAATTAACATGATTTGAGCATAGAGAAGAAAATAGTGAAGCATAGGAAGCCGAGTGTAAGACTTTTAACTTACGTTTTCTTGAGTTATTTGCATTTGTTAGCAGCAAGGGAAAAACAAACATTTCTATCTCCCAATTTCTTGCTTTATCGTTTGATTGGTTTGAGCGAAGATGTGAATTTAATTATTGATGCTTTGGTGTGAAGCGAAAAACAGAGCGTATGGGGTCAATGAAAACAGCTCAGCAGATTTAGTTGGGTTGTTGAAACTTGTTTGGTGGCATTTACACTAACTCCTTAATTATCTCTTTTACTCCCCAAACCCCACACATTTAATCATAATGAGTTAATGACCCTCAAAATTATCAACTTCTTATATTTTTTATACAAATAAAAAAAAAACAAGTTGGACTGTTGGAGTATTTGTAATTAGTATATCACCACATAAATATGTTGATTTTTAAAATTATGTTCTAGTATTTTTTTTAACAATTTATTTGATATCGACATTTACGATAAAAACAAAAAAAGAATTTAGTACAGTTGGAAATGAAAACAACAATTAATCATGAATTCTCAAAGGAACCAAGTGTTTCTTAGTGGACCACAATAATTTAATTAAAAAATTTGAGAGAAACCCCAATTAAGAAAAGAAATGTTCTTGATTAATTAAATACATGACGTTAACAATTCACTTGGACTCTTATCTATCTTAAACCGACCGGTTTAACCCCCCCCCCCCCCCCCCCCCCCCCCCCCCCCCCCCCCCACAGAGCGGAGCTACTTGGAGGAGTTTGTAACGCAGAGAGAACAATCTACACATCTACCAAATTTTCAAACACCGACATGCCGAGATCTTTCGCTCTCGTTTACTTGTCCATACTTTGCCTTCAGACCCATCTCTCAATCTCCGTCGCCGTTCCGATTTCGTCGGCGAACGGAGAAATCGACGCAATGCTTGACCGGAACGGCGTAATCGGGGAGGAAGGAGAGGAGATGATGATGCCATCGGAGATGAGCCGGAGAGTAATGATGATGAGAAAACAGTACATTAGCTACGCAACTCTAAGGAGAGACATGGTTCCTTGTCAGAAACCAGGCGCTTCTTACTACGCTTGTCGCTCTGGACAGGCTAATTCTTACAGCAGAGGATGCAGCATCATTACTAGGTGTGCTAGAGACACTAGCGACATCAAGACCTGAAACAAGTTTTTCGCTTTGTCTTTTAAAAAACGGATCTTGATAATGGAGTTTGAAATTCAGTTGCTATCTCTCCAAGGATGAGGCAAGTAAAAATCTTATTTGTTCTGTAATGTTGTTGTTTACAGTACAAGTCTTTATAATCTAGTTTTATGTAATTTGGCTATCAATGTTGAAATAATTGATATCTAATATTGTTGCAAGTGTTGAATGGTGTGTGATGGATGGAAGATTGTAGAAATTATAGGATAAAGTTGGGGTTTTTAAGCTTGTTTAGTTAGTACTTGTGGACCAAAATTACAAGTTTTTGGGCAGGGTATGTGAAGAATTGAGGTGGTTCTTGTATAGTTGTAATGGGAGAATTTCGATTTCTAGATTGGATTTAGATCTTTGTTGAGCGGAGATGAGTGCATTTAGTTAGAAAGCTGGTTTTGGTCGTTCTTGCAAGTTCAAGAACCTGACTCTTGAGTTCTTCATTTAACTCAATCTGTGTAAAGCATAAAGAGTTTCAGCTGAGTTATGGCTTAAGTTTGTCTTGTGCGATTCAGAGAAGGAGGAATTGGTTTACTAATGTGTTTTCTTTTATAAAATATTACTATTGTCTTCTTGTTCAAACAAATAATTTGTTATCAAGACTCTTGGTTATAGCTTATCATATCGATTGTGATCAATCTCTTTCCTCATAAACAATAAAGACTTTAAACTTTAAGCCTTGTTTCTTCTGAATCAACAACTCCCTAATAATCCTCTAAAGGAATTGTCATAGTGGATTCATCCGTAACTAGAGGCCAGTTTTGAGGGGTTTTGGCTTCTTATTCTCAGCAAAAATCTCGATTTCAGGGTTTGTCATAGTTTTTAATTCACTGTCACAACACTGGCATTTTAATTCAGAAAAGTTGAATCTTTGTCATGCCCAGTTAGTGGAAGAAAATTCATGAGACGATTCAAAGTTTAAAAGTCCAACTTTTGGATTGACTATCTTATGAGTACACAATTCAAAGAAGACAAACATGTAGCCGAAAATAGCTTAACGTATTTTGTTTTCTCGCTTGTTCGAAAAGTTAACCGGTAAACAGAACATCGCATAAATAAGCCTAACAAAAGCTATTTCATATTCAGATATATAAATAGAAAAAGGTAAAACAAAAAACAAAAAACAGCCTCTCAACTCAAAAACCAAGAACAACCAACCCCTTATTCATACCAATATTTGGTCACCCTCATCAGAAGACCAATATCTCATATTTCCCCGAACCAGACCAGACCCGAACCGACTCAAACAATTGCCATTTGGATTTATAGCCAATAAACGGCATACGAAGAACCAAAGCTTGGCCCTTTTTCCTTCTCAGTACCTGTAGTGAACAGGCTTGTAGGGACCCTCGATGGGTATGCTGACGTAGTCAGATTGGTCCTTGGTCAGCTTGGTGAGTCTAGCACCGAGCTTGCCCAAGTGAAGTGCAGCTACCTTCTCATCCAAGTGCTTAGGCAAAACGTATACCTTCTTCTCATACTTCCCGCTCGCCTTCTCGTTCCAGAGCTCAAGCTGTGCAATCACCTGGTTGGTGAAAGAGCATGACATCACGAAACTCGGGTGTCCAGTGGCGCATCCCAAGTTCATCAGACGACCCTCGGCTAGAACAATGATGCCCGACTTGGTGTCCGGAAACACCCACCTATCGGTCTGTGGCTTGATGGTGATGCGTTTCACGCCAGGGTAAGTCTCAAGTCCGAGCATGTCGATTTCGTTGTCAAAGTGACCAATGTTGCAGACTATGGCATTGTTCTTCATCTTCCTCATGTGGTCTACCATGATGATGTCTTTGTTTCCAGTGGTGGTGACAAAGATGTCAGCTTCCGAGAGGACGTCTTCGAGAGTCAGAACCTGGAGGCCTTCCATGAGAGCCTGAAGAGCACAGATTGGATCGATCTCAGTCACTATGACACGGGCACCAGCAGTTTTCATGGCTGCAGCACAACCCTTTCCGACATCACCATAACCGCAGATAACAGCGACCTTTCCAGCGATCATGACATCAGTGGCCCTCATGAGACCGTCAGGTAGAGAGTGGCGGCATCCATACAAGTTGTCAAACTGCAAGCAAGTAAAATTTATCAGTGATAACACAGCAAAAAAAAAAAAACAGAGATCTTGCAAGCCACCCACAAATGGATCAATAATCAAAACATATGAAACACAAAATTGACGATATCAACACCGCATTTACCCACAATGGTCATTTCGTCAGATCTAGTGTTTTAGAGCTATGATACAGGGAAGTGAATGAATGAGGATAAGCTCTGAAAAATTCGAGCTTTGAAATTCGAATCAGGGGAGAAAGAAATCGATACCTTGCTCTTGGTGACGGAATCATTGACGTTAATGGCAGGGAACAAGAGTGCTCCAGTCTCTTGCATCTGGTAAAGCCTCTTGACACCAGTGGTCGTCTCCTCAGAAACACCAACCAATCTCTCCTTCATCTTGTGATACTTCTTGGGATCAACTTGAAGCCCATCTTTGATGATAGACAACACGATCTGAAACTCAGGATTATCAGTAGAAGTCGGATCAGGGACCTGACCAGTCTTCTCAAAGATCTCCTCAGCTTTAACTCCTTCGTGGATAAGGAGAGTAGCATCACCACCGTCGTCGACGATCAGATCAGGACCACCTCCGGGACCCCAATCAAGAGCTCTCTCCGTACACCACCAGTATTCCTGAAGAGTCTCACCTTTCCATGCGAACACGGCGGCGGAATCACGAGCAATCGCGGCGGCGGCGTGGTCCTGGGTTGAGAAGATGTTGCAGGAGCACCATCTAACCTCTGCGCCAAGAGCGGTTAGGGTTTCGATCAGAACAGCGGTTTGGATCGTCATGTGGAGAGATCCGGTGATTCTAGCTCCTTTCAATGGCTGAGAAGGTCCGAATTCGGTAACGCAAGAGACGAGACCAGGCATTTCGACCTCGGCGAGCTCGATCTCGAGACGACCGAAATCGGCTTGAGACATGTCTTTGACCTTGTACTCACGGCCACTCGACGTCTTCTCCACAAGCAACGCCATTGGAAAAAATTTGAAAATTTCTCCGATCTGTGAGATGTGAAAATGGAGTTTGAGTGTGCGAGGAGAAACGAAAGGTAGCGAGTCATGTTATATAGATAAAAGCGGGAGTGAGATGGACGGCTCAGATTAGTTTTAGAGAGAGTTTGGTGGATCTGGTAAAAGAATTAGACTTTTTATCCCTTTTTTAGGTTTTCCGAAAAGGGTGCCAATTCTGTTTTCGATTTCACTTATGGAAAATATATTTTAATTGTACAATTAATAAAAAAATGAATATGAAAATTAATTACATTGATATTATCTTATACTATATTTGAGAGATGATTTTTCCTACGTGGCGGCTTTACAGTTAGTTTCAGATTTGAAAATACCCTGATGCCATTAATAAAATCACTGTATTTACGCCCCTTGCCATCGATTTCATCTGACCAAAACACCCCTAATTCGTTTGATTAAATTCTATTGGGTTTGGATCTAATATTTTACAAGATCCATGGTTTATCTAATAAAAGTCCATAAATTTTCTGATATACCCGAATGAATTAATAGTAATCTTCCATTATTATCTTATGAGGAATAGGAAATATTTTTTTTTTAATTCGATAATTATGGCATAAGTGCAGTCCTAATTTTTTTAACCGTCTTCTATTTTTTATATATATGTACCCTCGCCATCATCAGAAGAAGAAAACCACACCGTTCGTTCATTGTTTTAGTTTATAGGTTTTTTTGTTGGTTGTGTTATTCATGTTGCCAAAATATTTCATGCGTGATCGATTCTTTTTTTTTTTGGCTTTTGTTTTTGTTTTTGTAGGTGTTTTCATATACTTTTGGGAACTTCGTTCTGTTTTGAACTGTATGTTTCTAATTCTTTGTTTGCGTTGTGAGTATGTTTCTAATTCTTTTGTTTATGTTTTTGTGTTGTTTTGTTTGTTTGGTGAAACCTCTCTTTTGTAGAAGCATGGTTGGAATTACTCTTAAGAAGGAGGTAACTAAGTATTAGGGTTTTCTATTCTTTAATGACTATTGTTGAAACTAAAACTTATATCCATGAATTTTCTAGTCTTTGAGTTTTATATCAGTAGAATCAAATTCTTGGTCTTAATATGTTAGAAAATTTCACTGAGTTTGAAAAAAATTCCAACTTTAATTCAGTGTCACAAGTCCGAGCAAGGTTATTGCACATTTGCCTTTAGATATCTTTGATGTTTTGATATTGGGTCATTGTAGATTGCTAATTCTATAGTATTAAAACATAAAGTATTAGTAGAGCCAACTGCCGGAAACACTGGTTTTGGGATTGCTTTTGTGGCTGCAGCTAAAGGCTACAAGCTTATAGTGACAATGTTAGCTTCTATAAATGTCGAAAGAAGTATGCTTTTACTTGCACTAGGAGCAGAAATTATGTTAACGAATCCAGAGAAAGGTCTCAAAGGTGCAGTGGATAAAACCAAAGAGATTGTTCATAAGACAAAGAACGCATATATGTTTCGGCAATTTGACAATACTGCGAATTCAAAGGTAAGAAATTATCGAGCTCTTTTACGCTTTTATTCGAGGTTCCGGTTTTGTGTCCTAATAAGATGTTTTACTTTTGGTTTTGTTTAGGCAAGATACAAGTTGAAACTACAGGACCAGAGAACTGAGAAGATACAATGGATATTGTCGATATATTTGTTGCTAGAATTGGAACTGGTGGTACTGTAACGAGATCGGAGGTTTCTTGAACATGATGCACAAGGCTATTAAGTTTGTTCTCTTTCTCTGTTTTTGGTTTTCTGGTTTAACCTAATGATTTCCTTAGTCCGAAACATCCTTAAAAAATAGGTAGTTGGCGTTGAACTATCAGAAAGAAGTGTGGTTTCTAAAAAGGTTTTTTATGTCGGCATCTTCCTTACGTTACACTACATGTTAGCAATCACCTAACCAATAATCAACATTCTGAAACGATATAACTTTCGAAAAATAGAAAGAGGATCATTCGAAACACTATAGGTTAGCAACGAGGAAGCAATTGAGATGGCGAGGAGACTAGCTTTGGAGGAAGGATTGCTGGTATATAAACTAATTTCTTATTGTTCTCGCTTCCTTTATTTACATAACATTGGGTTTATACATTTGCGGAATATAAATATAAACTAAGACTTTGTATCGATCTTCTTAAGAAAGTAAGTAACAAGCTGTCTCTCTTCTTCCTCCATTAATATCAAATGAAATCAAGAATCTACACAGAAAACAACTACATCTTCGGTGAAGGAGATCATGTTGGGAGATGTTGTTTGTGATCAGGGGAAAGTTTATAAGTGCCACCACTAATGGAGGACGAACATGTTTCTTCAATGTCGTATATCTTAAAGTAAGTGATTTCTGTGGAGAAGAGATTTTCACGTGGAATTAAATCCTCAATCTTTGTCTCACTTTCCGATCTCACTAAAGTTGAAGCCTTTGCTCTTGCAGCAGAGGATCTCAAGTTCGTCACTTCACACCACAATTCATACGCCTCCATAGCAAACATGCCTTCAGATTTGGTATCTCTCTCTGTTTGCTCCGGTCCAGTTATATTGTGAAATTAGCGTAAGGAAAGTCTATTCCGGTTTCCAGTTTATAAATATAGAACTCAAACAGAATTAATAACCATTTGGTTCAATTTGTTACGGTTTGGTTTTGGTTTAAATTCGGGTTTCTAAATCTACTTTAAATTTAGTATTTCATGAAAATATTAGTTTCTCAGTTAAACACCTTTTGTTTTTATTTGGTTTTCATTATGGTTTATTGAGTATGAAAACTTATCACGGTGAGGGATAACGGATTTTCGATTTCCAGTAATCACAATGTAGCTTCCGCTCTAACATGTTTTGTAAAAACAGGTTCTGTTTCCTAGCTATGGCGAGCGATATATCACAACGGTTCTGTTTGTTTGCTTGTTTGAAAAGAATAATGTCTCAGCTCTTTGATTAGTGTTTTAAATAATTATACTTATACTTATTTTGCAGATATGAGAATAACAAGTTAGCAGAGAAGGTTGTTATATGCTTTAGAAGCAAATAGTTCAACTAAGCCAAAGACACAAACGAAATCACATGAATGCGTCACGTTATGAAATATGTTATTTCACATGAAAAGTAACCATTTTTTGTAACAATGGAAAATTGGTCGTCTCGAGATTAACATAATTCCGTAAACCAAACCAGAATATTGTATGGACTTAAACCGAACCCAAAATTAAAAAACAATTGGTTAAGGTAGATTTAACCAAAACCAAGAGCAAAGCTTCATCCTATTATGTCTTAAGAACATAAGAAAATGAAACGAGAATGAATAATGTACTCATACAAGAAGAAATGAATAAAGGTATCGACCTAAGGTAATTGGATGGCAACTTTGTTAGGAAATAACCGAGTTATTTGTTTCATTGATTTAGGCTTTCCTTGCTCCTATCGTGCAGTTTGCCAAAATTATCATGCATATGATATGGAAAATCGGTTACAACATCTCAAAAAGATACCAAATCGAAGATGACTTCAAAGAACCTTACCATTCAGAAAGAAAATGGAAAATAATCAAAGATAAGTCAGGTCATCATACCGAAAATGCAAGATCTAATAACGCCGACTGGTTGCCACCAAACTTAGTAAACAAGAAACCTCCAGGATGAGACTGAAAAAGAACCATAAACCTCCAAGTAACTATACAGATAAGCAAATTAAAACAGCTTAAAGATACCAAAAGAGAAACAGAGAATATTAAATAAGTCTCATACTTTCTCCTTTCGGCTGTCCAACTGAGATTGTGAGGCCATGACAACACTATTGTCCGATAAATTCTCGAGCTTGCTCTTGAAGGTTGCATACATATCACTATTCCCCACGAGAGATTTCTCAATAACTTTCAAGAACAATATTAATGACCCTCCTTTACTTTTTTTAATTGCGACCTATGATATGAGTCAAGAGGTTAACAATCCTGTAGAAAAATGGTAAGAAGAAAGAGAAAAGCTTCCATGGCAGATGAAGAAGACGAAAAACTGGAGGAATCATTATAGTTGTTGAGAGGGAAATGTCAAAGCTTTTATCAAAAGTTTGATTATTATTTTTTTAATCCTTCGTTTATTTTTTTTTAAAGATTAAAGTCTGTGACATATGTGGATTTGGGTTTATGATTTGTAGTCTTGGCTTTAATAAATTAATACAAAGTTAAGACTTCTGAAACTTTCCTCTTTAAGAAACAAAAAGTCGATTTTATGGTTTGTACAATATACGAATATTTAAGTGTTAGAATTTTATGAAATGTTAATTGATTGATGAAAGGAAAGAATAATTATTTACAATCTAGAAAAAAATTTGATGAAAGAAAAAAAAATAAAGAATGGTCTCAGTGTATGTATATCCTTTTCGCATTACTTTTTATCTTTATAGATACAACAAAGGATGAGTTAGAGACTAAGGTACGTGTCATTCTTCTATAAATATATAAGAAAGGGAGAGAATAAGAGGAAGAGGATCTCCGGGGGAGAAGTAGATGGAAGAGGAGACGGACACAAGAATAAGGAGGCAACACTTAATAGAAGAATACAACGACGAGATACTCCCTCAGAAGTATCCTCACGCAAAACAATACTTAGGAAGAGACTTTCGACCTCACTCTCCTTAGGAACTCTACTCCTCTTCTCTTCTCTTCTCATCCATTCCAGGATATTGGAGAGAGATCATGATCTTCAGACGTGATTCCAAACATAGTCTACAATAACTTCTCGAATCAATTTACTCTCCAGTAGTAGCCTGACTTAGGCGTCAGATAGTTTTCAAGAGGGAAGCCCCTTATCATCCTGCCGAAGATTTTTCTGGCGATATTACCTATGCAGGGTGCAACGCATCTCCAAAGGATCATCGTGGCTATCTCACCAGAGACGGTAACTTAGCCAGACGCGTCTCTCATCCCTAAGAAGACGAAACTTCTACCTGGAGCTCTACGACTATTCACATATGACACTCCAATGTTTTATGCAAGACATCTATAATTTCGTACGGAAGATCCGAAATCCAACCCAAACAATTAGCGCTAAAGAGGGAAAAGACTAGGGGCTCCACCTAAAGAAAAGACAAAACATATTAATTTTAAAAAAAAAATCTTAATACGCGAGTTCTGGTCGGTTTTGTTTAAATTCGAACAGTTAGCTCATATCTCTCAAATACTTTATGTAAAAACAAGAACAAAAAAATCAAGTGAAACCTCATCGATCAAGTTGTTCTATGAAATGATATACTATGGAGGAGATCTTATTGCTAACTGAGGAAAGGCCACGACCAACCAATGAATTAAATCCTTTACTTTTAGCCTATGCATTTTTTTTTGTAAAACATCAAATGTGCATGGTTAGGGTCTAGATGTTTAAGCTAGGGTTTAGCATCCATAATCAAAGAATTTGATGGCATAAAATTACTAAAAAAATCAAATTTTACGTGTTTGTATTTCGATTTAGGTTTTGATGCTAGAGTTTAGTTTTTATGATCTATGTATTGTTTTCAATATTTACGTGTATTTGTGAGGGTTTAGGCTCTCATGTTAGAGTTTACTATCCCCTTAATTTTCTAAAAAAATGATGGTATAATGCTAATGAATAATTTTAAACGTTTCTTTCAAAAAAACATTAATGAAAAGTATAGATAAATAAAATATTTGCAATAATTAAAAATAATAAATGTGGGTATTGGAAAAAGAGTATAACAATGATTGTGGAAGCAAAATTCAAAATATTAGAAATATCATCAAAATGAATACAAAAAATTACATTTTATATACAAAAATAAAGATTATTTATAAAATATTAATTTCTAAAATTAGATCTAAAAATTAAAAATTGAATAATAAATCAAAAACTATTAATATGGTATAAGTGGCATCATGTTTCAAGGATTTTAATATCGTTTAGATGTCGTAAAAAACTCAAACGCTTACAATACTATGATTAATTATACCCGAAAAGTGCATTAAGCATGTGTCTACTTTAGTTGCATGATTTTAGTTTCGATTTAGAATTCGAAAATACATATTTGTAAAAACTCGATCACAATCTCGAATATGTAATTGATTGATGTCGCAATGACAAGAGTAAATACTCGTGTTTATTTATTTTTACCACAACTACATTCTGGATAACAATATCATTTAAGTTAATTATAAAAATTAAATTTAGTAATCAACCATAATAACATATTTATTGACACTAGAATTTGAATAAATGTAGTAATTAACCAAAATATTTATGAGATGTTTCTTTATCTCGAAGTTTTTTCATCGACTTCATATGCATATGGATATTCTTTTGGTAATTTATGTAAATTAGATTAAAGTTATTTAACAATGCAATTAGACAACGTCGAATATTTAAATTATTTTAAATTATGTTAATTTTGTTCCATAACGAAGCTATATCATGTATATTAAAAAAAAAGAACATGCAAAAATTGTATTTTAATGACTAACAATTTTGAAACAAAAAAAATAATAATAATTATTTTTTTTTTTTGCGAAAGGCGGTTTTAAAAAGAAATATCGATCAAGTAATTTAGTCTAACTCCATGCTTTATTAACATATTTTTCAACAAAAAAAAAAATTACTAAACGGTTATCCGAAGTTTTTTTAAAAGAATCCTAAAATCTAATTATTTATCTCATTTCTATTGGTTAACCGATTTGAACTAACTCAAATTAACCAGACTAAACCAAAATTAACCGAACTACCCAAAATTAACTGGAATGTTTCACTAAAAACCGAATCGGATTAATAATTCAGTTTTATTTGGCAACATTACATACGAACCAAACTTTGCCATAACCGAACCGAACTGAACCATAATTTTATTCGGTTAGTTTTAGTTAGTTTAGGTTGAATATTTCCAACCTGAAAAAATCAAAGAACTGACAAAACGAATCAAACCGACCAAAACTAACACAATATATATAAATTTCGGATAAATTTTTGTGTTTGGATTTAGGCTCTGATGCTAGGATTCTAGAGTTTAGGATCTATGTATTATTTTCATTATTTTACGTGGATTTGTGAGGGTTTAGGCTAACATATTAGGGCCAATACCCCTTTATTTATTAAAAATATAAATTGTTTTCAATATTTTACATGTATTTGTGAGGGTTTAGGCTCACATTTTAGGGTTTAGTACCCATTAGTTTGCTGAAAAATAAAATTATAAATAGAATTTTCATTTCTAAATAAAAACTATATCAAGTTTTTAAAATTTCTTATCCCCGCGCAAAGAAATTAACGCTCACGATAATATTTTGAAAGCTCGATATGAAGCAGAAAATAATCGAGAAAAATATAAAACGTCTCGAGGCACATCTTTCGAAATGAGAACGACTTGGGTTTGACAAAATAGCCATACTTCCAGAAATTATCCGACATATTGATTTATTACCGTCATTATTGACACGTAATTCTGCTTCTAGATGAGTTGCATTTCTTTTTGAATTTTTTAACACTCCCTCTTGGAGACCAATGTCACTATCATTTTTCGCTTAACGTCTTTGTTGCCTCGTTAAAAACCTTTCCAAGAAAATCCAGTGGGGGAAAAACCATAGTAAGGTAAAAAGAATACAACCACGCAAGCTCCCCCTCGAATGATCAGGCGTCATCTTGCAAGTCTCGTTGATGATGCATTCCAATGTTATGGACATGTTTCCTGAACATAGTGTTAGGTAATGATTTCGTGAAAAGATCTGCGGCATTGTCACATGATCGGACATATTTGACTTCTATGACTTTAGTCTTCTCAAGTTCCTGGGTGTATGAAAAGAACTTCAGAGGGATATGTTTGGTTCTATCGCTTTTGATATATCCTTCCTTTGTTTGAGCGACACATGCAGCATTGTCTTCATATAAGATAGTTGGCTCCGTATTTACGTGGATCCCACTGCTCGATTGGATGTGTTGGCTTATTGATCTCAACCATACACATTCTCTACTTGCTTCATGGAGGGCAATGATTTCAGCATGATTTGAAGAAGTTGCCACGAGCGTCTGCTTCTGAGAACGCCAAGATATAGCAGTGCCTCCGATCGTAAAAATGTATCTAGTTTGTGATCGGGTTTTATGTTGAGCTGACAAATATCATGCATCTGAAAAACCAATCATTTGACCGTTTGAATTTTTAGAATAAAATAAACCTAAATCAGTAGTCCCCTGAAGGTAGCGGAAGATATGTTTAATCCCATTCCAATGCCTTCGCGTAGGGGATGAACTGAATCTTGCCAAAAGATTAATGGCAAATGATATATCAAGTCTTGTACAATTCGCAAGATACATAAGGGCTCCAATGGCACTCAGATATGATACTTCAGGACCAAGTATCTTTTCATTTTTCTCATGTGGTAGAAATGGATCGCTTTCAATATTAAGTGATCTAACGATCATAGGGGTACTAAGAGGAGTTGCCTTATCCATGTTGAACTGTTTTATCACTCTTTTCGTATATGTGGATTGGTGCACAAATATACCATTTGGAGAATGCTCAATTTGTAGACCAAGACAATACTTTGTCTGTCTGAGATCTTTATCTCAAATTCTCCTTTTAAATAATCTGAGGCATTTTGTATTTCTCCTTGAGTTCCTATTATATTTAGATCATCAATATACACCGCGATAATCACAAATCCGGGTGTTGTTTTCTTGATGAAAACACATGGACATATAGGATCGTTTACATATCCTTCTTTCGTTAAATGCTCATTGAGACAATTGTACCACATACATCCAGATTGCTTCAACCCATATAATGATCTTTGTAATTTTATTGCACATAATTCTTTGGGTTTGGAACTTAATACTTCTGGCATTTTAAACCCATCTGGAACTCTCATATAGATATCAATATCTAATGGTCCATATAGATATGCTGTAATGACATCCATGAGACGCATCTCTAAATTTTCATCAGCTGCTAGACTCATCAGGAATCTAAACGTGATTGCATCCATGAAAGGAGAATATGTTTCTTCATAATCAATCCCTGGCCTTTGAGAAAATCCTTGAGCCACAAGACGAGCTTTATATCTCATAATCTCGTTTTTCTCATTTCATTTTCGAATAAAAACATATTTATGTCCAACCGGCCTTACATTTTCAGGTGTAAGGACAATAGGTCCGAATATATTTTGTTTTTTCAGTGAATCAAGTTCGACTTTGATGGCATCTTTCCATTTTATCCAGTCATGTCTCTTTTGACATTCATGTATAGACTGTGTTTCTGGATCTTCGTTTTCTTCACTTATTTCTTTCGATACGAGGTACGAGAAAACATCATCGACTACATCCATTTCATTTCGATTCCATATCTTTCCATTATGCATGTAGTTTATAGAAATCTCATTATTTTCTTCAGGTTCATGATGTTCTACATCATCATTATTCTCATGATTCGTCTCCTCCAAAATATTTTCTGCTATTTTGGGAGTATTGAGCTTTTCGTTTTCTAGGATTTCTATCCTTATAACCAACAGGTCTTCCACGCTTCAAGCGTGTTCTAGACTCATGTGTATCATCTGCTCTTCCATGTTCTTGTGGAATTTCAATCCAAGCAGGAACATTTGCAGCTGGAATATGTGATTTGGTTACCGTTTTGGTGTTTGCAAAAGCATCGGATAATTAATTTACTATGCTTTGCAAATGCATAATTCGTCGAGCTTCCAGTTCCGACTGTTTTGTAGGAGGATCAAGGTGTAATAGTGATGGTACACTCCATTCTATATCCTTTCCTACTTGTTTATTTTCTCCCGCTAGAACCGAGAATACTTTCTCATTGAAATGACAATCGGAAAATCGTGCCGTAAAGACGTCACGAGTCTGTGGTTCTAGGTATCGTATAATTGATGGAGAATCACAACCAATATATATTTCCAACTTTCTTTGTGGTCCCATCTTTGTGCGTTGTGGTGGTGCTACAGGCACATATACCGCTCAACCGAAAATCCTTATATGAAAAATATTTGGTTCTCGACCAAAAGCTAATTGTAATGGAGAATACTTATGATATGCACTTGGTCTTATCCGAATGAGTGCTTCTACATGCAAAATGGCATGTCCCCATACAGAGGTTGGAAGTTTTGATCTCATGATCAATGGTCTTGTAATCAATTGCAGACGTTTAATTAATGATTCTGTCAAACCATTTTGTGTATGAACATGAGCTGCAGAATGTTCAACTTCAATCCCAGTTACCATACAATAATCATTGAAAGACTGGGACGGAAATTCACCAGCGTTGTCTAGTCTAACTCTCTTAATGGGGTAATCAGAAAATTGAGCCCTCAGTTTGATTATCTGAGTTAGAAATCTCGCAAATACCATATTTCGAGATGATAATAGACAAACATGTAACCATCTACTGGATGCGTCAATTAATACCATGAAATAGTGGAATGGTCCACATGGTGGATGTATTGGTCCACAAATATCTCCTTATATCCGTTTAAGGAACTTTGGTGATTCTTTATCAATTTTGGTTGGCGATGGCCTTATGATCAATTTTCCAAGAGAACATGCAGCACATGTCATTTTATTCCCCTTATATATCCCCTGGATTTTTAGTGAATGACCATGTGAGTTTTCAATGATTTTTCGCATCATTGTGGTGCCTGGGTGACCAAGGCAATCATGCCATAATGTAAAATCTTCTGGATTTTTTTTTAATCACTAGATGCGACTCGATTGCACTTATATGAGTATAATGCAATCCTGAAGGGAGTTTTGAAAATCTTTCGAATATAAACCTTTTCCGGATTTATCGGAAGTAATATGCATATACTTTTTTCATCCTCAATTGCCGGCTGTGTGTCATATCCTTGAAGGTATATATCTTTGAAACTCAACAAATTTCTTTTAGAATTTGGAGAATACAAGGCATTATTTATGGAAAATTTTGTCCCATTAGGCAACATAAAGTTGGCTTTACCGGTTCCTTTAATCACGTCTACATGACCTGATATTGTATTAACAATAATGTTTGCCAGTTTTAGATTAGAGAAATAACTCCTTTGTCTTAGAATAGTGTGTGTTGTTCCAATATCTGGTATGCAATTTTCTCTAACATTTTCTTTGGATATTTTTCCGTTCGTATTGTGATCCATATCTGTAATTAACATGAACATCAATAAAGGTAAATTTCATTCATAGTAAAACATTCAATAATTATACATTATATTGTTATCAAAATAACATTATTCTTCAAACAACGGAAAAGTATAATATTATACATGGTATAACTGGAGACTATTCAGCAGTCTCGCTACAAATATTTCAATTATCCGCAAAAGCGGTCTCGTCGAAATCGTTTGCAAAATCGGAAGAATCGAGGTACGATGTACCCTCAAAGTGTCTGTGAGGTTCACTTCTTTCCCTTTACCTTTGGTAGAATCCATGTATAACTTAAAAAGATGTGGAGGAGTTCGACATGTATGGGCCCAGTGTCCTTTAGACCCACATCTGTAACACACATTCTCACGCTTCTGGGTGGAATGTTCTTGGTGTTCTTTCCCTTTAGAATTATGTTCAGAACGAACCCATTTGAACGATCTTCTCCCTTGTGGGTTGTAAGTTTTTCCACGTCCACGATTAAATCGACCGCCACGACCATGATAGGTTTGACTCTCTTTTTCAATATTTTTCACGTCTGTTGCATTCACTTCTGGGAATGCTTGGGTTTCCGTGGGACGGGAATTGTGATTTTGAATGAGAAGTTCATTATTCTTCTCCGCCAATATGAGTGTCACTATCAACTCAGATAACTTTTTGTATTCTCGACTCCTGTAGAGTTCTTGCAGGAGACGATGCTCTTTATGAAAAGTCATGTACGTCTTTTCGAGCATTTCTGCTTCGGTGACTGGCTTGCCACAATATTTGAGTTGTGACACTATTCTCAAAATAGTGGAGTTATACTCATTCACTTTTTAAAAATCCTGGAACCTCAGGTTTCTCCACTCTTCTAGAGCATGAGGGAGCATTATCTCTTTTTGGTTGTCAAACCTTTCTTTCAGAGCTTTCCAAAACTTTGCTGGATCTCTTATGTGCGCATAGTCATGAGTCACATTTTCATCGAGATGTTTCTTCAGAAAAATTATCGCTTTTTTCTTATCCTTGGCAGGCAATTTATTTCCGATTTTTATCGTGTCAGATATTTCTTACATCTCTAGATAGAGCTCAACGTCGGTGGTCCATGAAATATAATTTACTCCAGTTATTTTGAGAGTTGAAAATTTAAGTTTCTCAATATTTGCCATTTGATTTCTAAAAATAAAATCACAAAAATATTATTAGAAACATAACATGATATTATTTTAGAACGAACCGTTTACATTAATAATTAGAGCAATTACAATAAACAATGTTGCATAAACAATTAAAACAACATTTGTGGTAAATTCTTCAGGAGAAAAATCTCCGACGAAAAGACCAGAAATAGAATCGAAAATTACACATATTGATAAAATCAATAACAAATGAAACATTTTTCTTTCAAACTAAAAACAAAACGATTTTCTAAAAAAATGTTTGAGAGAAAATAAAATGTTTGAGTGATTTGAAAGAGTGAGATATGAGTGTATTTATAGATTAAAAATACTGTTTATAGCCGTTTGAAAAGTAGAAAAAATTTGAAATTTTTTCTTTGTGACCGTTGTAAATAATCGTGTAAAAGAAAAATTAATCTAAAAATATGCAATAATCAATCAGATAAAATTTACCAATTCAGATAAAATAGTTATATACATGTGACTAAATCTGCTTGTATAGTAACCATAATAAAAAAAAATATTTAACAGTGATATTGTGGTGATGTAGTCATCCACATATGAGCAGTAAATAAAATATGTGGCGGCTAAGCCGTCCATGAACAAAAATAAATAATTAAAAAAGTAAATGAATTATCAGGCGGCAAGCCGACCATTAACAGAAATAAATAATTATAACAGTAAATAAATTATTGTTAACTGTTCGGGTCAAATTTCGCCTCACCGAGACCAACGGCTAAAATGGCTAAGTACAAGAATTGGGCCTAGCCAAACATTCTGTGCCTAACTAAATATTTTGTGCCAAGCCAAATATTTTGTGCCTAGCCAAATATTTTGTGCCAAGCCAAACATTTTGTGCCTAGCCAAATATTTTGTGTCTAGCCAAATATTTTGTGCCTAGCCAAACATCTTGTGCCTAGCCAAACATTTTGGGCCTAGCCAAACATTTTGGGCCTAGTCAAACATTTTGTGCCTAGCCAAAAAATTTGTGCCTTGCCAAAAATTTTGGGTCTAGCTAAATATTTTGTGCATAGCCAAATATTTGTGTCTAGCCAAATATTTTGGAGCCTAAACAAAACCTTCAGAACATATTTCCTAAGCCGTAAACGGCTCAGTTACGCACTCAATAGCACGGTTCGGCAACATCATCAGTAAAAATGGCTCGGCAAACTGGCATGCCAAAACAGCTCGGCCATACTCTCACTAAAATGTCTCGGCAAACAAAAAACATGCCTGTCACCTGACAACAACGCAAACTAAAACGCCTCGGCAATGCAAGTGCTGAAGTAGCTCGGCGACAGCACAAGCCTCAACAGCTCGGTAGCATGTCAAAAAGATGATGGCTCGGCAACATGACACGCCAGTGTGGCTCGGTAACAAACGCCTCGGCAATAATGTCTCACTTCGGTAGTAAGGCGAGCCAAAATAGTTCCGCAAATATTTTCACCAAAGTAGTTCGGCAACGTAAGATAAGTCTCGGATGTCAATCTCTGAGATGACCAACTTTCACCTCGTCATCGTCATCACCGACTCTGACGAGATGGGGGTAACTATTGGAGTCAATTTTCACCCCATCGAGATTGACTGCTGAAAATGGCTAAGTAAAGATTTTGGGCCTAGCCAAATGCGGCGACTCTAGCCAAACCCAGCTGGAGCTTTGATGGGCCGAACCAACTTCGGCGGTAGACGACAAGCCAAAACTCCGGCGACGAGCCAAAATGTTGGCGACAAGCCAAAACGCTGGCGACGAGCCAAAATGCTGGCGATGAGCCAAAATGCTGGCGACGAGCCAAAACGCCGGCGACTAACCAAAACGCCGGTGACAAGCCAAAATGCCGGCGATGAGCCAAAATGTTGGCGACGAGCCAAAATACCGGCGACGAGCCAAAACGCCGGCGACGAGCCAAAACGCCGACGACGAACCAAAATGCAGGCGACGAGCCAAAATATTGACGACGAGCCAAAACGCTGGCGACGAACTAAAACGACGAGCCAAAATATTGGCGACTAGCCAAAACACCGGTGACAAGCCAAAACCCTGGCGACGAGCCAAAACGCCGTCGACAAGCGAAAATATTGGCGACAAGCCAAAATGCCGGCGACGATCCAAATAAGCGACGAACCAAAATGCTGGCGACGAGCCAAAACACCGGCGACGAACAAAAACAACGAGCCAAAATATTGGCGACGAGCCAAAACGTCGGCGAAAAGCCAAAACGCCGGCGACGAGCCAAAACGCCGGAGACGAGCCAAAACACCGGCGACGAGCCAAAACGCCGGCGACGAGCCAAAACGCCAGCGACGAGCCAAAACGCCGGCGACGAGCCAAAATGTCGACGACGAGCCAAAACGCCGGCGACGAACCAAAATGCTGGCGACGAGCCAAAATGTTGACGACGAGCCAACACGCTGGCGACGAACCAAAATGACGAGCCAAAATATTGGCAACGAGCCAAAACGCCGTCGACGAGCCAAAATATTGGCGACGAGCCAAAATGCCGGTGACGATCCAAACAAGCGACGAACCAAAATGCTGGCGACGAGCCAAAACGCAGACGACGAACCAAAATGACGAGCCAAAACGCTTGCGACAAGCCAAAACGCTGACGACGAGCCAAAATGTTGGCGACGAACCAAAACGCCGGCGACAAGCCAAAATGTTGGCGACGAGCCAAAATGCCGGCGACGATCCAAACAAGCGACGAGCCAAACATGTGACGAGCTAAACAGGCGACGATCCAGACAGTCGACGAGACGAAGACGAGCCAAACTGTCGGCGACCCAACAAGACAAAGAGGCGACGAGCCGAACCTCTGACGACCCAACAAGACAAAGAGGCGAGGAGCCGGACCTCTGATGACCCAACGAAGCAACGAGCCCAACATCTTGTTGGGCCGAGGCAACGAGCCACAAGAGTTTGGTGGGCCGAGGTAACAAGTCAAAGTAAAAAGTCCACACCCAAACCGAGTTAGACAAACCCGAGAAGAAAGGAAATCCCGAAGAATAAGAAAGTTTTCTTTATCGTTTAGGAAGAGATCTAGCCGACTTATTCTTGTAAAAATAGACATGTACCCCTTTGAAAAAAGGATCCACAATTTTACCTAGCAAATACTGGTTATTTTCTCTGCAACGGCTTTCTAAACAGTTTTAATAAAAACACCATCTTTTGGATCTCTGTTCTTGTGTTTCTTTTCATAGAAGTTTTCGAATCCCTTATTTTTTCTAACCAAGTTTAGTTGTGCGAGTTTCGACTCCCACAGTCCTCCAATCTAGTTATTATATAAAGGAGGACATGCTCAACGTGAGCGCGACACATAAGCAAGATTATAATCACCAGATCGCGACACGTGTTAGTTTTAATTTAGATTGTGACATGTATTAAATCTAAATAATGTAAAACTAGAAATTTTTCTTCTGTAAATTAGTTATTTCGTAAATCAAATTATTGTGTACCTAAATGAAAATAGTAAGATTAAAAAAGAAAAATAAGAAATATTATTGAACAATAAAAAGAAAATAGTAAATAAAAAACTATCAAAAAATAAAATAAAACATATTATTTCTAATTTCTAAAAGTATTAAGAAGTTTTTTTCTATGCGTGATTTAAAAAAAGTTTACATTAAAAAAATATATATATAAGGTAAAAAAATTTCTTAAAAATTAAAAGCTAAACTTGACGATGATATAAATTTTTAATTTAAATTTGATTATTAATTGCAAAACATATGTGATCATTAATATCTATATAACAGATCGAGAATATTGAAAAAATTATTTAATTTAGGTTGTGACATGTGTTAAATCTAAATAATGTAAAAATATAAATTTTCCTTCTGTAAATTAGTTATTTTTTAAATCAAATTATTGTGTACCTAAATGAAAATAGTAAGATTAAAAAAGGAGAATAAGACATATTCTTGAACAATTAAAAGAAAATTTTATTATATAAAGTTGAACGCGTTTAACATGAGCGCGACACATAAGCAAAATTATAACTCACCAGATCGCGACATATGTTAATTAGATAATTAAATGGTGACACGTATCAAATATTTTAAATTTACTATTTTATAAAGTTTAGATAATATAAATTTGTCATTTTTGAGATTCCACTTCCATATTATTGTCAAGCAAATTATATTTGCCATTTTTAAATCTAATATTAGAAAAAATCGAAAATGGAAACATTAAAAATATTGTAAGAAAAAATGGAAACTTATGTAGAGGTAAATAAAATAATGTAAAAAAGAGTTGATATTTCCATTTTAAATTTAATAAAAAGGTAAAGGTAAATGTAAAGAAGAGTTGATGCCTACAAAAAAATGTAAAGATAAATAAGTTATTTAAAGAAAAATGCAGAAAAAAAAAAGAATTGATCTCATGTATAAAAAATATAAACGTAAAGAAAATATTCAATGAAAACAAAAGAAAAAAAAACAGTTTAACTCATATATATATAGGGCTATTTGTGTTCATATATGTATAATTAAGAATTTTTGTGTTTTTTTTTGTTTTTATCATAAAGAGTTTATGATGTTATGATTTATGAACGCATCTATTGTGGTGTTTTGTTATGTTGTCATAAAGAGTCTATGTGGTTATAATTTGTGAATGCATGATTATTGTTGCGTACGTATTTCTATGTAAAATTATTTATATATTATATCGATTTTAATCTATTTCAGATTATAGCAATAATTTTTTTCTTCTATACTAAAATATTTAAATTAATTTGTTAAAATTCATCAAAATAAATATAAAATAAATATAAAGTAAGTGACTCTTACGAATGTATCTATTGTTCTTAATTTTTTTTTTATGTTTGCGTGTAAAACTATTTATATATTATATTTATTTGATCTATCTTCGATTCTAATTATAATTTTTCTTCTATTTCTGATATATTGGATTTAGATTTATTTGTAAGACCTCATAAAGGTGTATTTCTCAAATATTTTTTAAACTAAAACTAATACCGGTTTGCATGAATCAATATTAGTTCATTAATTTTGGATAAGTAACAATAGTATGTGAATTTTTTCTATCGTTTCGAACTATGAACATGATCTATTTCTTTTTCAGAAGGTTCATCTGCATTTTATTTATAAAAAAAATAGATTATGAGAACTAATATCGGTTTGTATGAATCAATATTACTTAATTAGTTTTTTTTATTGGTAACAATATTATGTGAATTAATTTCTTTCATATCGTTAAGTTTAAAAAACATGGTTTAATTTTTTTTCAAAAGGTTTATTTTCATCAAATTCAGTTGGTTCATAACAACGGGTATTTTATTTTATTTTTATTATATACGTAAATAAAGTTATTATTAAAAACTCGCGTATCACGTGATACCTAATCTAGTAAATAAAAAAACTCCAAATTTTAGTGTAATTTATCACACATCCGAATTCCTTGGGATATAGGTCATTGTCGGATTGATGCTCAAACTCATGGTGACACTGGATCCATACAGTGCATATCAAATGGATTAGAGGAAATAAACGAGATAAATGTAGCCAATATAGAATGGGCGGGACAGACGGAATAAACGGTATGAAAATTAAAACTGCGGTCCAGTTAAAATAATTACCAAATTTTGGTTAATTATTTTTAATATTTTTTTTTGGGATAAAACTATAGTAATAGATAAAATTATCCCGTATAATTTTATTTTAAAAATATCAAATTTTGACTTCACTATAAACCGCACTTCATTAGAGGATTGGTGTACGATAAAACTGCGGAGTATAAAACATGACAAAAGCTAATGGTGATAAAAGACAGATTAAGTGGTTGAAACACACTTTATATTAAATCACCATTCATAACCCTAACCGACATCGCTTGCATAATGCAACGTCTCGTTGCTTGCTCAAAATATTCCAAATATTTAGGGGAAAAAAACCAATGGATCATAGGAGTTTACTTGGAAAGCGAGGAACAAGAAAGTTTTCCAAGATATAGAACCAAAGCCTATGGATATTATGTACCATGCAATGAGTAAATTCACGGTGTGGAGAGAGGTTCAAATTATTAACTCGGATCGTAGAGAAATTCAGGAGAATGAGATCCATTCTACTCCTCTTCTAAGATGCAGAGTAGATGAATCTTGGAAAAGTTCAGATTCGACATTTAGTTTGGATTGGATTTGTACTCAAGGGGGAAATACATTGCTTCTTGGTGCTCGAGGTCTTCGATGGAGTCTATCTCCCTTACATTTGGAGATGGAAGCTTTAGTATAGGCGATGACCATCATTTTATAAAGAGGTATCCCATATCAAGGTTTTGAGACCGACTGTTCCGAACTGATTTGCATTATTAGAGACCCGGAGAGTTTGAAGCGTTTCGTACCAGATTTTAAGATTTTTTTTCTCTCGTTGATTCCTCGGAACTTCAACTCGAAAGCAAATTGCTTAGTTCATTCGTCTCGCATTAGATTTTCAGAATTTTTTTTTGTAAACACTTCTCCTCCGGATTGAAAAACCAATGAGCATGAATTTAATTACATTTAATGTGTGGTTGATAAAAAAATCAATATTTAATGAGTTCACCTTATTTTTGCATTTGTTTATTATGTTTCTTTTTGTTTGTAGGGTTTTAATTTTAAAATCAGATCCACCGACGCTCAAAATGTGGTATGTTTCCTTTCTTTTCCTTTTTGACATAAATGTGGTCTGTTTACAATAAGTGACTTTCACACACACACACACACAAAACAAACTATCCCTAAAATGTGGTCTGGACCGTCTGGTTCTTGAAAATATCGGTGGGAATGGTGGAGATCATGGGAAGAACGACACTGGTGGGTCCACCTGACGAATAAGAAGATCTATCAAGTATGAATGGCAGCAAGTCGCAAAACTTAAAATCGTTTTAAATAAAATCTTGATCTGCTAATGGCTAACGCTAAGAATTGATCCGACTTCTTGTCGTATTAACTCAATTCCTCTTGTGCAAGTTTTCTTTTTCTTTGACTCTTAGAAAACGATTGAACTGAAAATAACAAAATGTAACTATAGTTGATGTAATTCTTTTTCTGTTATGAAATCCTAAACCGAAACTTAGCTTTATCCTCGAAGTCTTTGAAGAATTGAATATTTTTGTCATTTAAAACATCGACACTAGTTAATCATCATTAGAATCGCAGTAAAAAAATTCGAATCCCGACCTCTTGACCTCTAAAGTAAAAAATTTAACTACAAGACCACTGATGAATCGAAAAGTAAGCTATATACATATTTTTATGACAAATTAAAAGTTTTCATCAGTCCAATTGAATCATAATCATCAATATGTATATAGCATATTCTTATGTTTTTTTATTATGTAATATATTTTTATATACAATTAAATGATCTTTGAACGAAATTTAAATCAGTTCCCAAAAGTTATTAGAAAACGGATATTTTTATCATTTAAGACTTTTACAATGGTTAACTATGATTAAAATCGTTGCGAAAAACTCGAATTCTAGTCTCATAATTCTAGAATGGATTTTTCGACCACCGAAAAAACTTAATGCGATTTCTCAAATTATTCTTAAAATAATATTTTGATTACGAATTTAATTGGTAGATAATTTCATAAATATTTGATATTGATATGAAAAGTGACTGTGGCTATTTAATATGCAACGATACTACGGATATATACGATGTGGTCCGATGAAGTCCAAAAGTTAAAAAGTGATTATATCCTATACAAAATAGTGTTAATATAGATCAATCGGTAACGACTAGCAAATTTGTGTTTTTTGTGGAATAGTGGATTGGGCTAAAAAAAAAATTAAAACCAACCACAAATTCAAATCTCTCATAATATACAAAGTTTAAAAACAAAAATTAGCTTAGGGAAATCAATTCTTACCTTTAACCAAAAATGTAAGAATACTGTACTAGAAATAAAGTTCAAACATTATTGAACATCACGATGTCGACACATGTTTAAAATGAACACGGTGTCTATTTTTTGTAGAAAAATAACTTTGGCACTTTGTGGTTTGGTGTGAATAGTCATATCATTCTCAACTACCACATTCACAAAAAGTTTCTTTTAAACGTGATTATACTCCACACTAACTATAGTCTATACTTATTTAAGTCTCTTCGTATTAAATAATTGTTTTTTCTGGTTGAAATGTCAAATTATTAACTGTTTAGTGCAGTACTTTTCTATGTATACTATTAAAGCCATGTAAAAAAATGTTATTAAAGCTTTTCAAATAGAGACCGGAAAATTGACTGAAATCCGCTTTGTACCGCACCAATTCCATCTCGTTTTGCACCGCACCAATTTATCTCTGATCCGCACGTTTTTATTCGGAGCCTAAGTGTTTCAAATTGACAAGTAAATTTTTTTTTTTAAAATATCATATTTAGAAAGATGACACAAATATAGGAAAAATCTACAAATTAGTGTCTACTCATATGAAATTTCATTTTCTAACTTAAAAAATATTTTTAAACGATTAATTTTAAAAGTTAGAATTAACTGACATCATATTGGGTTTTTTCTAACCGTTATTAATTGATTTTTATGTCGCAATATCCTTCAGAATGGCATGAATACTTGTATTTTTTTTTTTAATCTTTTATTCCCTGTGTTTCAATCTCTTTATTAATTTAGCTCATGGTGCTAGTTTTAGGCAGTGTTCAAGAAAGCGGTCTAGGCGGTGGTATTAGGCGGAAGAGGTCATTTGGCGGCTTGGACGGCCAGTAGGCGGACTGAGCGGCCACTAGACGGGCTGGGCGGGTTAAATCCGCCTGTTTTTATTTTTTATTTTAAATTCAAAACAGCACCGTTTTGATATTTGAGTCAGATGATGAGCATGTTTAGAGGGAATAAGGTGAAGAGAAGTGCGAGTAGAATCATCATGAGAGTTTATTCATTTTTAAAAACTCAATTTTTTTTATTCTTTAATCTACATTTACGTTTATTTTAGCTTTCATGGATCATGTTTCTTAAGATTATTTCATTATGTTATATTTTATAATATATATAATTAGATTATATATATATATATATATATATAGTTTTATTATAAAACCGCCTAACTCGCCTACAAAATCGTGTAGGCCCCGACTAAACGTTATAGGCGCTAGGCTGAAGATCGCCGTCCGCTTAGCGCCTAACGCTTTCTTGAACACTGGATTTAGGAATCGCTTATTTCGTTTGTGAACCCTTCTTCCCGTCTTGGATTTCCATTACGGTGTTTAATTAAATTGTTTAGTTGAAAAAAAAAATTATCATAATGTGTTCAAATATACTTTTAATTGAAATAAGTTGTATTACATTTTAAAACTATTTTTAATTATTATCTAATTTGATTCTTTTACTTTTTACATAATCTTACTTTTCAAACTTTGAATGTTTTACCAATTGAAATCATTGCTAAATTACTACATCTTCCTCTAGATAAATGGATTCATGTCTTGTCACTTGGAATTAGCAAAGTGATGTATTCAAAATTGATCTTCCATATCTCTAAACTTCACTACCTCAGTGTGATATGGTCATCGATGGCTATTGTATCCAATTTCGCATGCTTCGTATCATCAAAACCATGAGAAATATAACGATGCACTTTGATGATCAATGGCTACATCCTCTATCTAAATCATCCTCAAGTTTCAGGACTCGAAGCACTTGCAAAAATTCAGAGTCGATAAGAAAACAGAAAGACTTCTAAGCTCAAATACTTCGTCTACAAGATCATGTAAGCGGATGAATTTTACCTGTTACGAATTATTGTTCCGTTTCTGGTATTTCGCCATGAAATCTTCTCAAGCTGACCCATTTATCCACAAAAACGTAGTGCATTACACTTACTTTCCTTTAGGATGCTTCGTCACTTTTCTTGTAAACGCAAACTCTCCAAATTTATGCCCAACTTTCCCCTCTGTGATCTTACAGCGCACATGAGTTTTGCCGTTGTAGATTCTCACAGATGAATCAACGTACTCTGGTAGAATTGTCGATCTCCGTGACCATATTTTCCTGTTCAGTGCTGCATTTTTCTTCTTCATCAGGAAAGCATCAACGAATGGATCTTTCCATACAGATCGGCTCACCATCTTATTGCCTTTCGTCTCATCTTCTATACCCTCATCCAAAGACAATGGCAAACTTGGCCATTCTTTTGCAACATTCACACGGATGTTAAACCCATTCAACTCCTAGTTAATCATCCCAGAACCAACAAAAGAGCAAGTTAACAATACAACACAAGAATTTAATATGATAGATAGATAACGATGATTCTTTAGTAAACTAACCTGTCCATCCATAGCTGAAATAGCAGATTTGGCAGAATCCTCACTTATGAAGTTGACAAATCCGTAACCCCTCGACCTTCCGGTCACTTTGTTTGTCATGACTCTTGCTGCACAAAGATACAACAAGACTATAGTTAAATAAATACACAAGACTGCAACGATCAAATATAGAAACCATAGTGAGCAAGATAGTTAAGTTCCGAGTCACGGCAAAGAAAAACACAAAAACCATAATGCCAATGTTCATCAACACCAATCAATCATGGTACAATGATGACTAAGATGGCTTAAACCCAACCACACATCCTTGAATGGTTTAAAACATTAACAAGCGCAAACAAAAAACACATTCTATTGTGGAACGGTGAAAAGAAAGATTGGCAAGATCAAGGGTTTACCCTCTGTCACTCCATTGAAGCTAGAGAAAGCGTCCTTCAAGGACTGCTCGTCAGTTCCGGGCGATAGACCTGAGACCAAAACATTCAAACTGGCATACAAGAGAAAGCAAATGTAGAGTTACAAAACATTCACGACTGCATCTGATAGGAAGTTAGACATACCACCAATGAAAAGTTTTGTGGACATGTATCGGAGAGAACAGAGCATTGATGTGACTGGAACATTTCTGTTTTGGAAAACCCCTTGTTTCAACTGACCACCGAGTTTGGTGCAGAAAGCCATTTTTAGATGTCTGGAAACGATAAACCCAGTAAACAAAAAACACCCTAGAGCTGGTCAAAATTAGGGATCTGGAACAAGGACTTATCCACAAATCTCTGATAGCATCAATCTCGATATTCGACAAGAAAATCAGTGATTACATTCGTTTATTTGCGAAATCAAGAGAGATTGAATTGAGATGGAAACCAATATGATCATCAAAAAGAGAAAGGAAAGAGAAATCTAACCGATGAACAAATCCGATGGAGAAGCTACGACAAGAGTGCGTATCGGCGGACAAGGAATAGAGACGCAAGTGAGAGAGACGAGACTTTCAATCGGTGTACATCCAAACGACGCCGCTTTGGTCAGAAACCAAACCCTGATCTAACATTTTAATTTAATGCCCGGTTTATTTTCTTACGGTTGGTTATCAAGAGTTTTTTTTTTTTTTTTTTTTGTTAGCCTTGGGCCTTCGACACATAGTCTTATTGGGCCAGGGAACAAAGCCAAAATAAAATAGTTTTTTATCTTTACTTGTGCGGCTATATTGTATATTTGTTCGGCAACTGTATATTAGGAATGAGTTCTTTTTTTTTTCAGTTCTCAACGATATCTCTTGTTTGAGTACTCATCACCGAACGTCATTGTAACAACGTTAAGAAAGCCTCACGATCTGTTTAGCTGATAAGCCATGCATGAAGAGAAGTGATAATTGTGGCAAGAATAGAATAAATATTTTTTTTTTTTATCAACAAACTCCGTAGATTAAATCAAGTGTAATCAGTATGGTGGTTGCCCCGGAGGCCAGCCATTCCGATTCTGTCTAACTTACATTGGAAAAAATATAACTACGTACTCGTGCTCCTTTTTTAAAGAGCATCGGCACATATATTTTCATTCCGAAAAATAAGAATCAAACGAAAAACTTCAAAATGCCTCCTAAAATTACAGAAATGATCTAATTCCGAATGAAAGACTGGCCGATCAGAAAGATTTTCCATCATTTTTATCAATAGAATAAAGTTTATTTATAGTCTATTTTACAAGTGGATACATTTGGTTTTCTTTTGGGAATTACTGTCTTAGGCAGTGAAGGTAACAGATTTAGGTGTAAGATTTTAGTGAACTTTAGAACAAATCTAGCTATTAGCAAATGACCAACATGCTAGACTATGTGATGGCCTTCGCAAACAATGCCTTGGATTGGATGGTTGGACTTGGACCTCACCTCTAACTAAAATCCATGTAATAATCACGAAAAACAAAATTGGGTTTTTTTTATATGAACTCACACATCTCTTTGCAAGTGAAAGGAAAAAAAATCAAAATGATATAAATAAACGAATATTATCCTTTAGAAAAGAAAAATAAAGTTTTTTTTTTTTGCCTACAATTTTGACTTGAGCTTTTAAAATGAGAATCCATTTTTCCCCGTTTTTTTCTTTTATTAATATAGAAGGATGATTTCTGTAAAAGTAAAGTGGAATTAGTAGGAAGAATGTGATGCTACGATGATTCATAGTCAATTATATTGATGATATTTCATTTTCACAATTAAAAAAAGAGTCATTGTCTTTGCCTTGGCACATGGGCAAGCGATACATCCCATAGCCATATTGCAATAATTTCTTAATATTTCTTTCAAAAGTAAACAAACAACCATCGTTTTATGTATTTTCATGAACGCGTGTTACGCGCCCTCCGACAGACATATCAAATCAGTCTATCTCTCAATCCCCATTTTTCCTCAAAAACAACTTCTAAAATTCTTTGGAGATAGTAATAAATTTCATTACACGATTTAATATCACAATATGAATTGCATCACGATATCAGTACGTCTATATTATTCCGTGCATTGATTCGAGTGGTAAAAACACATGTTGGTTTATATGATCATACTGAACAAACAATTGGGTCCAGAAAGGGCCAGAAGAAGCATACGTTGGTCCATATTCGCAGCACTATATCCATATATTTTTTATCCGTCGGATCTTTTAAGATTCTTTAAAAGCAAAATCCACTATATCCATATATTGGCGTCCTATGGTACATTTTATTATATATTATTTCTTATAAAGAAGCATTGAATAGTTATTTGACAAAAAAATGTATTGAATAGTCCATATATGTCATTATCTCATCATAATTTTCAATCTGCCGACACATAACTAATTAAAATCTATGAACCACGCACTTTGATAATGAAGTATGGATATAAGCAAGTGGGATAACAAGACTAATTAAGACCCCAAAAGATCTAACAAGAGAAAAAGAAGAAAAGAATGTGCGCTTCTCTGTGAGAAATCTAGTGACAATGACTGCATATACAGTTTGCGATCAATTTTCTTTGTCTTTTTTTTTTATCAAAATTTTATTTGCTCGGTAAGACTTGGATTGATTGCATCACTTTTTACACTTAGCCTAGCTTTCAAGCTTTAGGGGTTCGATCAATACTGTCTCATCATGAGGTTATGGCCAATGGACCAGGCCAATATGATACAGACAAGAAAAACAAATATTACTTCATCGTAATGACAAATATGTGTTTATAGTTTTTGGGTTTTCTGGATTTTATAGACTAGCTAATTTCATCAAACTGATCGGAATATTTACAACTAATCCTTCCAATACAGGTTGGGCTTATCCATCGGGGACATTTGGCAAGCCTAATCCTGTCACATATTTGACGTGATGTATCTAAACTAAATCCTGTTAAATGAAAAATCATTTTAAGAAATTCAAAAATTTAGTTCCAAATTTTCAGTTTTAACATATATAAGTTCACATAATATATATCATTTAAATTTTACCAATATTTTTAAAATTTTGATGTATCTTATAATTTAAAAATTACTAACTACATTAGTTTACCGTTATTTTTTACCATAAAAAAATCTTTACCGCCTTGTATCAATGGACCTACCATACAAAACTCGGAATGATGAAGTGGAAATTGATCTTTACATCGAGCAAGATGATAAAACCAATAAACATATGACACAATGTACATGTATATATGATTGCATGAAGATAGTTACAAATATTTTCATACAATAATAATTGAGGAGATGATGGGTAAAAGAAACTAGAAAAGGATAGGAGTATCTTCTCAACAAAGGAGAAAGTAAGCTCTGCCGACAAAATATATATGTATATATAGAGAGAGAGAGAGAGAGAGAGCGAGAGAGTAGTGAATGGTCCTTTCGACTTGCAAAAGGCCAATTATGGAGATAATTGCTAATTGGTCAACAAAACCACTGTCCCTTTCAGTACTACTGAATTGGGAAATGTGCTTCTGGCTAAGGTAAATCTCCCACTTTTTTTGTTATTATGGAATATTGAGTTATTATTTTAGTCGGTTTTATTATTAACTTACATTAGCCAATTGTTTTTCTACCAATTTTTGTTAGAGATGCGAACAATACTTTTTCTATATTTGTTTAAATATGAATTGTTTACAACAGTTACTTTCGCGTCGAACCAAAATTGCTAAAAAAACGAATCGTATAAGTTAATAATGTAGAGGTAAATTAATTTTTTTATGAATGAGTCTCATAAATCAAGGTAATTAAACGGAAGATGCGCAACAAATGATCTCAGCTATGATTGGTAGCCCATGCGTTAGTATAGTGACCAATCATAAAAAGGTAAGTCAAATTGATATTAACTTTAAAGAAATGCAAAATGTGGTACAAAATTTTTTTAGCTCTGTTTTTTTGTATCGTTTACCACTATCTTACATACTTGCACTATTTTGTAATTGTTTATCGGTAAAAAACATTTACCTCTGATAAGAGTATTATCTCCATATTAGCTTAAACAAATGATTGGTTAGTCTTATTTGCGGTAAGAGATCTACCATTTTTATGTAAGCCAAATCGGTAAAATAATAAAAACAATACACAAGAAGATCAAAACGGTATTAACTTTAAAACGGTAAAAAATACGTCTTAAAATAAATATTAAAGTGATATCTATTTTGTCCAACTCTATTTTTTTTGTCTAGTTTTCGTTTACCACTCTTTCTTAAATTTCTTTTTACTGTTTTAGATCACTAGTGGATCATATACTATAGACTGAATTGCATTTTAAATTTGGTGGCAGTGGGCACTACATCCTTTGGCTTATACTACTGATTTCGATTCACGAGAGTTGGTTATATTATTCTTCTTACATTATTCCGTTTCAGATCATAGGATTCTGTAAGTGTGGGCAAAAGAAAATACAAGTGACGAGTGCAAAATTTATTGCCACATTTAATGCTCAACGTGTTATAGCCTTAACTACAACGACCATTCGTTAAGATCTTATAGTTACACTTACAACGTCGTTATTTTAATCACCATAACCCACTTGTTGCTCCGGTGTTGATGTCAACTCAATCTCTCTCTCTTTCTCTCTTACACACACACACACCCCCTACTGTATTACGATATTTTAAAGATTTTTAAAAAAGTCTTTCTATGTATTTGCATTTCTATGCTACCAATGTGTTGTTTATTTTTTTTTTTAAAATTAAGAATTAAACATTCACTTTCGACTTTAACGCTCGTCTATAAACATGTAGGTATGGGTATTTTAGTATGGTAAAAAAGAATATGATGGATGGAAAAGAAAATGAATATGATGAATGCTGGTTTAATATCAGAAAAAGGTATCTCTTTCTGATCACATTTCAATTGCATAAAAGAAAAAGAGAACTCCAAGATTATTGACACTATCGGTACATAATTCATTAAAAAAAAAAATTGTTACCACAAACTTAAATTAGAACAAACCTCCATGATTGGTTATATAACCTAGAAAAACATAGTATTCATAAACAGTTTCGTTAGTTTAGTAGATATCTAGAGAAACGAGCTAAATCATATATCAAAGAATTCAAAGAACGTGGGATAGGAGAAAGAGAGAAATTAGTAAACTTATCCCGAATAAACTTCTTTGATTGGTTGTCCAATTCAGAAAACATATTATTCATAAAATAATTCTGTTTGTAGATTTCTAAAAGAACAAGCTAAGCCATATACCCTTTAAATTAAATGATGTGTGATAAAAAAAAAGAGAGGAATTAGTAAATATATCTCGAAACAAAATAAATTATTCTTCTATAAACAAATTCACCCCAACCCCAAGGTTGAATCTAAACTTTTCAAAAAACGGTCAACTTGACATATTATTGTTAGAGAATATCTCTCCGATTCCAAGTTCATATTGAGGGATGAGAAAAGAGTGTATATGCTTCTTTTCGGGCTGTATATTCGTTTAAGGCATGATTAACTATGTCGTAATTTTTGATGGACATTTTGAATAATCTTCTCATTTTTGCTTTTAAAATAAACCACATAACCCATGAAAATTTGTTTATTTCACCTCTTGAACCATAATGATATGTTTTTCACGAAAAAAGTAATCCAAGTTTGAGTAAACGGAATATAAAGGAAAGATATATGGAGCCGACAAAATTAATAATGATATATAAGTCTGTAAAGATGGATGACATTCGAATAACGAGTGATTAATCATTTCGTTTTCTACCCCATATTGACATAAAGTGTCACAACTTATCTCTCTAGTACTTACTCTAGAATTAATCGCCATATATATCGAAACTACCTGTCAAATAAAGAGTCCGAGCTTCGAAGATTCGTGGAGTTTCCAAACTTGTGCTTTCAAAGCATTGACGCTCGGACCCATCCTAAAGTTGATGATTGTAGATCCTCGTTCGATTGAGCCAACCAATATATTGGTTTGAACGTGTATCTTTCAGATTTTATGAAATAACATGAAAAATTATCTTTTTATAGGTTTTATTGACGGTGAGACCCCGAATAATCTGAACATTTTCGGGTTCCCGAATTTATAAAATATTAGGATATGCCACTTCTTTGTCACTGGAATAATTAAATAAATAACATTTAAAAAAGGATGAAGTAATCTCTGATTTTTTTGCGCCGCACGAGAAATCTCAACGAAAATCCATATATTATATTCCAGGCTGAAATATTATATCTCAACCCCAATACCATTTTTATACCTTTTGTCAATAGGTCTCGAATGATGGGGAGAGTGTTTTACCTTGTAAAATATGAACGTCTCTATAATATCTACTTTGTATTTTCTTTGTAAAGAAAATTTTCACAGAATTTCATAAGAAATTAAGTTTTTATTCAAAATTTCTTCTCTGATGAGTAAAGGCTCTTAGTTTGCTAGCTTAAGATTGTTAATAATTTGTTATATTGTTAAGTTGTTAGTTACATGGTCAAGTGACTTGTGGCATGTTATATATATATATATATATATATAAACCTGCTAGTAGTTTAAGTAAAGAGAAGAAATCAATTTTACACTTGCTTTGTTTTCCACTCTCTCTACTTGTCTAGATTATAGGGCGGAGCACGGAGTGAATATCCGAAAAATATATTATTTGTGATCCGTTTCATTTTTATCGAATATCTAATTGTCCGATTTGCTTTACTCCGAAAAATTTCGGATATTCGAATATTCGCCGATATTCGTTTTAAACCATAAAAAAAAAAAAAATCAAAACACCATATTTTTTACAAAATTTTTATTTTAATATAATATTTAAACTACTTAGTGAATAAATAAATTAAATTATCTAATTTTACTCGATATAATTAAAGAAAAATGAAAAGTGGAAGATTCAAATGGTGAAAATAAAATATGTGTTTTTTATTTAAGGAAAAAATATATATATATATATATATTTTTTCAATTAAAAAGCTAGTATCCACCTATTTTTACTATAAATATTTTTCGTCAAATATATTTAAAAAGTCTAAAAATACAAATATACATTATAAGTCTATCATATTATATATATATAAGTAATATACGGATCAAAGCGTATATTGAGATTTTTAAAATCGATATTTGTGATTTGTTCCGCTTTAAACGGATACTAGATTTTACTATTTGCTTCGCTTTGATTTATAACGGATATCCGAATTTTTCGGATCGAATCAAAACAAATACCAAATCTAAGCGAATCTAACGAATAATTTGGCCAGTCCTACCAGATTGGTGATAAGTTTCTCATCTCTACGGCTATTACACCTGGAAGATTCCACTTTTGTAACGGTATACTAAATTATCAATGAACATAAAGGTCATATGAGCATATTCTACCCAATTGGTTAATTAACTTTTTGGCTTTTGCCCGCAGCTGGTAAAAAGAGAAATATGTTATCTTCTTCGCGATCGAATTATTGGATACTTTTCACTTTAATAATTTATTTTATGAAACTATGATTGGACACTGAATTTCCAAAATCTTACAGCTTTTCTTCCTGACAAAGCAATATCATTTACTGCTATGTCAGATTTATCGTATATACATAATTTACATACAAAAATTGATGATTATATAATATTATCATTAATTTTATAGTATCTTTTCAGAGCGGGTGAACGAAATGGTATGTAATGTTCATGGTAGATATCTAGGCTTAGAATTTATTAATATTGCATTTTTTTTAACAACGTACATTCTACCACATTTGAATTTAATTAATGACACAACGACAATAACAAATTACTAAACTAAAAATCATGACCAATACCATATTGTTTATATCTAATTTAAATGATAATCAATGTTTTTTTATTAACATGACTAAACTACCAAATTAGAATCATTGATTTTACAACTATTAAAAAAGAAATTAGCATCGGATTATTTAGGTTTTGCCAAAACTTTAAGAGTAATTTTGAAAGTGAAAATATATTCTTCATTAAAAATTTCATGTAATTCGACAAGAGACAAAACATTCGCATAATCCAAGTGACCAACTGAAGAATCCAAAATATTTACATATGGTAATAGAATTTGATTTGAAGCTATCACGCAGAGATTAGATTTACCATATTTCTTTAATCAATGTTTAAAATTTGAAGTATATATTTTTGTTAGTCTTGAAACTTAGATATTAACATATTTTCCGAGAACTACTATCTCGTTTCTAGTATTTATCCCCAGCTTGTTACTTTTAATCATCAAAATATTTTTGGAAGATGCGACACTGTTTTTATTGGAGATAATTTGGAGAGCAAAACGTGTATTTTGCAGATCAAGTATTGTGGACTATCAAAGATGATGAAGACGGTGATCTTTGGTGTTGAAGATGGTGAAGACAGCGATGAAGATGACGAAGATAACGTCAATTGGTTTAATGGGGTTGGATGTTTTCTTTATTGAAAACATATTTTTCATGAATTGGATTTTTAGTGGAGTTTTTCTAATTTTGGGTTTTGTTTCATGGTTTGTCTTTTCTTGGTTTTAATTTTTATAAACTAGTGTTTTAAGATTTGATTTGGTTTTCTTTTAGACTAAGTGGGTTCTCTTTTACAGGGTTTATGATTTTTTGTTTTGACATCGTGTGTGACGTAGACGAATTAGTGTGTGATACAAAATTTGGTTTTTATGGGTTATTATATTATTTTATGAGATTTATTTTTAAGTTTAGAATTTTCCAGAATTTGTATTTTGGTTTTTTCTATTACGGAGGAGTTTGGTTGTGGTTTTAGGGAGTTCTAATTGCTAATGTTCTTTAGGTCAATTTTTTTAGTCTGTTTTATGGATTGTCCGAAACAAAGACAATTGTTTGTGGAGTTGCAGTTGCGTCCACGTGATGTTTTTCTTTTTATCAAAACCAAAAACGAGTTGGAGTTTCATCCCTATTTTGAAAATTGAATATATCTGGAGTAATTTGTTGACTTGTTTTGTCCATCCTGGACAAAAAGTCTACGGCATAGGTGTTCTATTTTGTGATTGCAGATTTTGCGTTTTCCGTTACACTTTTGTTGTACGGGGAGTATTGAAAATAACTTGGAGAACAAGACGTGTATCTTGCAGACCAAGTGTTGTGGGTTATCAAAACCCGTTTATGAAGTGAAGCCCGTGAAATCTAAATAGAAGAATTCTCTAGATCTCTACATTATTAGCATACTATATATCATTTATGTACTAGATTATGATTAGAAAAATTTACTAACACCAATATGTTAATGCTAATCAAAATATATATATATTATAATGTTGTATTAATCAACATAACTCAATATAATATTTTATTTTATAAGATTTGTCAAATTTTTACGAGACTGATCAGTTGTTTTTACGTTTTTATCATTTTCAGAATCATAATTTGCTAACTCCAACAAAATATTCTTCGATAAAACAGTAGTTTACGACTATTTATATATACACGATAGTTTTGGATGAATAAAATCCATATATTCAATATTACTTTTAAAATATATTACAAAACGATCAAAATCATTCACACTGTAGAATTGTGCCGACAAAGAGTTCCGTTTTCAACTAAAAAGCCTTCGAAGGGACAGAGATAGGCGACTCCGCGGCTTTATGCCAAATCACTTTCAAATTATTGCTAATTAATTTCAGTTTTAATTCTCGAAATATTGCTGAGACCACCGACACATTTTTTTCTTTTTCTAAATCATGTTGAATTATTTCTTTCAGCAAATCTTCTTAATTTCGATTCGTGCATGGCTAGCTAAAAGTGTAAGCTAACTATGTCTTGTCTAAAGGGGTAAAAAAAAAAGTCCTAGATGACCATTTTTGTAATTAAAAAAAAAATTGGAAATATGTTTTTTTTTTTGGATAAATAAATTGGAAATATGTTGCAAAGAAATACGTCTCAATTAGATATCAGATTTTTGATTTTGGCCAAAATCAAAACGGAATTATAGCCATCCAACGTGAAAATTCGTCACAAATTTTCATAAAATTCTTAAAAAGAGAAACCAATTTTTTTTTTTTTTTAAACTCTTAATTTTTTTTGTGTTTTTCATTTTCTCCCACCTTATAAAAGAAAAAGAAAACCAAAAGGAAAAAAATCCGAAAAAAAAACAAAAAGAGAATGGAGGAGAGTTATATAGAACAATTTGCAGTTTTAATTATTTTTGTTCTAAAAATGAATATAAATTTGAAAACTCATTTAAAATTGAGTTATTTTTTTAGCTTGACGTATAATAATGATACCACAACCATTATTTAATAATATGTTTAATAAGTTTTACGAAACCTTATTATATAGTACCCCAAAATATCACAAGAAGGACACAAATTTGTTTTCCAAAGATATTACTATTTCATTTGAAGAAGTATTTTTAACTCTTAGAATGTGGTATACAACTGATTTAGAACACACTCTCTACTAACTTAGGAAGACTTTCTTATAGTTATAGTTTGTGGTATTTTTGGAGAAAATTGTGGTATGTTTTTGAATTCCATTTTTATCTTAATTAAAGTATATTGTGATTATAAGAAATTATGTTTTAAAATGTTAAATTGTTGAAGGATTTGAGACGATTTGTCGCATATTTTTAGACATAATTTGTATCCAAATCCCTCAGTAAGTTTTTAGACGAGTCCATCCCAGATTTTTTGTATTTTTTTTTCAAAACGGACGTCTGAAACCCCTCCATATGCAACGAAAATCAATTTCGTCACAATCAATTGCAAATATCACACACAATGTTAGCAAAAGATGAAGATGTATTTAAGAAAATAGCAATGATGTGACTTATTGCTCAAATAGTTGTTTTTAAAATCTTTCTTTTAATAAAAACTTTCTGTTAGTTATTACTAAAACGTGATATTTTCTCGTATATATTATTTTCTGTAACATATATTTTTATCATTTAACGTCTTACCAATGCTAAACACAAAATCATAAATTCTAATCTCCATTTAATAAATTAGACGTCCAAATAAAAATACATATTATGAGAAAATATCACGGAAATATTAGCCAAAATCGGAAAATATATACATTTAAATCACATCATTGCTATTTTCTTAAATACCAAATTATTCACTGTTAGTTACTCCAATTACTCCTTTCAGAGACATCCCACGAACAAACATAGCTTCTATAAACACATATCGCTTATATAATTAATCAACTTAAAAATAAAGTAGATTTAAGGTAATCTTGGAGAATATATAATTCTAGAAGATTTTGTCGGTGATATGCCCTTTTATGTACGGCCTTACATATCACTAATTGTTACAAAATACATATCGATCCTTAACATCAGTGAAATTATAAAAACAAATAAAAAACATAAAGAAAGTGATAAAGAAATAATTTATTTTCATAATGTTATGGCTATCTTCTGAAACAATTAAAAACTACTAAGCACGAGCTTCTGCAATAAATGAAGAACATGGTGAATCGTCTACGAAGGCAACGAACGAGGTTTTAGGCTCATTTTTAGAGACCAATGCAAAACGAAAGTCAATTTCACTTAAAATATCTTACTTAACAATAACGGTAGAATCTTACAGAATTTTAAACTGACAACTTACAATTCTCTAACTCCTCGACCCAAAAAAAAAAAAAAAATTATTAATACTGCAAGAATTATTAGTTTTTGCCATTGGCAAAAGGCTTGCTATATAATTTATCAACAAACGTATATGTCTCGTAATTAAAGATGATATTGGCATCCAACTAAAATGAACGACAAAAAAAAAGTAATAGTAAGGGACCTAATCAATATCGCATCCAATGAAAGAAGTTTCGTAAATAGACATTTTAAAACAATGATATGATTACCATTAAGAAACCACATGTTTCTCCTCTCTTAACTTTTACATGCCCAAATTCTTCTTCTGATTTTGAAGTTTGACCTAACGTTTTTTTCAACTTGTCCATACACTCTTTTGTTTTCCTCTCTTTTTTTCTTCTATAATATATCACATGTATTTAGTTTGAATCAGAATTTTGTTTTTACATTAAAAATTTGGGATACTTTATCAGTTTTACAAACCACTAATTCAATATATATTTCAACGTCTAATGCACACAGATTTATCTATATAAATATATACATGTATTTTATTTAATCTTGCAGTAGAATATTGGGTGAAGAAAAGGTGAATTTTGGCTCTACCGTTTTTCTAGTAAGTTTAGAAATAAAGCGGAGATGTAAAGATGGAACTTCATTTGTCTTTTTACTTTTGGATTATAATGATTGTGTAGATTTTTTTGTCGATATCTCCAACGTTCCTTCTATAATTATTTCACCCAAGTATCGATTTATAGTTATTATATGCTAACTCAAGTTAACATAGCCTTTGCTGGAGATGAATATTGGTGTATTCAAGCTTAAATCAATGCTTTATTGTTGCTACAAATATACCCCAAATCACTACTAAATATTTCTTCTTCATGATAGTTCTTCAAAAAAAAAATTCAAATTACTTAATGTTTGGTAGTAGTATTGAAAGAATATAAAAATGGTTGAAAAGTAATTAAAAGTACTATAACATTTACGGATATAAAAGATACAATATTACTTACAAACTAACTTATCTTTCAAACTCATACATACTATATACTATATGTTACGGGTGATTTTTCGGTTTGTCTAGATATAGAATCGAGTGATGTAAGTTTCGGACGTCAACAGTACATAACTCTGATCCAAGGAACCATTCAACTTTTAAAAAAAACGAAATTAAAATTGCACCACGAGACTATCATAAAATTTCAGAACGATAAAAAATTTCTTTCCAAAAAATCTCCACATTTAAATTGGCAATAAAACCATGCAATTGGTTGGAAAAACAAAATACATAAAAACAAATAAAACAAAATAGGTTTTGAACATGATAAAGAATCTATTCGCGGACCAATTTACTTTACGTGGCTTAGAACAAGAAATAAAATAGATTATTAGAAGCAAACAAATGTTTCCAAGAAGAGAAGGAGATGAAAGATATACGAATGTGCGAAGAAAATACAGGTTGATGTTCGAACCAAATTTAAGCTATTGATCTAGTTAGAATCTTTTGATCTTCTCTTATTTTCGAGATGAAGAGTTTTTATAAAGTTACATGACCCGAATTTGTAGACCAGGTGATTGGGCTTCGTATCGGGTTAACCTGATTTGCCACATTAGCGTGATATGTGAGATTGGATTGGTCCATCCATAGCATGATCGGAGATTCCTTCTTCACACATTGCGCTTACTTCGATAGACGAAGCGTGTCTACCGAACCCGCAGGTGGTAGCATAGGTTTTTCGTTCGTACTTTTGCATTAAATGAGATACATGCATAGCATGTCCACACTATAAGCGCTTTCAAAATGAAGCATCCCGAACACTGGACGAGAGATGATGTTTTGTAACGATCCGCTCTCATACAATTATCTCTTCTACAAGGATGCTCTACTGACCCGATCCACCACATGTCATTTTGTGGTTAGTCGCTCTCCCAAATAGATAAATAATTTCCAGTACTATCAATAAAATCAAATTTATAGTTTATATATGGTTACAAGTCGAGAAATAAACTGCAGAAATAATTGTGCAAGTGTGTATATATATATAATCCATTGATCATTCATGTTACTGCGATCACTCATGGTGATCTGATCAGATCTCTTACAATGATTTTTCTACTCTATTATATTTTTAATTTTGCGTAGGATATAAGCATCTTTAGAAACCGCGTAGACACAAGTCGGCTATTTGACCATTTATATGTTTTTGTCCTAAAACTGCTTCATTTATTTTCTACCTGTATTGTTCTTTTATTAAGTTTTTGAACCCAAATTTCACAGTATATCATTATAAAAACACGATGTGGGGGGAGAAAAAAAAAGTCAGCAAATAAAATTGGTCCAAATGTTCACACATATGAACATGTAGAGGGAGTCACATGGGGCTCTCTCCTGTCATTTCCTCACACCGCAAGACAAACAGAAGTGGCTTTGTCCTCTTGCTTAGCCAATTAATGTGTAAAAATTCCTTTAATTATTTGAATCATTTGGTTATATACTTTGACAACTAAGGTCCACACTTTAGTTATATTATTCTTAACCAGCAAACTAGATAATAAAGTATGCACACTTTACTGTTAAGTCATAGAACTGTCACTGCTATTTTATTAATACCAGTTAGTTAGTTCATGTTTGATTTATAAACAGTGTGACATTTTCTACGGAATTTTTTTTTATCGTTTTATTACATCATTTAGAAAATAATTTTAATTTGTTATCCTATTATAAATAATAAATTTACGACGAGCAAATCTAACTTTTGTCTCATCACAATTTCGTTTTTATTCTCTTTGACTTATAACTAGCCGGATTTATTGACCATTGTGCTTACAAGAATTGTCTATATGACATTTCGAACTCTCATGCATCTCCAAGGGATGGGATATTGAATTCTTACTTCGACATGAACTAGTTATGGCAGTCTTTGCGTTTTCGACCAACTTTTACATTTTGTTTGAGTGTGAGCCACTATTTTAGGCAGTTCACAAAAAAAAATCTCCGGAAAATTTGTTTACTTTTAAATTTACAGATAAACAACATAATCCATATTACAACATTTACCAAAGAATCAAAACCTCCTGATTTCCAGAATACGAACATTGCATATCATGGTATAGCTCTAGTTTTGAGATGATAATTTACATCTACATATCTTGAAAGAGCATACCAAATAGTTTTAGCTTTGTCGGACCTTTGACCCTCCAAGCTTGGGCTTGAAGTGGTCTGATATTTGGTATTATGTTTCCATAGTGAGACCTTGTTGTACTAAATTATATGCAACCTAATATTTTGATTTCACCATATATTTTTTGGACTTTGTGAAGTGTCAACATAATTTGTGCTATTTATAGTTTTCATTTATCTCGATTTTTCTAACATGTGGATATCCTACGAAATCACAAATTCTCAAAGCATAATTTATATTCGGCTCCTTCTTCTTCAGATTAATGAATTGATTTATTGTTAAAGATGGACATAAGTTTTGCCATTTTTATCTTGGCGGTCTACGTATAGTATCCGATATATAAGAATCCTTCCATATTAAAATAGTATAGTCGTATTCAATCTCATCCGAAAGCCTTTTTCTATTAGATTTTTTCCGAATATGTGTTTCTTCAGCAATATAATAGAGAATTTGTTTTTGATGCATGCAATGGATATGTATCCCAAAATTGATAACGTCGCTTTAGAACTTTTCCAAAAAAAATTTTGGGACATGAATTATTCTCCACAGTTGCTTAGCCACGAAAACTAGATTGAAATCACAATAATATGGAAGCCGATACTTTTAAAAGAGCTCAGAACACACATTTCTTTCCTAAGCCAACAATGTAATTTATTCGTGACTTTTATTTGAGGTCCACCAAAATTTTGCTATATCATTTCTAATTTTCGATGATATGGATTTCGATACTTGAAAATAACAAAATAAAACATACGTATGTCGAAAATGAAAGAGCTACCGATGTCACCCCACCCCACTCTACCTCCCCCCCCCCCCTTCATTCCTAACATTTTATTTTATTTTTAATATGTTTATTATTTTGAACATAAATGATTTAACATTTATATTCAGTAAAACGAAACTATTTTTAAATTATTTATATTTACGGGTATCAATATCTATTAAAATTTCTTTAAATTTAGAATTATGGAAAAAACAAAAATATAATATATGAGAATTTGGTCGAGTGCAATCTGTGAACATTTTTCTTTAATTTTATCATAACATCTAAAGATAGAGATTACGACAAACTTGATATCTAGTAGTAATGAAAAAAACTTCATAGTTAATAAATAGATCTTGACTATAAAATAAGTAAATAAGACTTTATAAAGATAGCAAAAGTAAACTCTGTAAGTTTCCCATATAAACTATAATGGAGAACAATCTAACTCTCCAATGTGGCATAGGCCTAACTTGGAGGATCCTTCTTATATTTCGGGTAAAACCACACACAATGTTAAAAATACCATCACCATCACAATTACAACAGTATTTTCTTTTTCTTCTTTCATTATATTTTTGAAATTAACTCGTTTTGATTTTTTTTTTTATATAATATCTTTATTAAGAAAAAAGTGGTTCCCGACCAGCAAAATTTCTCTCCTCCTTTATAATCATCAGATCGCTCCTTCACTTGGTTTTCAGGGCTCGAAGAAAACTCTCTCAAACCCTCTCAAAAATCCCAAAGAAACTTCCATTTTTCGAATATTAACATTTTTTCGAGGCCCTTCTTCGATCCAAAGAGAAGAAGACAGTAAAAAAACCAGTGAGTTTCTATCAAAAAGACGAAAATGCCCCTGTCGGCGACGGCGGATACAAGCAAGACGGTGAAGCTGGAGAGGTACAACAGCTACCTCCGGAAGATTCACAGCACCAAAGTCCTCAACGCCTCTTCTAAAGTCCTTTTCCGAGCAACCCTCCTCGTGGCTCTGGTCCTCGTCCTCCTCTTCGCAATCAATTACCCTCCACTCTCCGATAGCCGCGCCGCCGCAGCACACCATCTCCACCGTCGTAGCTTCTTATCCACCGGGATCTTCTCCTCCTCTTCTTCTCTAGGCGAAGGAGCCGCTTGGGAGAAGCGCGTGAGACAATCCTCAACGGCAAAAAAACCTCACGGTCTCTCCGTCCTCGTCACCGGAGCCGCCGGTTTCGTGGGATCCCACTGCTCAATCGCGTTAAGAAAACGCGGAGACGGAGTCCTCGGATTCGACAATTTCAACGATTACTATGACCCATCACTCAAAAGAGCAAGACAAGAGCTTTTAGAGAAAAACCAAGTGTTCATAGTCGAAGGCGATCTCAACGACGGTCCTCTCTTGCGTAAGCTCTTCGATGTCGTCCCTTTCACTCACATCCTTCACTTAGCAGCTCAAGCCGGAGTTCGCTACGCAATGAAAAACCCTCAATCTTACATTAGCTCAAACATCGCCGGATTCGTCAATCTCCTCGAAGTAGCTAAAGCAGCTAATCCTCAACCTGCGATTGTCTGGGCTTCCTCTAGCTCCGTTTACGGACTCAACACGGAGAATCCCTTCTCCGAAGAACACAGAACGGATCAGCCGGCGAGTCTTTACGCGGCGACGAAGAAAGCCGGAGAAGAGATAGCCCACACTTACAATCACATCTACGGTCTTTCTTTAACCGGACTTAGATTCTTCACTGTCTACGGTCCTTGGGGAAGACCAGACATGGCTTACTTCTTCTTCACTAAGGACATACTCCACGGCAAATCAATCGACATTTACAGAACACAAGACAACAAAGAAGTGGCTCGTGACTTCACCTACATCGACGACATCGTTAAAGGATGTGTCGGTGCTTTAGACACGGCGGAGAAAAGCACGGGAAGCGGCGGAAAGAAGCGAGGACCGGCTCAGTTACGTGTTTACAATCTGGGAAACACGTCTCCTGTTCCGGTTGGGAGATTGGTTTCGATCTTGGAAGGATTGTTGGGGACAAAAGCTAGGAAACATCTAATCAAAATGCCAAGAAACGGTGACGTGCCTTACACGCATGCGAATGTGAGCTTGGCGTACAGAGATTTCGGGTATAAACCAACGACGGATCTCGCGGCGGGGTTGAGGAAGTTCGTCAAGTGGTACGTTGGTTATTACGGAATACAGCCGAGGGTAAAAAAGGAAAACTCTCACGCCGATGATTCCGCTTAATCTCTCTCTCTGTCTCTATGCTCCATCATCATCACATGCTTTGTTTTTTACTTTTACAACAACAACAAAAAAAAAATCATTTACAGGGGAAGATTTCTGTATTTTTCTGTTTTCATTTTAAAAAGCCAAAAAAATCATAAATGTTTTTGTGGTGGTCCTTTTTTTTGGGGGATCAAAATGTGGGAATTAAATTGTTACAGCTGTATGTTATTATAATACAGAAAGATATATAGAAAAAGGGAAAGGGGGAGAGAAAACAAAAAAGGGAGGGTAGAATTGGAAATATATGTGGGTTTGTTATGTAATAAATGATTTGGGTTTATGATCTTGCTGGAAAGTGTTTAGAGCAGATCTTAGCCGCTGGATTTTTATAATCAAGGAATGAAACCTGTGATCCATTACCAACTGTAACATAAATTTTATTCTCCACTTTTCTTCTTTTTGCCTTTTGTCTCCTTTAACTTATTTTGGCATGATTGGAACATTTTACTATTACACTAACTAAAAGATATTACGGTATTATTATGTTATTTATGTTTCACTATCTCTTATTGCTCTTTATTTTTTCTAACCAAACCGAAATTAAAACCCAAACCGGATTTGACTTCGACAAAATAACTTTAGAAACTGTACTAGTAGTTTGACCCAAAAAAAACTCTACTAGTCCGAATTGCAATAAACCAAAAAGAGAAATGAAGAGGGGCATTGGACCCTTTTTCTTTGTCATCCTATCCTTTTTGATGTTTGTTATCTTTATTCTCTTTTATTTGTGTGTTATTTTGTTAACGAATTTTAACTTTTATTTTCTGTATTGATAAATTGATAATACAAGTTTGGGCAGTTATTGAGATATTCGCTTTTGAAGATGCGATGCCTTGGCAATTAGCAATAGACCATTAATCACGGCCGGCCCAATAAAAGTCCAAAGTCAAAAAAAATAAACTATTGTGGTCTCTTTTATATTTAGTATTCGCTCCGTTCCAATAAAAATAATTCAGCCAATCATAACAAAGACCGCATGATACTATAATAAATGGAAATCACAATTATTAGGTATATAATATGACAAAATGGTCAATTCGGTGAATAACACAAATCAACAATTTTAAGAGTATCTCTAATCCTACAGCAAAATCCTATACCAAATCTCATTTTGGTGTAAAATCATCTCCAACCCAACACCATTTTCAACATCAAAATGGTGTAAACTCATTTTTTACATCAAATTTGGTGTAAAAAAATGAGTTTACACCATTTTGGTATTGAACTTTTAGTATTTATAAAAAAGTTTTTCAAATTTTAAATTATTTTGAAATTGATTATTATAAAGATCAAAAAAAATTTATATTTAGATATATAAAATTTAGATATATTTTTTGTTGAAATTGCAAAATAACTTAAATTTAATAGAAAATATAATGACATAAATTGATAATAAATTTAAAAATACATAAAGTACCAAAATTAAAGATAAATAACATCAAATAAATTAAAAATAAACAACAACAAATATTATTGACTTAATAATTTAATAACCGGTAAATCGCTTCCGGATCCATTAAGATCATCAAAATATTGTCCAAATGAAGCAGATTGAGGCGGAGCTTGTTGATATTGTTATTGTTCGGACAACTACTTTACGCAACGAAGGGATACAATGGGTAGACTTGGATTATCTCCCCTTCAAAAAGTGACAGCGGTGTTTCGGATGCTAGCATATGGTTTTCCAGCAGATGCTACAGACGAGTACGTAAAGATAGGCGAATCAACGGCAATCGAAAGCATGAAAAGATTTTGTCGAGCTATAGTGAATATATTTTCAGACGAATACCTACGGTCACCAACATCTAATGATATTTCCAGGCTTTTTTACATTGGTGAAAAACGAGGGTTTCCAGGAATGTTGGGTAGCTTAGATTGCATGCATTGGAAGTGGACAATATGCAGGTCGTAGTGGATCACCAACTATCATTCTTGAAGCTGTGGTAGATTATGACATTTGGATATGGCATGCATACTTTGGAATGCGGGGCACTAATAATGATATCAATGTCTTGGAGTCGTCCGATCTTTTCTCCAATCTTGCTCAAGGTATTGCTTCTCCTGTTTATTATATCATTCAAGGAAAGGAATACAATATGGATTATTATTTGTCTGATGGTATATATCCAAAGTGGTCCACTATAGTACAAACTATTCATGAGCCGATGGGTCCAAAGAAAAAATATTTTGCTTCGCGGCAAGAAGCATGTCGAAAAAATGTAGAGCGTGCATTCGGAGTTCTCCAATCTCGTTTTGAAATTGTGAAAGGACCGGTTCGTTTTTGGGAAAAGAATGTGTTACATGACATAATGACTACTTGTGTAATTTTACATAACATGATAATCGAAGATGAGCGCGATCTCGATGCACCAATTGAAGTTGGAAGAGAAGCCCCACCTCCAGAATTCGAAATAGTCGAGGATGATAATATCCGGTTCCAAGAATTTCTTGCTCGGTTTAGAAAAATAAAAAATAAAGACACTCATTTTTTGCTTCGGAATGCGTTAATTGAACATTTATGTGAAAATACACAAATGGTGATGATTAAATTACAATCTATTATGTTTTGTTATTTTATATGGTGTATGTATTTTTTTAATTAATAAATGTTAAATTTAAATAATATTATATTGTATGGAAATTTGAAGAAAAGTAAAATAGTTGGGATAAATTCGTAAATATTTAAAAGTAGAGTGTATTATTAACAATTAACATTAAAATTGAAAAAGAGAATATACTTAGAATATTCCTTTTTGGTGTAAAAAATGGTGTAATACATTGGAGTAAAACTCAACACCATTTTGGAGTTACACTATTTTGGTGTAAAAAATGGTGTAATACATTGGAAATACTATAAGGAAGTGAAAATAATGAAATTAATCTTCAATCCTTATTAAACAGAGCATATGTGGCTTTTGGTATGCTTTGCTATTCCGAAAAAGCTACACACGCTAACGTGTATGTGTTGTGAATAACAAATTCACCTTTTTGTTCCATTGATTTACGGGTCATAGACTAGGTTATCTTCACCCTTTCACTAACACTCACTATTTAACCGATTCTCAGCCAGTGCCATGCTTAGATCTGTAGGGGCTCGAGGCGAATAAAAAAATAGGGGCCTTTTGAATATAATTTTTTTTAAACGATATAAAGTATTCAAAATATAGCAGTAAACGATAATATAAAAAGTTTAAGACATAATCTTTCTTCTTTCTTTTTCAATAAAGTCTTTCATCAAACTCTCATAATCTAAGTTCTTAACTAGTTCTCTTTCTATGGATATGATAGCTAGACCATTCAATCTTTCTTGTGACATAGTTGATCGCAGATAAGACGATCAACTTTAACTTTGAAAAGCTTCTTTCAGCAGAAGCAACCGAAACTGGAATCGTCAGCAATATTCGGTAAGCAATCTATGAGTTTGGATAACAATCTTCCATTCCTCTAAAAAAATTCAACACTTCGACGGGTGTCTCGTAGTCTTTTGGCAAAACCTCTTTTAGAACCGTTAGTTCAAAAAACAAATCAGCCCCAATAACATCCGAATGATTTCCATGTCTTAAAGAGGCTTCAAAATTGGTACAAGATGCCTTCAAACTATCTTCACTTGCTGACTTCAATTTCTCCAAATCAAAAAGAAAACCAAATGTTTGTTCATACTTCTGAAATTGCTCAAATCTTGTCTTAAGAGAATAAAGAGCTTGATCCATAACTTGGAGGAAAAAGCTCTCTTCTGGAGATAAATTTGTTGTTTCTTGAACAATCTCTGATTCCTCGTCAAAAAACTTTTTTCTTCTGATGACACGTCTTTTCTTTTCGGGAAATATGGCTTCAATCTCCATAGCTTCTGTTATTTCTTTAACATCCGATTTTGCACTTTCAAAACCTGTATCTCTATAACTTTGAAAAAAGAAACAAGTCCTTTCAACTGAGAAACAACAACTTCAATATTCATGTCTTCTGACTGCAAACTTTTGCTTACGGTGTTAACAGCAAATAGAAATTTGTACCAAATCACCATAGACAACAAGAACTCATAATTTCTAATCCCATGTGTTTCACTTGTCGCAAGACACTCAGCATCACTTTGTGCTTTCGGATCATCAGTAGTTTCTGCTATATAAATTAAAGCATCTCTTATTTTTGGAGCTTGAAATCTTATTGCCTTGACGCATTCAACATGACTCTCCCACCGAGTCTGCGATAAAGATTTAACTGTTAAACCTCCCACCATATCTTCCAATAGCTTCCACCGCTTAGTTGAAGGTGCAAACAAACAATAAATACGCTGGATTATCCCAAAAAATGAAATGGCTTTTTCAGAAGTAGTTGCCATATCACAAAGTGCAAGATTAAGGCTGTGACAACACACGGTGTATAAAATGCACATGGATTAACATCAAGGAATCTCTTTTGCACTCCTTTATGTTTTCCCTTCATATTGGACCCATTATCATATCCTTGTCCTCTCACATCATCAAAGTTTAAATCCAGAGCAACCAACACATCCCGAACCTCGCGAAAAAGCCCTTCTCCAGAGGTGTCATCAACTTTCAAGAATGTGAGAAAAAATTCTTCTATCTTAGCTGAAGTTGCTGAAACATCAACACATCAAAGGATAAGAGTCATCTGTTCATGATGACTAATATCCGAAGTACAATCAACAATGATAGAAAAATATTTCGCACTTCGGATCTTTTTCATGAGCATACCCTTGATCTCATCAGCTATCCTTGCTATCAACTCATTCTGAATTTTATTACTGAGTTAATGATAACAAGATTCGCCATCTTCAAACCGTCTAACATGTTCTCTCATTACTGGATCCCACTCAGCCATCATATCAATAAAACTTAAAAAGTTTATATTACCGTCTGCTTTTAACTTTTCGTTACTTCCACGAAATGCTAAATTTTGTTTAGCAAGAGTCTTTACCAATAAAAAAATTCTAAGCATCACATCTTTCCAATGATTCCTCTCTTTGTTGAGTTCTTGTTGCACATGCTTATCAATCGTATGGTTTTTCTGCAACCTCAATTCAAGTTCCATCCACTGACTCATGCATTTAATATGCTCATGACTAATCTTGTGGCCCTTAAGTCTGTCCAAAATATTTTTCCAATCACAAAGTCCCTTAGTCACCAAGTGAATAGCAGTTTTGTCTTGAATGAACAATTTACAACAAAAACAAAAGACCGTATCTAATGCTTTTGAATAAACTAGCCAACGCCTGTCTTGTTTCTCTCCATTATTCAAAACTCTGATATAGAATGAATGCGAAAAATGTCGACCACTAATTTGATCTTTCGGAAAAATAAAATCAATTGGTTGTTTTACAGCAGGACCTTTTTCAACCATAACAACTCTTAATCCAGAATCGACTTTTTCCCAATTTCCAGGATCATCAATATCTAGAAATCCATGATGCTCTTTAGATTCTGCACTTTTCTCATCTATATTAATATTCTCTTGCTCATTCTCATTATCTTCTTCACAATTTTCTCTGTTAACATTCTCATCTTCTTCTATGTTAACATTCTCATCATCTTGCTCATTCTCATTTTCCATCTGATCATCAACCTCATTGTTAATTCAAACAGATTCAGTAGAATTTTCAGGTTTTTTAACAAATTTTTCCATAGAACCTGCTATTGATCTCAAGAATGCATCATCTTGATCTTTCTTTTGTCTTTTTCTGGCTCTAGACAAATACGATCTTGGAGGCATATTTCTAAATCTAATAGATTAAAATAAAAAATATATCAAATCAGCACTATCAAAACTATCAAACAGATCTATTTTATTCTATTGTTTATTCTATTTAGTAGTTTAGTATAAGTTAAAGATTTAGCACTTAGCACTTAGCAGACATGTGTTCGTCAATGTCAAAAGAATAAGCACGAAAATAGGAAAGAATAATTGAAGAATCAAAGAGGAAAGAGACTTAGCAATTACCAGTGAAGGAGAAGAAGAAGAAATAGCGTCGGAGCGGTTATGGAGGAAGAAGAAAACGATGTCGGTGTCGGTGGAAGAAGAAGACAGGATGCGACCGTGGCGGATGAAGATCGAATTGAAAACTAATTGGGGGATTTTGATTTGTTTTTCTTTGTAAATTGTAAGGGATCTGTGATTATGATTTTTGTTAAGTTTAGGATCTAGATTTTCTTTTTGATTGAAACCTCAATCTCCTTTTTTTAAGTCTAAATTCAAAAAAAAAACAAAACAACCTAGAATCGTACCTAGGTTCTAGGTATGAAACTTACTTTCTGAATACCACTAAGATACAATATATTTTCGAAAATAAAGGGCCCCTAAAATCTTATATATTTTGGGGGCCCTAGGCAAATGCCTTTTTTTTTACTCATCAGTCACGGCTCTGTTCTCAGCCATTTGCATAAAGATAAAGCTTGAGATATTAGGGCTTTGAAAACTTAATAGAGAAATGATGAAAAATATAAATTATTCAGCTATATGTGAAAATAACCGGATGATATAAATTTTAAAATAGGTGACTATTTCTGAAAGATGATGGACAAAGTCTGAAATTTGATGCATTTGTCTGTTTTAAGTAGGTAAAGTAGTTGTATATGATGATTTGTTAGTTGTCTATTTTTAGTGCGTAAATAGTTTGGCTATGTTTGTATTTTGAAGGTACAACGAAATTCATGTATCCATAATTTCATGGTTTTAAGCCTTGGTTTTAACAATTTTTTTATGGATTTATCTTGCATTTTGCATAAATATGTTGCATTTAGGATAGTTTCTGCATTTTATAGTCCTAGAGCATGCATGTGTATTTTTGGTCTATTTGAGTCTTATCTAGGTACTTGGAGCATGCTTTGGACAAAGGATATTATGAATAACAAGAGGGGAACAAAGAAGAAGGATCTAGACAAAGAAAAGGCGAAAAACGGACAAAGATCACTTGTCTAGCAAGTCACCGATCGGTGAGTCAATCCGTCAAGCCACTCACTGGCCGGCCACCGTTGTTTTGCAGAGGAGAACTTGATCCACCGAGCCACTCACCGGCCGGTGGATCATCCTGCAAACCACAAGCCTATTTTCAATATTTTTAATCCCACAACTTTAAGACCCAAACTACTCAAGCCAATGAATGCTTACCCTAGTTTCTCTACCTCATTTTTCTATAAATACCAACCTGATGTAGCCAAACAACAACAAGTTTCTCTATTTTTGATCATTTGGTCAATAGATATATCATTGGGTTCTCATGTAAATCCAATAGGATATGGGAAAAATTACAACTTTATTATACAATTTTAATTATGTCTTTAATTATGCTCTTAGTTTAAGCTCTTTACTTTATGCATTTACTTTAAGACTTTAAGCATTTAATTTAAGTCTTTACATTTATGCATTTACTTATGTCTTTCATTTCATTTCTTTCCTTTGATTTTGCTTCCACCATGTTCATAAGCGAGTAAACCTCATTTGTGGTGATTGGGTTGGGAAGATGTTGATGCTTGTTGATTGATTCATATGAAAAGGCTAGCTCTTTATTTTTTCTCATCACTTAGAGAGAACTTAATGCAAGATTGAGACTTGATCACTGTTGATCTAGACCTTAAGCTTTTTCCTCACCTAGAAGGTTTGGGGAGATGTTTGAAAACTCTTTTGTGAGCTTGGGTCACATAGCCATTTAGTTCTGGTTCTATGAATCCTTGTGGCTTTGATGGACTTGGTTATAAAGCTAGTTTAGTCATTGAGATGAAATGTCTAGCGGCGGATCTTGAATGTGATTAATGCTTAGGGGCTTTTACCATTAGTGTGGACTAATCCATTGTATGTGTGTCTATCGTCTTGAGAAAATCTTTCATGAGTATATAGCCTAGAAAATGAATCACTTGCATCTCTTCTACTTGTCCTAACCCAAAAACCACAATCTCACCATCATTGTCAAAACAAAGTCTTTAAAATCATTTTTTCAATCACTCTTTCTCATAAACCTTTCATCTTTAGCATCTCTACAGTGATCTCTTTTTATTTTTTGTATTTAGCATAAAAACCCAAAAACTCTCTTTGATTTCATCTAGCTTAAGTTCGCTTCATAGTCGAGATTGGCTTTTGTCTATTCCTTCCTTTGAGTTCGACCTCTACTTACCGATGTTATTGCCTTATACTTGGGGCATCTCTATTAGTGATAGGGCTTATAAATTTAAAATTTGTCACTTACACAAGGGATTGATATCTACTTCCTAGTAAATGTCGATATTTTGTGCACCATCATGAATAACCCCTATGAGTTTGAATATATATAGTTAGTTATATGTTCATATAGTCAGATGATATATATTTAAGAATAGATGATTATTTCTGAAGGATGATGAACAAATTCTGAAATTTGATGCATTTATAGTTGTGTTTCAAGTAGGCAAAGTAGTTGTATATTCTGATTTGTTAGTAGTCTATTTTTAGTGAGTAACTAGTTGGCTATGTTTTTAGGTACGTGAAAACGTATAATTATTTTACGATGTGTTACACTTTCTAACAATGTAGTTGACTACTGTTCATAGTAGATATGCACCTATTATACATCATTGTTAGTAAGCTAAATTTGTAAGTAACCATCTACCTAAAGACACATAAAATGAAAACCTAAAAAATTAGTAAACGTATTTTTGGTGTGTTACACAATATACATATGCTGTTGAACTAGCCATAGTCAATGTAGACTACAAACTATTCAGTGGAATGTGCAATTACCCACTCAAATAAGATTACATCAAGTTAACCAAATTTTCTAATTAATCAGTTGAATGTGCAAGTAGCCACCTATGTAAGTTAACTTAACCGACAAATTATAGTACTAGTAAACGTACTTTTCGAGTCAAATAATTATGGGGTTTAAGTCAAAATATGGATATGTTAATTTGTAACTATTAATAAATAAATTAATTTATATAAGACAAAAAATAGAGAGAAATTAACAAGTTTAATTATAATTCTAAATAGAATGCATAGTAGAAGTGTTTAAAATGTGCAAGGAAACATGGACCAAGTTATGACGTAGTTGAACAAAGGGATACAATCAGCAAGACGTACATTGTTAAACACATAAATAAACTAAAAACGACTAGCCATAGTGAGCTAACTGTTTATTAAATCGTCTTTAGGAGGTCAAGATAAAAGTTTCACATTGACATCTTCTTCAAAATAATATGTTAATAATGTTTTGTGCTTTTTGGAATGGAATGGCTTTGCCTGTTTAGTTGTGGATAAGGAAGACACTAAATTTAGCAAGATACTTTGATGAATGTGTTGATATCATTGATGAAGCCAAGAGACAAAGGCTGCTTCGTTGGAAAATCGCGGATGTCGGTTTTGTTTTCTTGTTTGGTTTCATAGAAATTTCTCTCCATCAGCCTTTTATGTTTCTTTCAAAACTAAGTATTTGTCAAGTAATTTTGAAACATAATTTGTTTAGTTTAAAGGAAGTTTTGTCTTCAATATTTTCCCACTGGAATTTAATATTACCAAATATATTTTGGGCCGGCTTGGTCCACGTAAAGACATTACTATAGTGTATTGTAGATACCCTCCATTACTGGGCTTCTAAAAGCCTCTCAACACTGAAATTGAAAAATAAAAACCTCAAACGCAATGGGCATTCAGAGATATCAAATTATTTATGTTCTACACGTTAAAGTTAAACAACGTGTTTTTATCATGCATTTATCATTAATATTTTTAGGGGTTTTTATTTGGAGTGTTGACGAACTAACTCCTTAATCTCAATTTTGCAATCTACAGAGATAATAAAGCTGCCTAATTACAAAGAATAACAAATTATTACTTCTCCTTTAATAGATCCACAATTCCATCACAAACCGATTGTTAGACCTTGTAAAAACCGGATATGAAATACTTCGATATAAACAATGTTTTACAAAAAAAAACAATCAGAAATGAAACTTTAAAGAGAAAAGATTCACGGAGTCGAGATATTATCTCTGTCATTAATCCAAAAATCTCTCGTATTTTGACAGTATAATGCGATTATGAATCCCAAGATACAACCGTGAGAGACTGACTTCGCAACACCCGAAGACCAAAATCGATGAACCACTATTCTACGATATACTCTCGAACCAAACTTACTTTTAAAGATAAGACGAAATGAGAGAGAGAGAGTTGGAAGTTTTCCGTTTCTGATTTTTGTTTCAAAGCATGAAGAAATGAATGAGACGAAGGCTTATTTTATAGCCAAAAAGAGAGCAGTTTTGGATCCAAAAATCTTGGCACGTGGAGCCAATCACGGTGCCGTTTTTGAACACGTGGAGAGATGGAGAGTGGAAGCGTTGGGCGAGATTTTTGGAAGATATCTTTGACTCATTTTAAGTCAATATTTATTCAAAAAATTGAATACATAATCTATCCAAACAATGTTCCAAAAAGAATATACTCGGCTCGGCGAGGAATTCTCAAGAATTCAAGAACCCACGCCCGGCCCGGCGAGGCAAGGCGAGCACGCGCGCGGTCCTTTTATTTCTCCTCTCATGTGTGCACCATGTATGTGCTTATGTTTTGAACTATACCATATATTCTCTCCTTTATATACCACATGAAATTTTCTCAAACTTCCAATGTGGGACAAAAACATGTCACTCATTAAACCAATGTTTTGTGGCTTTTGTAATTAGCCCATTAGCCCATGGAATTTTATTGTCCCATTTCTTATTCAAATTCTAACAATTTTTGCATAATAAACATGTCCACTTAATGGCTCATTTTATTAATACAAATTGATCCAACAATCTTCCACATGAATAGAAATGACTATAGACAGATGAAGACTCGACTGACTTTACAAACTAGACTAGAAAGACTTTCGAGAGTATATGCGAAAACTAACTGTGTCTGAGTTAGTGGCATTTTTTAGCTTTGAACCACTCATTGTTAATATCTGTCGGGTTTACTTGACCAGGAGGTGAACATGATGTCTTGAACTACCCGGACTTTATTGTAAACCGAGACTACAGCTTTAACCCAGCTTCGTTTTTTCATATAACTAAGTTCTCTATTGTGTTCATTGTGGCCTTGAACATGCCTGGTTAATCATGAGTGAACTTGGAGAATATAACATTTTCTTCGTTTTCCTAGAAACGATCCCATTTCACACTCACAAGGTGATTTGCCATTAACTTTATTTTAAGAAGTATCCTGTAATACTCCACTTATATCTCAAAGCTATGGACTCAAATCATTAAAAGTAAAGCTTATCCTTTACACATACAGGAAGCACTGTACATCATCCTAGGAACTGGGAGAAGACAATAGTCTCTCAGTGCTCTTAGCAGATTCGGCTTGATTTAGTTTTTCCTTTGTACCTACATCATGGGATCTCCAGTCATAGTAGGTGGGGTTTCCATCAAATATCCTCTTAAGTTATAGGCTTTAAACCCATTCCTCTTGATGATTTTGCAACTTGATCTCGTGTCAAACCTTTAGTAAATGGATCCGCCTAAGTTGTCTGCTGGCTTTATGTAATCTATCGTGATTACACCGTTTGAGATTAGTTGCCTAATATTTGTTTGTCGTCTTCTGCTATGATGAGACTTACCATTATATAGGTTACTCTGTGCCTGAGCTATAGTTGATTGGCTATCACAGTGTACACGTAATGCAGGCACATGTTTCTTCCACATTGAGATATCTTCCAAAAAATTTTGAAGCCATTCTGCTTCCTCTGCAGCTTTATATAAAGATATAAATTCAGATTCCATGGTCAATCTAGCCAACAGAGTTTGTTTGGAAGATTTCCAAGACACTGTTGCAGCGCCAAGTGTAAAGATGTATCCACTTGTGGATTTTGAGTTTTTGGAGTCTGCAATCCAGTTTGCGTCACTATATCTTTCCAAAACTGTTGGTTCTTTACCATAGTGCAAGCATGATTTTTGGTATAACGTAGGTAGTTTAGTACTCTAGTTATAGTTTTCCAATGTTTATGTCCTGGATTATTGGTGTAGCGACTAAGTACGTTTGCTGAGTGTGCTAAATCGGGTCTAGTACAATTTTTTAAGTACATAAGACTTCCGATTACTCGTGAATACTCCACCTGTGACACTGCTTCACCCGAATTTTTGGTCAAGTGAAGTTGAGGGTCTACCAGAGTTTTTGCAATCCCATTTGAGTAGATCTTGAATCTATCAAGTATCTTTTCAGCATAATGATCTTGAGAGAGTGTGATTCCTTCGGGAGTTCTTATAATTTTTATCCCTATAATGACATCTGCTAATCCCATGTCTTTCATGTCAAATTTTCCTTTAAGCATGCTTTTAGTTTTTTTTTTAACACTGAATGGTACTTTATTCCAAAGATTCAGTCCACATTACCGTTTACCAATTGGCATTAAATGGTTACAAAGAAGCGAAATAGTTCCACGCACACCAATAGGGGCTATGGTATCGAATCAACAACCAAAAGGATTGTAAAAGAAAAAGAAAAAATCAAACAGCGGCAAATATGCTTCATCGTCTTCATTGCTCGAAAAGTAGTTTGAAGATTAAAACCGCTTGAATAACATAATTGCATCGATCAAAACTTCTAAAAGATTACAACACCGTCTAGAAGCGGATCAGGAACTGACAAACTGGTAAGAAGGGTTAGCCACCGACGTAGCTCCGTCGATCCATTGATATTTGCACCTCTTCTTCCAATCAATATACCACAACCGAGACAACAAATATCGTTCCATGCCTCACCGGCCATCACAGCAACCGCTCCGCGGAGAGAGACGGCGACGGGCGGGGAAAAAGTGGGACATAATCCTTGAAAACATAATCGTTTATGCCAGAGGCCACTCCGTCGATCCTTAGATCCGGCGACTCCGAACTCCCAAAGTCCATCCTCATATCTGAAAACAAGCCCCTGACGGAACCTAACCGCAACCGCATATCATCTACATATAAACACCATTTTGGAGTAATTTTGAAGTATATGAATTTATCAAATAATTTTGATTATTGAAATACATCTCCAATAATTTTGATTATTAATTTATACTGAAACCATTTGATCCCACGCCCACGCCCACGCCCCCGCCCAGCCGAGGCGAGCGTGCGGTTCTTTTATTTCTTCTCTCATGTGTACACCATGTGCTTATGTTTTGAACTATACCATATGTTCTCTTCTTTATATACCACATGGAATTTTCCCAAACTTCCAATGTGGAACAAAAACATGTCACTCATTAAACTAATGTTTTGTGACTTTTGCAATTACCCCATTGACCCATATAATTTCATTGTCCCATTTCTCATTTAAATTCTAACAATTTTTAAATAATAAACATGTCCACTTAAATGGCCCATTTTATTAATACAAATTTATCCAAACACCGATAACACAACTATCAAATTCATGTAAACTTCTAAGGACATATTCTTCATTCACCAACTCGTAATCTGAATCAAATTAGCGATTTCTATGTTTTAAGAGAGCCAGTGACCAAATTAAGGTCAGTAATAAATAATAATACCTAAGATTTGTTAGTCAATATAAACTCCAAGGGAAACACCAAACTCCAAAAGTAGTCAAATCCAAACGAAGAACACAAAAAAAAAAAAGACAGCAGAAATTAATCAAAACGACTAGACAAAGTTGAGTGAAACCAGATTCGAAGGTGGAATTGCCTTCTTGGTAACTTGTGCTGTCCATGGAAACGTCTATTTCGTTCCAGTCAAAGTCTCATAAATGACAAGCTTCATGTAAGGAGGGATCATAAGGCCTTACCTGAGACAGAGCTAGTCCATGATAGAGGAGGACCAAGAGCCTCCTGCCATATACTAAAAGAATAATTGCATTGAAAACAAAGAGCTACTCCCTGGATTCAACACTGTCCAATGCAGAACAAAGGAGTCAAGTTGGCGTAATTCTTGCCAGATTCGATGGCTATTCAAGGATTTGCGATCCTTCCCGTCCGGACGACAACCCAATTAGAGGAATCTTCCTGTTCGGAAAAGGTAATAGCAGTGATAGAGATATGGAGATTTAACTCATCATCAGATCTGGGGGTGAGGCAGTCGCCAATTCCCTTTGTTCCAGACAGCAACAACTGATGAGTCAAGCGGAACACCAAGTCCAAGAACTAGTAAGAGAGAACATTGAGGAAGCCAATTATCCTGCCAAAAATGAGTGGAGAATACCGTTCCCTACCTTAACCTTGACAAAGGGTCGTATTTGATTCCATGACTTAAGTAAGACCTTGTTCTTTAAGCTCCCAAATACTATTCTTATCGAACTTTTGTTTGATCAGATCAATCCTTGAATGCTCGCAAGAATGAACACAAAGCACTAAACAAATAAAGCCGAAGACCACAAATGGTAGTAAATAAACGAAAAGTGTAAACATCGAATCAACTCGATGCAAAATAGATTGCAGAAAATGGAGCAACATTACGATATTCATTGAAAGACAACCAAAACAGGGTTAAGTAAGTTCAGCAAAACCGATTGAGGTTGTCTGTAGTAGTAACAAAGAGGAAACAAGCTAATAACTAACTACTGAAAGATCGGCGGCCCTCTCTCTCAAATCCTCTGTGATGTTTTAGTAGCCACCACTACCTCCACCACCACCAAATGATGATCTTGGGGCACTTGGTCTCTCGTTTGCAAGGTTCACACGGATGTTCCTACCATTCAGCTCCTGAACATACCCAAAACCCCAAAAAAGAAAAACTAATAAGAGACAGACTTTTAGAATTGGAACAATCAATAACACTATGCATATCAGTATTCTTTCTAACCTTCCCATCCATTTCTGTTACGGCGGTGTTTGCAGAATCCTCACTGTCGAAGCTGACAAATCCAAAACCCCTTGACCTCCCAGTCTCTCTGTCTGCAATCACTGTTGCTGCACAACCAAAGACACAACACTGATATCATCTCACAAACACTCATCATCAACCTAAAAATCATCATTCAATCGTACAAGACTAAAAAAACTGAAACATTCTTGAATGGTTTTTATACACATGCAGTTACATAGCCAATTAGAACCAATCCAAACGAAAACACTTTCTTTTGTGTAATGAAAAGGAGACAGAACCTATGGCTTACCCTCTGTCACTTCGCCAAAGTTAGAGAAAGCTTGCTTTAAGGACTTGTCGTCAGTTCCCCACGAGAGACCTGAAAGCAATGTACACAAACAAGACATTCAAAAACCACATAGCAGTGAAAATAACAAAACATTCAAGCTATACAAAACCAGTAAAAGAAAGTTAAGATTATATATACACTTACCACCAATAAAAAGCTTGGTGGACATGTAACGGAGAGAGCCAAGCATAGATGTCACTGGAACATTTGAGCTCTGGGAAACCCCTTGTCTCAAAATACCACTAAGTTTGTTGCAGAAAGCCATTTCTAGATTCCTGTACACAAAATGTAAACCCAGGAAACTAAAAAAAATCAACAAGCCATAACTAATCAGTGCCAATTTCTAGATGTCTGAACAGGATAAACATAGAAAACGATAATCAAGTAAAAAATCATTTCCTTTCAATTATTAGACCATAAATAATCCAAAATCTTAAACCGAAACATCATTAAACTCAAAACATACTCTCCCGAGCAAAAAGCTCCAGCCTTTACAAGATCAGACAAAGATCGATGAAAACCCATTGCAAAAATGACAGATACCAATGCAAGAATAAGCCATTTCTAAAGCTATGAAAGACATAAAAGGGGAATGAAGCAAACCTCAGCGAAAACGGAAGGCCGAAATTAGGGTTTTGCGAAGTAACAGTGACAGAGTAAAAGGAGGCAGTAAAGAGAGTGAAGACGAAGAGTAGGGTTTAAAGGATTTATATAGAGAGCTCAGAAACTCTCGTTTTTCTTCAATGATCTTTTTTTTTTTTTTTTTTCCCCAAAAACTAATCACCTGTGGTTAGGTGTATTGTATTACAATAGAAATAGGCAGACAAGAGGGTAAAACAGTCCTTAAACTACAAACGAATATCCAATAGTAGGGATGGCCGAAATTCCCGAACCCAAATCTGAACCGAAATATAAAATAATCTGAATGGAAAAGAAATTTCAAAATCGAATTATCCGATTCTAAACCGAACCAAATCAAATTAACCGATCAAACCAAAATTTATTTTAAAAACTAGTACTTTTAATTAAATATATAGGAAAATAAAATATATTGAAATGCAATAATATTAAATAAAATTAGTTAATTTGATCTCGAATGGAATGAATGGGATCTATTTTTTGGAATCCAAAAAACTCTAAAACCTAAAAATTCGAACCAAACCAAACTAAATAACCGAATTCTCATCCCTAACCAGTAGTCTATTGGATATAGAATGGACCTGTTCGTAGAGAATTTTTTTTTACATCTTGTTTTCAGCTTCTTTATCTATTTCCTTTTTTTTTTTGGGTCAGGACTCGGAAATCTATTTTCTATAGCAACATGGTCCGAAAGCCCATTATAAAGTCCAAAAAGCCCATTACATGGTTGGATACAACAAGAATCGAAACATCTGTTTTTTATTTTGTTGGCTCCGACAAATTGAAAAATGTATTAATTTCAATAATATAATCCACAAACATAGTATTTTATAGTAACTTACTAGTTGATGGTCCGCACCGTGTGCGCGCATGAGAATTTTCAGAAGAATAAGTTAACATTATTATTTAATATTTGATTTTATTATTTATAAAAAATAAATATGCATGATTGTTAGTTTTTAAACTTAAGCATGTAAAAATAAATATGGGTTGGATAATATTTTTAATATTTCGAGTGTCATCTTGAAAATTAAGGGTTTTTGTTTTGTAACTTTAATATTTGTGTTGAAATAAAACGCAAATGATAGGAAATAAATTAATTCACATACTATTGTTATCTATCAAAAAAGAAACTAATTAATTAATATTGATTCATAAAAACCGATATTAGTTTTCATAGTCTAAACTTTTATGAATTAGATGCAGATGAACCTTCTGAAAAAGAAATAGATCACATTCGCTAATATTTCCTTAGATCCTGCGCGGGGATAAATTTTTGAAATTAAAACATAAATCAGTTATAATAAGTAAATCCAAATCATATTCGTATACATCTATTAGTGTAAAATTACAGTATAAATGTCTCACGTAACTTATAAATATGAATTATTTTGAATAACACGTCTAATAGTCAAATTCGAGTAAACAAAAATATAACTCTTACGTAGCGCACAATTTACCATACTAATAAATTAAATCAAAACTCACAAAAGATTAAACCAAGGGAACCACTTTAAATGATAATAAGATAGTCATTTAACCAAACGGAATTAATCTAAAATAATCTAAAATGTAAAAACTTTAAAAACAATACAACACTAAAACTTAAAATCAAATATTTTGGAAGATTTCATCGTAGACAACATTCACAGTTCTGTTTTGAAGTTTTCATTCTTATTTGTAATCAAAATGTTCAAATCAGATCTTGATGTTATCCTCAATACAACATACAATTATTTATGCGTGAAAACTTACAAAAAGAATTTTAAAAAATAACACAAGAATTTGGTGGGAAGTTTTGTAAATACTTTACGTGATTTTAATGTTAAGCAATAAAAACATAAAAAAATTCATGCGAAGAAACAAACAAACGATCAAAAGAAACTTGATCAGAGTTTAGACCGATCAAAACATGTTCTTTTGCTAACATTAGAGGCAACGAAGATAAACATGTTTTATTTTCCCGAAAATTTACAAATCAAAGAGAAACTAAAATCACTCCATAAACAACACAAACATAGAGAGATCAATGTGAATAAACAAACAATAATGACTCGTTCATGGTGTCAACAATAAGAAAGAAAGACCTGATCATGGATAACCTAAATAACAAAATGAAATTTTTTTCGAAAAAGGCATATGATAGATTACCTGGTTTTTAAGTCTGCCCCTTTTCTTCTAAATTACCCCAAATTTATTTTGTTAAGATTTTAGAGTCGTAACGAAACCAAATGGTTTCATATCAACGAAGACATCATCGACCTCGAAGTAATAATTGCAATCAATAGACAAATCATCCCTGAAACTATTAGCCTATAACTCATAGTCAAAATCAAAGAGATTTGTTAGATCTTTCTAACTTTTAAAAAGGAGTCTTGAGGTAATATATGTAACTACAAAAGAGAGCCTTGTTAAATTAGATTTAGAATGGAACAAATAAAATCCATAAAAACAAAAAAAAGCCATTAAAAAGACCATAATACTTTTTTGGTGGATTCTTCTCTTGCTTTTAAAAAATCATTAAACAAATCATGTTCCTATGAATAAAGGTTCGATATATATATGAATTCGAATCCAACAAACTAAAAAGAGAAAAAGAAAAAATAAAAAAAATGCATAAAAAACCCATACCACTTTTTACGATGGAATCTTCTTCTTCTCTTCGTTGAAATAAACTGTGTACCTACAAAACAAATCTTTGCAATTAACCTAACAAAAAAAAACAACAAAAGACTAAAACAAAGAAGAGGTAGGATTCGCAAACCAAAGCAAAGATGGCTGGAGATTCTTCATAGCATAGCAAGAAGGAAGTGTCCCATTTTTGACGGCGTGGAAGGCTCCCATGGCTATGCCACTGTTCATATAGTCTCCAGCATCCCATGTAAAGCATCGTTATTATGATACCAATCACAAAAGGATTAGCCACGTTAAAACAGAGTTCCTTCATCCTAATGTAAAACAACAAAATACAAACCAAGAACAAAAAAAATAGATCAAATAAAAGGTTAAAGAATAGGAGCAAAGCCCATCAAAGTAATAGGAACTTAATTAGTAGTGCATTGATTCACCACTTCATAAGTTCATCTACATACACAAACAAAGCCCATCAAAGTAATATTCACATCCAACAACAACAAAAATGGTTAAAGGTTAAATAACAGATCAAAATACACAATAATTACGTTCAACTTGTTACAACCATAAAAATAAATTCAAAAAAATTATAAACGATTAGAACAAAATCTAAAAGACGAACCTAAAGACCTATAAAAAAAACGAACCTAAAGACATATATCGTTCCTTAATGAGTTGACCTTGACGACCACCACTTTTGGGATTAACGAAGACCATCAGAAGAACTTCCGGCGTGAGATTTTGGTGGTGATACGGAGGTGGAAGCGACTGAGGAATCGCAAGGAATAAATAAAAGTGGTCGATGTTCATAGAGGTAGATACCAAATCAACCACTATTTATAAGATTTTAAGAGACCAGTTTTTGAAATCTAGGTTTTTATTTTTTCTAGTCATTATCAAATAAAAAAAATAAAATAAAAATTATTTGAAAAGATAATATATGGGCAATTTTTTTATAACAATCCAAAACGTAGAGAATATTTTTTTGACGTAGAGAGAATATTTCTCTCATTATTTTCATTAAGGATGATATAAAAAATATGAAAATATAAAACAATGATAAAAAAAAATCGATTACTTAAACCAATGAGAAGAGAATATTTTCATTAAAGTTGTAATAAGAAAGATATGGAAGATATTGTTTTTAGTTTTTAGAGATTTTTTTTTTCACATATATTTTCATTAAACGAATCGATGATATCAAATTGTTATAATATCCATAGTAAAAAAATTGTGAAAAATAATAAAAGACATTGGTTACTTAAACCAATCAGAATAGAGTATTTTCATTAAAGATGTAATAAGCTCTCTATCCGAGAATTAAAATCCGTTAAAAAATAAACCATTTAAAGACAACACAAAAATACGATGTAATAAAAACTCAACTCTCATTCTGGTGGCATAGTTACCTCTCTAATAATATAATAGATATTTCAGCTTTCTAATGGTTAGGTCAATCGTTAACCAAAAAGAGAAAACTAATATATGTACAACAAAGTGAGTGTTCAAATCCTACTTAATGGTTAAAAAGAGTATCAAATTTGTTTGTTTCTTATTTGACTATTATATACTTTTGTAGAATCTATCTATACCATTCATTTGTAAAGCTTTAATGGTTTACAAATGTCATTCTTTACAAACTATAGAACGATCTTTATTTTCTTAGATACTAAAACAAATTCTTGTTAAATATGATTAAACCATTGGGACCATCCATAGAACATTTTTCTAGAGTAATCATATTCACTAATGTACAATGCTATTTAATATTAGCCTGTCGACCAAAATAAAACTTACATTACAATGCATACATTTATATTATCTTATAGATGTTCGACTATAAAAGTTCATGTGAACCCAAAACACAAACCTACCGTACGTGAAAAGTAGTTGGATCATTCATTGCAGTTGAGTTGTCACTAGTCGGTATTGGACCAACCTAATCTAAAGCAGTTTACAAGTTACAACCTTATACTAATATTTATTGACCATTAATATTCACATCAATATATACATATCTATATACTGGAACGAATTAATTAAAGAGTACGGCGAACCAACTCTACAATTTCTTCTTATTCTTTTTTAATTTTATTTATTTATTTAAAGTTTATGATTCTTGGTGCTGACAGTGTATATGTTGTTTTAGTTAGCTGGTTTCATAAACTGAAACTGAAATATTCATTTGTTCGATCAGTATGTTAATCTATGCGGACGATATATATATAAGTGATCATATATGTATCAACAGTGGATAACTAGGTATATATGCACAAACTTATAATAATCTGTATGTATATACGTAATACGTATAGATATGGATATAAGTATACTACGCTTACCTACGCGCAACTAATGTTCGTAATGATTGATGCAAAGTATTGCAAACAAACAAGAAGTCACGAGACCATCTAACATATTACATATACGGTAGTTTTTTATATACCATTACGAAACCTATTGAAGCATACTATTTTGGGAAGTTATATTACTTGCGATACACTAAAATCTATGGTTTGCATTACGGTAAAAATCCGACAGTTTTGGAAGGATACAATAATACAAACTGGATATCCGACTCCAAAAACTCTAAATTCATAAGTGGATATGTCTTTACACTAGGCGGTGTAGCAGTGTCCTGGAAATCTTCCAAACAAATTCTGTTGGCTAGATCAACTATAGAATCTGAATTCACAGCATTAGACAAAGCTGCAGAAGAAGCAGAGTGGCTTCGAAATTTTCTGGAAGATATCCCATGTAGGAGAAACCAGTCCCGACACTACGTGTACACTATGATAGCCAATCGGCTATTGTACGGGCACTGAACACTCTTTACAATGGTAAATCTCGTCATATCCGAAGGCGACATAAACCATTCGACACTTGATCTTGACTGGTGTAATCACAGTAGACTACATAAAATAGGTAGAAAACCTAGCTGATCCGTTTACTAAAGGTTTGCCAAAACATCAAGTAGTTAAATCATCAACAGGAATGGGTTTAAAGCCTATTAATTAAAGAGAAAGTTTTGATGGAAATCCTACTTACATGACTGGAGATCCCAGAAAATAAGTTCAAAGGGACAACTAATTCAAACTAACTCTACTTACAAGCACTGGAAATTACCCAGTTCCTAAGATGATATACAGTGTGTGGGAGTCAAAATCAACACAATTAGATTTGTAACGTAACTTTTAAGGGAACCGAAACTTCTGCGTATAAACCACGCAGCGAAGATCCAAAGATGGTTTTATTAAGCTGTTTCGAAAAGCTTTTCGTACAAGTGTTTGTCGAGCAAAAAGTCTAGGGTTTTGCTCAGTAAATTGCGGATCCCCTTTTCAAGATATGTACATGGATATATATATTGGTTTTAGTCGGCCAGGCCAATTTCAAAGGGATAAGGAAAACTTCATAATCTTTCGGGATTTTCGTTTAGCTAAGTCGGCTTGGCTTCATGGGCCTTCGTATCGACATCGGCCGAAGATGGGCTTGTTGACTTCGTATAATAATGAGTTCGACCACATCGTCTTCGGCCATGACTTCGTATGGAATTGACTTCGGCTGCGACTTCGTCTTCGGCCACGTTGGCTTCGGCTATGACTTCGTATAGAATCGGCTTCGTATGGAATTGACTTTGGCCGCGACATCGTATAGAACTGGCTTCATATAGAATTGACTTCGGCCGCGGCTTCATATAGAAACGACTTCGTATAGAAATGACTTCGGCCAAGATTGACTTCAGCCAGTACTGTCTTCGGCCAAGCTGTCTTCGGCCGGGTTTTGCCGAAGTGTTTTTGCCGACGTGGAGTTTCTCGCCGAAGTGGAGCTCGTATCATGGCCGAAGTGGAGCTCGTATCGCGGCCGAAGTGGAGCTCGTATCGCGGCCGAAGTGGAGCTCGTATCACGGCTGAAGTGGAGCTCGTATCGCGGCCGAAGTGAGCTCGTATCGCGGCCGAAGCTATCTTCGGCCAGGTTGTCTTCAGCCAGGTTGACTTCGGCCAAGCTGTCTTCGGCCAAGCTGTCTTCGGCCAAACCGTCTTCGGCCAAGCTATCTTCGGCCAAGCACTGTCTTCGGCCAAGCTGTCTTTGGCCAAGCATTGTCTTCGGCCAAGCTATCTTCGGCCAAGCACTATCTTCGGCCAAGTTGACTTCGGCAAAGCTGTGTTCGGCCAAGCTATCTTCGGCCAAGACGGCTTCGGCCACGATGGCTTCATCCGACCATCGTATTTCGATACTTAGCCATTTCCCATTGATCTCAGCTGGGTGGATTCTGACCCCAACACAGTGCTTCCTGTATAAAAAGGATAAGCGTTGCTTTTAATGATATTCACCATAGCTTTGATATATTCGTGGAATAATACAAGATACTTCATAAAATAAAGACTAATGACATATCACCTAGTGAGTGAGAAAAAGACCCCTAGGAGAATGAACGAAAGGCTATACTCTCTGAATTCACTCATAATACCAGGCATGTTCAAGGCCAAAATGAACACAATAGAGAACTAAGTTCTACGAGAAAATGAAACTGGGTTATGGCTGTTGTCTTGGTTTACATAAAAATCCGGACGGTTCAAGACATCATGTTAACCATGTGGCCAAGTAAACCCGACAGATATTAACAACGAGTGGTTCAAAACTAAAAAATGCAACCATCTCAGACACATTGATTTTTCGCTTATACTCTTGAAAAGTCCGTCTGTCTAGTCTAGTAAGTCTAGTCAGTAAAGGTCTTCGAGTCAGTCAAAATTTTCATTTGTTTAGAGTCATTTCTATTCATGTGGGGATTGTTGGACCAATTTAACAATTTTAATTAAGGCTTTATGGGCCAAATTAATTAAAAGATTAATTGGTAAAATGTGAAGAGAAATAGACAAATGATAAACCACTTGGGTCTAAGAGTTTAAGTGTGTTTTATCATTTGTCCCACATTGCTTAGATTATAAAAAATCAAGTGATATATAAGAGAGGACACACACTTCTATGTTCAAAAAGTGTGCACCTAGAAAGAGAGATGACTAAGCCACACGCGCGCGCCGCCGCTGCTCGCTCGGCTCGACACAGCACGTGGCACGTGGCTCGTGGGCTTGTGGGCTTTATATTTGGCACTTGGGCTCTTGAATGATCAGATTCTTTTTGGTCAATGTCAACACAAAAGTCAACACGTCTTGAAATCAAAAATGAAATCAAAACATTTCTCATTTCTTGCAGAATCATAATGGCTCCGTGTCTCGCGCTCCACGCCCTGACATTACGCCTTGTGATTATTGCCCACGATCTGCGCCCTGTCTTTATGATAGAGGAGCTGATCACCTCTCTCTCTTGGCTATATATACAAGCTTCATTTCTTCTCATTCTTCACTCACTCATCTCTGAAACATCAGAAAGAAAAACTCCAGCAATCTCTCTCTCTCTCTCTCTCTCTCTCTCTCTCTTTTTCAGCAAGTGTCTCAAGAGTATAGTGTAGATTCTTGGTTCATAGATTCTATAGTCGAGTGTCGCGACTATAGTCTCGCACAGTTGTATCCTGGGATTCAGAATCTCACAGATCCACCACACTGCGGGAGATTTTATGAATTAAGGAGAGAGATCATATCTCGACTCTGTGTTCTTTTAAATCATTATATATATATATATATATATATATCGTTTAATCTTCTCAGTAATTCATATTTCTTCAATCCGGTTTTTCGGTTCCTACATTACACTCTGCATACATACTTTCAAACTTGGGAATTACGAATCCACACCATTGATTTGCAGAAGAAGCACAACACGAGAGGATTTAAGAACCGGATGTCAAAACGGAACTAAACGATGTCGACTGCCCTCATCGCCGACGAGATCCTTCCGGCTTCCTCTCTGGATTCCGGCCTCTGGTTACCGGCGAGACCTCGTCCAAACTTCTCCCATTCGACGGGAAGAACTCTCGATTTTTGACTTCGTTAAGCGCTGAGACGACATGCCTCAGGTTAGGCCGATGCTCTCTTCGGTGGTCGTCGCCATGTCAGAGCCACCAAATCACTGACCCGTTGCCTCCCTCTCGTAAGGTCTTATATCCCTCTCTTGAAACCTTCTCAACATTCTTGTCAAAGTGGAAAACTGTGTCGCCTCTCTCCTGGGCCGTAATTCCTATGATAAGCTTCCGATCTGCCGTCTTGGAGAAGCGCCTCACCGTGAGCAGCTCATTTTCGGTGACTGCTTGTTTGCCCGTATGCCTCCCCTTCTCTTCCTCGTCGGTAAGCCGGGACGATATCCTAATCGTCTTTGTCCACGCCTCGTCTGAAACCCATATTGTTAATTTAAATTGTGACATGATTGTTAATTTAAATTTTCTTTTTTTATTTAAAAGAAAATAGTAAATAAGATTAAAAGTAAAATAAGAATATAAGAAAATGTAATTCAGAAATACTAAAAAGAAAAACTTAACTAAATTTTCTTATACGTCATTTGAAGAAATTTTTCACTAAAAGATAAAATAAAAGGTAAAATTTTTGTTATTAAAAAATAAAAAATAAACTTGACTAAGATGTAGAATTTGAATTTGTGTCAAAATTTTAATTTTTTTAAAAAACTTCCATGTATTTTTGTTAATATTTTTTATTTTTTACTATTTGTTTAATACGTACTAATGATATGTGTAGATATAAATTGATTGACATGAAATGCGTGGAATAGAATTTTGGTTTTAATATCATGGAAAAAATAGTCGGGTTGTATTTTAAGATGAAGTGTGTGGAGTTGAAATCCGGTTAAAAAAAAAAAAATCTAAAACAAGTGTGCACCAATGAGAATCTAAATTTTTACATCAATAAAACTTAACATATATTTCTTATATTTTCATAAGTTTATTTTTATTAAATTAATCGGTTATCGATAGTGGATATTTTACTTTGTTTTTTATGATATACAAATAAAATTATTATTAAAAATTCGCGTATACATGCGAATCATATTAAAATATCATATCTTAGGAGAACATGAATATCTAAACTATAATATACATATAAAAGATATGCGTATATCCTATCTAATAAAATAATCACTCGTTAGTCATTGTAAACATTTTAAAATACTTAACTTTTGAAATTTAGTTTGGACTGCACCGATTTAAAAAAAATTGTATGATTCTCTCAAATAAATTTTGTTCAGTTTCAGAACCACATTCATATTCAGATATTTATGCTTATTGTCTGATTCTTCCATTGTCAAAATTCATCAACTAGAAAAAGAAAGATTGGTAATATGTTAATTTCTTTTTTTTTTTTTTCTTTTTGTTAATATGCTTAGAAATCTCCAAAAACTCATATTCAGAATGTTCATTTTTTGTTTGTTTCTTGTAGCCTAGGATTGTAACCATAAACCTGTTATATATAGACAAAATTCTAAAACGTGTCTATACGGGCTGTTTAAATGTCATATAGATACTATGCACCATTAGACCGTGGTGATTACTTCCTAGACATTGGCATTATAAATTTATGTTATTAAGCAGAATTAAGCGGAATTAAGCGTTCTATACGGCTTTAGGTGTACCTAGATATACATAATCCTACGAAACTGTTATTCAATTAACATTTGTTTTGTTCAGTGTTTTTTTTTTTGAACTTCTAACTACATAAAATTAAATTTATATTTTGACTTCATAAATACATAATTATAAAAGTTTATATGTTGTTTATTATAAATTAAATGGATGTTTTTGTCTAATTCTTATTTATGGTTTAATATTCTCAATTTTTGAAATGAATATTTTTTTCTAATTCGCATATATGATATTTTAATTTTGATATTTATAACATTTTTATGACTCTTTTGTGTAATTTATTATTTAGATATATTTTTAAGATTTAAAATTTAAAATTTATTATCTATAAATTATAGTATTTTATACTATATACTAAAAAAATATCTAATATATATTGATTTATTCTGTAAACGTCTAGATATCGCCTAGATTCCAATTAAGTATTTTAGGTGCTAGACGGTGGATCACCGTCCGCTTAGCGCTTTCTTGAAGATTGATGATAAGATTAAAACAAAAATAGCACTTCATAAAATTATTGAAATATGTAAAGAAGAATATCTATAAACGTTTTTAGTTTAATTAATGTATTAAGTTTTTTTCTAAAACGCAATTTCTGCGACAGCTAATCGGTGGATAGATGTTTAATGGTAGGAAACTGCCGCGAAAATGACATATTAAGTTAAAAATTAAAATACTTTAAAAAAGTATATTTTTGTTTTGTTTATAGTTAGAAATTGAAGGTTAGATGTAAAGTTTACGGAAATTAGATACACGTATAAAAAATGATAAATAATAGAGATAATTACTTAAATAACTTTGTAAAGTCCCATAATTACTAAAACAACTTTGGAAGAAAATGGGTTTGCTCAAAAGTTGGTAAAAGACCTTTAAACCTGTTTTTTTTTAATAACGAAAATGCCATTGGTATTTAAAAAAAAAAATAATAAAAACTTAATTAAAAAAAAAATGTTTTTTAGCAAACACTATTTATAAATGGCGTTTACGATTGACGATTAACGTTTGCGACTGGCGTTTGTAATTAGCGTTTGCGATTGGCATGTGCGACTGGCATTTGTAATCAGCGTTTGCGACTGGCGTTTGTGATATGCGTTTGCGATTTACGCTTGCGTTTGCGATTGACGTTTGCGTTTGCTTTTGAAATCATGGTAGACTTGTTTTCTAAATGATGGTAGACTTGTTTTCTAAATGATGGTAGATTTGTATATCGAACGGCGTTTGCGTTAGAAAGTCATTGTATTTAAATACAAGTCTACCATCATTGTATATAAACATACAAGTCTACCATCATTGTATGTCAGTATACAAGTCTACTATCATTGTATGTAAGCATACAAGTCTACCATCATTGTATGTAAGCATACAAGTCTACCATCATTGTATGTAAGACCATATTAAATCTACCGCCGTAGTAACTAATAAATCTACCAACTGAATGTTGTTTTAGTAAACTCGAAAGATTGAATAACTCTACCGCGTCAATAATAAGTCTACGACATATTATAAATCTGCCACCACTATAAATAAGTCTACGATCCAAAACACGTGTAAGTCTACCTCCCATGAATTTAAGTCTACCACAAATATTTAGTCTACCGTCAAACAAAATAAATCTACCACTCAATAATAAATCTACGAGATAAATCTACCATTCAACTACTAAGTTTACCACTCGAAAACAAATCTATCACCGTTGGCGTTAACTCTACCACTCACAATATAAGTCTACCATTCCCAAACATCTCTACCACCAAATAAAAATAAGTCTATAGAATAAGTTTACCATTTAAATATTAAGTCTATCGTTCATAGATTAAGTCTACGGACTTGAATTAAGTTTATGGACTTGAATTAAGTCTACGGACTTGAATTAAATCTACGGACTTGAATTAAGTCAATCGATCATTAAATAGATCTATCATCACTAGAACGGTAAACTTTTCATTTTTTTTGGGAAATTCATTAAATGGCAATTTCGTAAATACATTTTTTGTCTTAAAAAAAAAAAAGGGTAAAATGGATACAGATTATTGTTTGAATAATAATAAAAAATTAGCATTGATTTAGTAAAAAAACAACTTTCTAAAATTGTTTGAGTAAACTTCTCTAAATAATATGAAAAACAAGCAGCTATTGAAATAATTGCAGAATTCGTCTTTAAAGAAAACTGATGTGTAAATGACGTTGGCCCTTCATTAAAGGGAAAATAGAAAATAAAAGAAATGTTTTTAATTTGGATTGGGTTTATATTTATGTATATTTAATTTTTGATTCTTTAATTAACGAATTTTATCATAAATGACTGAAAGGTGGTTTGCAACATATCTTTTGTTTATTCGTCACATACATTAAGTATTTATTGATGTAGTTAAAACTATATTTTGATACTAATACCTTTTAGTCTATGTAGCTCCCAATAATTTTTTCTAATTAAAATCATAGTTATCGATCAAACTTATATATAAAGCTGATACTGAGGCCTGAGCAATGTTTCTTGACACTACTTTTGATATGTTGGTATATTATATATATATTATAAACCATTTCTTATACATGTTATATATACAACTATATTGTGTATAACTTGTATATATAGATATCCACAGCAATGCTTTCGGTGATATAGGTTTCTCTAAGAAAAAACAAGAATGGAGCCTTCACCTACTCGTGACGCCACGCTCTGGTCTCTATATAATATTATACACATGCAACAACCTGATTACGCTGCATGCCAGTTACAATATAAGATTAGATCGAGTGATCAAATCATTTCATAAATTTTTTAACTGTGATATAACATTATACTTTTATGATTGTTCAAAAATAATTGATTAAAAATGACTTCGGATTTAGTCGGATAGCAGAACTAGTGGTCAGGCCCATGTATCTTAATTAAAAAAGTTGAAGATAAATAGGTCCAATATTTGGTTGAAGTGATTTTCGAACTTGCATATCTAAACCCTAAACCTAAGATTTTCAATCATTGGTTAATTATGAAGTACAAATGTACAATCGTATAAAACTCAGTTGATTACTAAAAGTATATGGTCGTTTTTATGTTATTTTTTTTTTGTTAAAGGAGAATTTTAGACCAAATCTCAAGCTAATATCCGATCTAGTGTCTGAATTTTCTTGCTATTTAAGTCATTCAAAATCGCCAATTATAATTGAAATCGTAATAATAAAGTTAGAACCCTGGTTCTTCAACTTTCAAAATAAACTCTTCAATTCTTGACCATCATGAATTGGTTGTTTTTTAAGTTTTTGGTTAACTCTGTTTTGCAAGTTGGTAGTACATATCACATGACCCGATCAGATCCATAACTGAAAAGCTGCTTTTATATATCAAATTTGTAAAGCTGACATTTAGCAATGTTTTCACAATGCATATGGTAATATATCCTACAATATTTCCTATTATCTATCCGACTATCCCAATACAATTCTTATACATATTTACATATCTGAGTATATATATATATATATGTAGCAATTGGTTACCAACAAATAATTTACACGGCAATGCCTATGCCTCTATAGGAAGGAAAAAAACAATTAAGAATGGGGTCACGTTTTGCCAAAAAAAAAAAAAAAAAAGGGGTCACGTTAACCTACTCGTGACGTAACACTATTGTCTCTGTTATAATATTATACATAACAACGTGAGTAGATTGCAGTCGCAATCTACATAACAAGAATGAAAGAGGAGAGACACGTCGCAAAACATTGACAAATTTGAGAACAATTAAGAATATATAACTCTTCCTATATATATACACTAGCTAGACCGAGAGATCACTCAGAATCATTTTTGCCAATATTTTTCATAAATCTATATTCTCTTAGCTTGTCTCATAAACACATGGGTCGACTTCAAGAAGAGGAAAGCGGTCCGGTTCATGGCTTCCTGTTATCAACCGTGAGTGCGTCTAGACCAACAGAGACCGGTACGACACACGAACCCACCGGTTTAGCCCTCGCCATGAAGCTCCACTACCTAAAGGCGGTTTATATTTACTCAGCAGAGACGGCACGTGACTTGACCGTGATGCACGTGAAGGGGCCCTTGTTCACTGTGTTCGACCAGATCCCATGGATCATTGGCAGGTTCAGGCGTCACGACTCGGGACGCCCGTACATAAAGTGCAACGACTGTGGCACGCGTTTTGTGGAAAGTCATTGCGATCTCACGGTGGAGGAGTGGCTCCGTGTACGGGACCGGTCCGTTGATGAGTCTCTGGTTTATCATCAACCAGTTGGACCGGAGTTGGCATTCTCTCCTTTAATCTATATCCAGGTACGTATATCTCTACTAATTTACGTAAAATACCAAAAAGGGACAAAAAGAAACAAATTAAAAATCCACATTCATGAACAGAGAAAAAGACGTACAGTCACCAGGATCGATTTCCATATGAAACACCATTGTGGAATTTCATTACCCTTGTAGTTCATGCGATCAGCATGGTTGTTGGTCCATTAAACCCAATTATACAATCAAAACTGATAAAAAACTAAAGATAAACGAAGTAAATGACAATTGGTGGACGTGTAATTAGGTAAATAGCTATGAAACAAAGGAAATATTTTGTTAATTACAATTTTACCATTCATTAATAATTATTATGAAGAGAGTGGTTTTTTTCCTTAGTACATCTAATTTATCAAATGAACTCCTGACAAAACTAAATTTTAAATTTTAAATCTGAAACTCAATTTACTAAATTAGACGTCCATATAAAAAAACGAAAAATTATATATATGTTATATAAAAGTTAAATAAATTGTAAAATCGTAAAAAGTCATCTAAAAGTTAACCATACAATATTTTGCACACCATCCTTACCGTTTCCTTAATTGTCAGCCCACTTCTGCAATTAAATGCGATTTAAAAAAAAAAAAGTCAAACGGAATGGCTGTTGCGAACTGACCAGACCATATTGTTGCATGAAAAATATTTACTCACTCATTTAATGAAAGAAATATATTTTCAAGCCAATACAAAAGTAAAAAGTTTAATTCGGTTTGAAGCCAATACATATCATATCCCTTTCACATGTATTATATATTGCATGAACAATCGATATTAACTTAATAAATCTCTATCTAAACGTCTAATTTATCTAATATACTTTCCATAAAACTAAATTATAAACTCGAATCTTAAATTTTATCTAATAAATTAAATGTCCACGTTAAAAAAAATTGCAATATTTTACTTACCTTGGTTGCAATTTATTTAATTGTGAATCAAACGGGATGGCGTTTACGACCCGAACATACCATACCGTTGCATGAAAAATCTGTACTCGCTCATTTAATGAAAGAGATATACATTTTCAAGCAAAAGTAAAGTAGGAATAAAAAGTTTAAAACACCGGTTTAATTCGGTTTTGTTGGCGTAGATGACCCGGTTTAAATGCGGTGGATTAGCTTTGGGGTTGAGCTGGGCCCATATAATGGGAGACCCTTTCTCTCTTTCTCACTTTTTCAACTTATGGACTCGGGCCTTTGCTGGTGAGAAGATCTTTTGCCCCAAACCCTCTGATCGAGAAAGAGGGTTTCAAAACCCGGATCCGACGGGCAAACAACCTGATATCATCAAACGGGTTGACCCGGTCGGAGACCTCTGGGTCGCTCCGAGTAACAGCAAAATGGCAACATACTCCTTCAATCTAACGGTTCACGAGATACGATCACACTTTCCGGCGAACGGAGACGAATTCGAGATTCTCAGTGGGATCATATGGAAATGCATAGCAAAGGCGAGGCGAGAATCAGAGGAGCCGGTTACCATTACGATCATCAGATCGGACCCGAACGGATTGAAACCTAGATCGGTGAGAAACAGTCAGATGATTAGCTCCGTTCACGTCGATTTTCCTGTGGCCGAAGCGGATTTGGAGGAGATTGTGAAATCGATCGGAGAAGCGACCGATGAGAGGTTTAGGATCGCTGAGATTGGGGAGAGCGATGATGGTGTTTTGGATTTCATCGTCTACGGAGCGAAATTGACGTTCGTGGATATGAGCCAAGTTGATTTCTACGAGGCGAAATTAAACGAGAAATCTCCGAAATCGGTGTATTGTAATGTTCAGGGGATAGGAGACGACGGAGTTGTGGTGGTGTTGCCGGCGGCGGAGGAGGAAGAGAGGGTTGTGACGGTCACGTTGCCGGAGAATGAGATGGAGAAGGTTAAATGGGAACTGAACAAGTGTGGTTTAATCACGCCGTTAGCTAACGGAGACTATATTTAACGGAAAGGGATATTTTATTTTATTTATCCGTGTCTCTCTATCTGATTAGTCAATTTTCTCTGAAACTCCATCTCATGTTTTTTAGGGCTGACCGATGGGTAAAAACTTTCGTTCATTTTGTCTTCTTTCTTATAATTTATTTTACAATCTACAACTTCCAAGCCATTCAAGTATTTGTTCTGGTTTTATCCATTGGCTTTGGATTAGTAGTTTTGGTTCCACTAGTCTGTCCACAGGAAGGGTTTCACTTTCCTTATGTAGTAGTGATAATGATACTAGGGTGTCTATGCCTTTGAATATGATCCCAAATCCAGTTTTTTCTGTTTTTTTTTTCTCACTCTTTTCATATTTCAAATGCTCATCTGCTTTTCTTAATTACCCTAGAGAAGAGACCCACATATTTTCAGTTTCTATTGAATTACTATTCTCTAAAAATTGTCACGGTTGTTTAAGCTTTCTATTTTATCATCTTATTGTGTTTGTCCTTTTTAATCAACATTGTAATCCATTGCCATATGGAATATGATATAATTGTGTAATTCAAAATCACTAATTTATTTCTCGATTATTTTGTAATTATTTTCGAAATTTAAACTATGACAAATTCGAGAATTAGAACTTTGAATGATGTGAAGGCGAAGAAGATTGAGTTGGATGACAATCATGTCAGCTACAACTTACAAATATCTTGGAATGGGTGATGTATCTCTCTATATGATTCAAGTCTTGAAATCAATTTTCTCTGAAACCCTAACTCTGATTTTCAGGACTGATCGATGGATAAGAACTTTGTTCATTTTATCCATCTATAACTTCCAAACCTCTTAAGCATATATATCTTCCGGTTTATCCATTAGCTTTGGATTAGTCGTTTTGGTTCCACTAGTTTGTCCATTGGAAGGATCTCACTTTCCTTATGTAGTAGTGATCATGATACTAGAGTGTGTTTTGGCTGTCTATGCCTTTCAATATGATCTCAAAATCCAGATTTTTTTGTTCTGCTTTCTCACTCTTTTCATATTTCAAACATATCTTAATCATCTTGGAGAAGAGACCCAAATATTTTTCAGTTTCTATTGAACTACTATTCTCTAAAAAATTGTCACATCTGGTTGTTTAGGCTTTCTATTTTATCATCTTATTGTCTTCGTCTTTTTTTGTTTTTCTAATCTTCTTTTAATCAACATCTAATATTCTCTAATCAACATTGTAATCCATTTTCATATGCAATCTCATCCACGTAACACTTTTTCAAATCTTATTTTTATATAATATGGGAAGGTTTTTCTTAACGCTTCTCATTTGGAATTTTAAGAATGTGACATATGTCTTTCTTGATTCTGCAGTTACGTCACAAAATAAACGTATAGAACAATATTCAATTTTAGGCTTGGAAATTTAGGGTTTTATCTCTGCCGACAATTAGACCTTTATCTCTTCTTCTCGACTCTCGCATCAATGCACAACCAATTTCTACCTTTACCTCGCTCTCATTCAGTTTCTGAAATAATATCACTCTCGCAAAGACGCACATCATAACCACAAATCCATCAATAAAAAGGTAACGCTAGCGATCAACGCCTCTCTCACACACACACACTCTCATTCCTATTAAGTTTAAATGATCTTCTTTGATTTTTCAAAGTCATGGTCTCTAGGTATAACAAGCACCGTACAAATAAGTTTTTACATAAACACGGATGCTGAATTTATTTATTTATTTGGTTTTAAAAGGTTGCTGAATTGGAGATTAGATTCCTGTCTATTGTCTAGATTTTCTGCATTTCGATTTAATTATTTTATTTCTAAATTTATTTTAATTAATCAATTGGTTTTATTGAGCCGATTAAGAATTGAGAGGAATCGAATTAATCAATTGGTTTTTTCTTTTTAAGCAAAAAAGTTATCATAGTTTAGGCTCTGAATCCACCCAAATGAGGTGAGGTGATCCAAACTATTTTCATTTGTCATGCTGACGATAAAGATTTTTTGGTGTTATCATTTTATGCCACTATCATTTTTAAAACAATTTCTTGGCGTCATCATTTCCTTTCTTCTTCAACTTCCGATCCAGAGCTTCATCTAACTTCCTTTCCCGTCTCGTCTTTTTCCTGGTACCTGAAAAGTTTAGAGGTCTCGAATTTTTCAATTTGACACTCCCGAGATTGTCCCGGAAACAAAAACTTGATTTTATTCGTCTTCCAACGTACAACCATGCGGCGAATTCGATATAGATTTGAAACTTGGTCTTGTCATACCGATATAAATTCTATTTCTTTTAGTTATCAATCCGTAGCTTTTTCTTAGCATCATTAAAGAAAAAGTCATTGAAGCGTAATTGATTCTTTGTTGAGCTTTGAACATAAAATATAATAAAAATTGCAAAATTTAAAATATACATCTAATACTACGCTATTCTCTAGAGAAAAATCCGATTTCGATACTTCGCTATTTTTTACTTAAACCATAATTTGAACGATAAGACATACTGATTTGTAATGCTTTATTACTTATATTTTATTTATGTAAACGTTACAGTTCCAATTTGGCTCACCTAATCTTTTGTTTACATAAAAACCATATATTTGTTTAAATAAAATTATGTTTTATTTTATCCAAAAAACAAACTTTTGTTTAATTCAAAGATTAAACATTGACAGAAATATATTTTAGTGAAAATAAATCATAAAGAAAAACAACTAATATAAGATTCACTAAGTATGAAATGATAAAATAAGAATGAATTAAGTTGTACGTGTCAATATACAAAATGTTCATGCACTGTAATTTTTTTTGTGCGTGGAGAAAAAGCATTCTATTAAAACCATATAAATCGATTACAGCATAGTAAAACACAACATAAAAATAAATTTAGAAACTAAGGCAAAATAAGAAGGTTACGAATGACGAAAATGATCCTAAAAAACATATAACACCGATGCTTGAATCGGAAAATGTCTACCAACCCCAAGAAAATAGTGGGAAGCCTCACTAACCCAAACTACAAACGACGGCAAAAGGAAAAGAATGGAAGAACCAAGCACTCTAACTATACGAGACAACCGATCTTTGCGGATAAGAGCCAACAAATCCGAGAAGAGGATTAACCCGAGACCACTTAGATCCTCCGAATGCACAAAAACGGGCAAGACCACAACATAAAACCACAACTCCCATAGCGACAACATGATTAAACACTAGCCGCAACACCCCAAAGCAACATAAGACGCGATCATATAAAAACAAACCTGCAATACCAATACCCAACTATGTCCTGAAAGGAGACTTGTCGGAACATAGACCAGCCAGAGAAGCACAGGTCGAGAAAGGGAAACACTCGCAGGCTTCCGAGCAACAAGGAAAGGGAAAAGAAGAAATAGCCTATATTGCTGCAAACCCTTAGCCCCAAAATTCTGCTAACCGCAACTATGAAACTTTAAAGAAGCACATAGGGCCATAGAGCCTTGACCATGAGCAACCACAACCTAAATCGGAGAGAGGAACATACACTGGGGCAAAACACTTACCTAAATCGGAGAGGAACGCTGGAGACAGAGCGAGAGGCTTAGCAGCAGTGAGTCACAAGTCCTCTGCATCCGATGGGCACATATCTGACAGCCGTCCTCGAGCATATCAGAAAGGAGACCTAGTCGACCCAACCCTTAGCATCCCAAAACCAGAAGCTCGGCAAAAGGCAACCGTAGCAGCGATCGACGGTGGAGCAACCACCACCAAGCTTCATGAGAAAATCGAACCCTAAAATCAATCAAGTGACACCGTCCTCGAGCATCAATAGAAGGAGAGCCAAAGAGGCCAACTAAGATACCATAATAGAGGCGGAGAGCCGCCGCCGAGACAGAACCACGGCGAAACAGATCTAAAAACTCGATCACAGACCAAACTTTAAACCAGCGAGAATAAGTAGTCGAGAAGGAAAAATAGACAGATGAGGTCCTTTTTCCGATAATGATGAAAGAGAGATCGGCGGAAATAAAGGAAGCGGCACTAGGGTTTTTGATAAAGAGAGTTTGCCACTCAAAAGCTTTTTTTTTTAGGATTATACTTCTGTTATTCCACCATGCATTGTATCTTCTACATTTAAAAAAAAAAATCTTACGTTGGATCTTCTATGTAAATTAACCAACAACAAAAAATGTTCGTACAGTATATAACTTTCAAATTAATGAATTTTGTTGAATAAGGTTTTCAAAATAAACCTGCATATCGCGCAGGCAAATACCTAGTTATCTATCTAGTTAATTGATGATGCATCAAAGCAAATATTCAACATAAATAAACATAAATAGAAACAATGTAGATAACATGCATTTTTGAAAATGAATAGATCATAAACTAAAAGAGTTTTGGAGTCTCGTGAGGGAGGAGACAAAAAAGCATACCTTCAACGATCGCAAATGTTCATCTGAGTGCCTTGGCTGACTTTGTTCCGTTTTGAACAATTTGTTGATTATTGTCATTTAGATAATGCACGAGAGCAAAAGTATTGTATCTGAAATAAAAGAAACATTAAAATTCAGAAACAACACCTCAAAAACTCGCAATGGTCAAACCAGTTAAAAAAAATCAGAAACTCACAAAGATCGTTGCCTTTAAATTCTCAAGGGTTATGCGGATTTCGTCTTTGTCGCAAGTTCGTCTTGCCACAGTGGAACTAAAAGCGCCCTACAAATTTTATAGTTAGTTTTGCCATTAAAACACACTACAAAACTATATCAGAACATATAAAATAAATGACCAAAATATTAAAAAACTTACTACATTAATCGAATGAGTGATCCGACCATCACAATCCCACTATTCCCATCACTGAATGAGTGTGATACTATGAAGTACAACCCTGGGGTGCACCAATTCCATTCAGAAGATATGAAAATTTGATTAACCCATCATTCATCAGATACATAATGTAGTTTTACTCCTGTTAGACACTTGTCGTAAACTTGCAGCTACTGCATATGTAAAAAAAGCAAACATCACTTTGCAGAAAATCATAGTATACTGAAATTAACAGTAAGAAAATCATAGCATAACCACGAACATTATGCGGGATATAATGTAAGTTGATCACATCACTGCCAAATATTGAAATTATAATAAACATACATGGCAACTTTATTTCTTTTTAGCCAAAGAGAGCTCATGAAGAGCATCACTGAATATTGATTCTTCTAACTAACCATTAAAAATACCTAAAATTTTCAACTAAAAAAAGGGAAAGTTAGTAATATCCTTCGGCATCTGCCTACTCCCCCCCCCCCCCCCCCCGAAAAAATCGTGTGTTGGGATCCTACCCTTGGGTGGATCGTTGCTGTTTTTGTCTCTTCGTGTTAGTAGACTTTGCTGTACCGTACCTACCCTAGGATGTCGACAAAGATATGCTTGCAGTGGTGCACTCCATCGTCTCGGGTCCATGGTTTGCAAGATGGTTAGCATGATGAATTCTACTAGAGTTGACTCGGAGGCTTTGCTGGTTGGTGAACAAATTCACTTACAAGCTCGGCCTCTAGATATGGCCATGGCTATTTGTATCATCCGACAAGTTTCTGTAGGCGTGACGAGCTTTGCCTTGATCCACTGTAATTTTATGCATGCATTTGGTCTTTTTGTTGTCCTCACGAGTTACGCGTCATCTTGCCAAGTTGTCGAATTTCATAATCACTCATGTGCTAGGTTGACCTTTCTGGATTTTCCTCTGATAATCACCTAAACTGCTTATGTGGAGACCAACTTGGCGACTAAGGCGTTCGTCTGCCTCGTGGATTCCTCCCGGCCTACATTTGGATTTTTTCCTTCTGTGATTCAGAGTGTGGGGTGTTCTTGTGCTTCCTACGACTAGTTCCGTTGGGCATTACTTTGTGAAGCCTTTAACGCCCTATTTCTTCTACCGCAAAATTGTTTGAGTGTGATTTTTGATCTTTTAGACAGTTGAATTTTGTGCTACGGGGAAACTTTGCTTGCATGGAATAATCGGAGAGTATAAGTGAGATAATCATACACTGGGGAGCGAACCTGTGCTACGATCCAGAGAAATGCTCATTTTGGGTCCCCTGTCATGGGTAGCATGCGGTTGGACTTGGCATACAACACTAACAATATCAATCTAGTCTCTGGGGGAACGAAAAATGGTGTATTCTTAAAGACTCTCCGACGCTCAAATTACAAAGGACAACATGACTAGACGAAGAGGCTTGTTTCCAAGAGTAGAAGTAGGATGAAAGTTCTAGGTCTTAGCTGACAACGGTCCAAGAACTAATCTAAGTTTTAGGTATAAGGGATTGAAAAAGAAAGTTGTCTATCAAGAGGGGGTTGGAGATTCCTGATGGAAAGCTGAGGTCATGCGGGACCTTTTGGGATTTGAAGGAGAGAGTTTGGACCTTCCAAATCGAGAGTTTGGTGGATGGGCGGTATACCTCCTTCTATCCTTCTCGAATCTAAGCTCACTTATTATTCGTCCTATTTATCTTCTCTATGTACTCATCTTTGTCTTCTTTCTCCGGCTCTTTCGACTCACCTCCTCGACTGCCCCTCACTTTTCTCTGTGTTTTCGAGAGGTTTTATATAGACTTCTCATGGGTAATGAGTCTGGGTCGGGTTAACCCATGTAATCTGCCTGGCTTCCCGTGTTGTCTTATCCAGATCGAGCAATTAATACTTCTTTCATTTTTTCATCATTTAGGTGGCGTCACATGTGACATAGTAGGAGCATAGTTAGTGGTTACATGGTTCAAATCCATGCTTGAAGCACCTCGAGTGATGATTTGATGGTTGAGTGCAGGGGCCGATCAATGACACGCTCCTCACATTCACCAACCTGTGGAGACTTTGTCAAACAGTGTTAGCATCTTATCCGTTTATACGGTAATCAATTGATATATTAGGACCCATGCATGAGTTAGGGGAAGCGTGAAACTCATATTGGTTTGACCTTACTATTTCTCGAAGTGGATCAAAGCCGAAGCTTACAAGGTGATTAATGTTGGGATAGTTGACACGTTCATCTGGTAATATATCATACGTCGGCGTGACTTATCCTATGAGATTGTAACTGATAATGGGTCATAATTCATATTAAAGAGATTCGAGAGGTTATGCAAATAGTGGAATTTTTGTCCGAGTAAGTCAGCTACGCGATATCCACAAGGAAATGGGCAAGCCGAGACCGTGAATAAAACATTTCTAAATAACCTAACGAAAACGTTAGACTTGTTTAAAGATGGATGGGCAACTGAACTTCATGGAGTCCCTTTGGCATGCTTAACCACCTCGCATCAGGAAACTAACAAAAATACGTTCTCTCTATTCTACGGAATCAAAGCGATGATTCTGGCCGAAGCATCGTTTTTAAGTTTACTTGGTGAAGTGTGTATGGGGAACAAGGAAGTAAATGACAAAATGCTAGATGATACACTAGATGTAATCAACGAGCGAAGATATCAGGCTCTACTCCGAATAAAAAATTACCAGCAAGCAACATCTCGGTACTATAATTCGAAGGTAAGAGCTCGACAGTTCGCTGAAGGAGAGCTAATCCTAAGAAAAATATTTCATAACACCGGAGAACCTTGAGCTCAAAATTGAGCACTAATAAGGAAGGACCCTAAAAAGGAATAAAATGGTAATACCGATGGCTTATAGGCTAGAAACACCATATAAAATTCTCGTATTGAACCCTTGGAATGATATGTACCTATATAAGTATTATAGCTAAAGAGCAGGTCATAGGTAAAAACCTAATTCTGAAACTACGTCAAAACTTGATTCCAAAATGGATACGTATACAACTCGTAAGAAATGAGTTCAAATATGAATATCCAAACCTCAGACTACGTGAAAAGAACATAAATTTTCAAGTCTTCACACTACGGTGAAAGGAATATGAGCTTCCAAATCCTCACACTTCTATGAAAAGAACACAAACTAAAGGACCTAACACTCTGGTGAAATGATCTAATTCCTCTACTAATTAACAAAAAGGGGAGGATCTTATATCTCTCTTTGGAAAAAAAGAAAAAAACATTGCAAAAGCCATTGTAAAGAGCAATATTAAAAAAAAAAAAGAATAAGCAAGCTCGCAAAACACAAAAAGCAAGCAATAAAATTTTCAAACAAAAAGAAAAATAAATCCGAAAATAGAAAATGAATTGTTCTACCCCACTTGGGCAATAATTCTCAAAAAAAAAAAATAGAGAAGAGAGAGTAGAAGGGAGCAAGTCAGCTCTGAAACTCATATAAGTAAAGAGGCAGAAGTGGGGCTATCTTGAGCTTGCATTCATAATTAGCGCAATCCACTATAAGCTCTACCTTCTCCCCCTCAAGGCTGTCAATCTTCCCTTCGTTAAGATCAATGATCAAAGACAAGTTCTCCACACTGCCAGACAACCGAGTCTACATATGCACTTCTTCCTCCTTCTGAAGCTGCTCAAACTTCGTGATCTCGAGCCAAAGCTAAGGATTGAAACTTAGTCTCGAGCTTGGCAAAAGTCGACTCAGCAAGGCGCGCTGCGTAACAAGTTCAATTTTGATTGGAGCTCCGGTTATGTTGCATCATATCTTCGACCTTAGAGCGAGCCTCTTTGGCTTCATGAGGGACACATTAATTCTCTTTTTTTAGTTAGTCAAGAGAGGTTACCTAAGCAGAAAGTTCATCGACACACCGCTTGGAATCTTTGAGCTTGCAGCGTGGTATATAGTTGCAAATCCTCCTCTCCTACCATTTGTGTATGTACATTAATCAACTTAAAAAATGAGAGGCACGTTACACGTATATGTGTTGATCTTTGGTGAAAAAACACAAGAAAAGTCAAAACAAGAAAACTGACCCACCAAAGGGGTGGTGGCATAGTGGTAACATAATAGGATTGGTTCTCTTATGTCTCATGTTCAATCCTCCTTTGGGACGAATGGTTATTTATAAATCAGAATATCTAAAAACTCGCTCCAGATACTGGAGCAGATTATAGACCGAAGACATGGAACTCCCATTGTTTATAAAAAAAAAAAACCATGACCCAGACTTGATATCGCTTGTCAGAAAATTGACTTAAGGGATGAATCTTCGCTCCCGGATCTCGGTAATCCCTCAAGAAGGTGGCAGTAGAGATCAAATTCTTCACATTGGGGACATTGGACTTGTATCCAAACTCCCAACTACATTTCAAATCCTTCGATCATGTAGATAATTCGGGCCTAGGAGGACTCCATTCCCTTTCTGATTTCAGAGAGCGTGGAGCAAAATGATGCTTCTTAGAGAAAGTTAGAGCCCTGTAGTCATTCTGGTCACGCGGAGGAACAATACCGGAACGATGGCTAGTTTCAGGCATGGAGGGTGAATCCTCTTGCATCCTAGGTGGAGAAGCAAATCTCACAGGGATAGCCTCGTGAAGCGAAGAGTTCAAAACCTGGTAGAGAAGAGTCGTCGAGAGAGAAAGAGGAATCAAGGAGGAAGAGGCAAGGAACTTATAGAAAATTCACACAACGAATATGTGAATGAGCAAGAAATTAGCGATTTGATAGATTCAGCAAAGGAAAAGAAAGAAAACTGTAATCAACGCGAGAAGAGAAGTTCAAACGTTAATGAAAAGTTTTTTAAGTAAAGAAACTTTACTTGAAAAATGGTGGGACTAACTGTTGGTGTTGGGTCCAGAATAATCAATAAATAAGGTTCATTGAGAATGAAAATTTATAGGAAAGGATACAAGCCTAGAACAAGCCTGTCATGGTGATTCAAGCTCAGTCAAAGAAGAGATTGTAACAAAAATGAAACCAACAAATAAATGACATTTTAAAAAAATCAATAGGATTAAAGGGGGAAGTAATGAGAATACTAGTGTGTGTCAGGTTTTATCCAACTTAAATTACCTGCAAGTGCACAACAGTCATGATATCATAGGTGGAATCGATACACAGAAATCTAGTGTTGTACTATAAATTTATAAGAATCAAATCTAGTTAAAACAAAATATTAGGGTTTTGATTTTATGCCTAATTTAAGGGATGAAAATAACTAAATAAAACGATGTAAATTCAATAGAAGAAAACATTATGCAATAGGTTAATCGCAAAGATTCACAAATCATAAACTATCAATCAATAAACAGGGAAATAATAGAAACCGTTCAAGAACTCAAATCACGATGGCATAAACTTTCTATTTTCGTGGTTCCGATCACTATGCCTTAACAACCTAATAAACTCAACTTTCGAAAATTATTACAATATGAAAGCATGCATTAATTCGTTTCAAGATTCAATTGTTCACAATAATCCACAATTCAACTTTCGCATGTTATCAAATACTAGTTCATGCAATATAAAAAACTTTTTGAGAGTATATTAACTTAAGATCATATGCTAGTTGATCAGAAAAGCAATCAATGGTACGAAAAAGTAAAGATAAAAAACCATTAGATTTTCCCTAATCAATCAATAATAGGTTAATAATTCATGAACTCATTACTTATAACCTAACAAGTGAAATACTCACACATAATCAAGGAAAATAAGCAAAGAGATATAGAAGAATTCGTAATCGTAAAACTCAATAAGAAACAAGGGGGTTCAAAAATATTGTCTATATGAAGATACAAAGGCGATATCTTTTTCCTAGAAGCTCTTAGATCAAAAACTATGAAAGAACTTTTTATGGAGGCTGATGTGTCGTGGGTTGTAAAGACATGTGTCTAACAAGAGGTTTAAAACAAGTATTTATAAGCCTATAGTCGGCTAGAGTTTAGTTTAGGGCAGAAAAGGAAGTTTTAGTTCGGATGGTCTGGCACTAGGTGAATGCATCGGGTGGTGACATTGGGTCATGACACTAGATCGTGGATCTATGTGCTAGCATCGGGTGGTGACACTTGATATACTTGACCCGGTACTTCATGACCTGATGCTAGAGGGGTTTCTACACCTGCTTCTCTTACGAACCAGATGGACATGTCTTTAGTGAACCAGGTGTAACTTTTTAACTATTGCTCCAAACTAATTCCATGTGAAACCTAACCGGAAAATCTATTTTTAACCACATTTCATCCAATTCCATGTTCTGGAAGGCCTCCAACGAATAGCAAACTTATGATGCTTCTGTGCAGTCCGATTGGAAAAATTTACCCTTTTTGGGTGTTAAGTGACTTGGTCAATGCTCTTCTTAGCTCAGGAACATGGATGGTAGTTGTTGGTTCTCGTTTTCTCAATTTTATATTCTTTTTATGATTTTACCTGTAAAGACTCTAAAGACTACAAATACAAAAAAATTATCTCTAAATGCAAATAACGAATAAAAACCCTAAAATAATATATTAAAATCGTAAATATATAGAGTATATCATATACGAGGTATAAAGAAGAGAAGGAAGAATAAAGCATGGGACATATCAAAATCCACACACTCTTAGCACTAGAATTCTCATTTACTCACTCACAAATTAATCTTTGTATTTTTGTATTCATTATTTTTCACTCGAACTTAATTCCATCCGTTTAGATCCACCTTCTCGTTCAATATAACTCGTTCATATTATTTTTAGCACTCGGTCCTTTGCTAATCAAAGACAAACCGGTTTTCTAAATTCTATTATAAAGTCATCGATTGTCGAATCACCAACTATGGTTTTCAATGATTTAATTCGAATGTTTCATAATAATATGTGTGTATTAGTATCATTATATGCGTGTATTAGTATTAGTGAACGAGAGAGAGACTTTAGTATATACGATTTACCTTCTCGGTTAAACGATGAACACATGTCAAAATCAGTGAAAAACCAGACAGATAACAAAAACAGAGAGCTATAAGAAACCAATGTATCAACTCTACCTAAGCTCAAAAATAATATTGTATGATTCTCTAAAAAAAATCTTCAGTTTGAGTACCACATTCATATTCTGTATATTGTATGAGTCCCCATTGTCAAAATTAACCAACTAGAAAAAGAACGTGGTTATCCGCCCATTCCTATGTAGCAATGCAAACATTTAAGCATGGAGTCACGTACGTTGTGTCTAGTATGATATTATACATAACAACCTGAGTGGATTGCAGTCACAATCTACATAACAAGGATGGGTGAGAGAGAGACACACATGTCGCAGAGAGAGACACACATGTCGCAGAACAATAATAATACTGAGAAAAGATAATTTTAAATATATATAATTAGAATAGAATCCGCGTGTGATACGCGAGTTTTTAATAATAAATTTATATATATATCAAAAAATTTGAGCTACACAAACACTTTTTTGGTTTGTCAACGATCTCCATATATTAAATCAAGTGCAGACGGTTGGGTGATTGCCCCGTGGGACAAACCGTACTGGTTATGCCTGACTTACATGGAAAAATAGATAACCTCGTGCTCGAACTCCTTTTGTAAGGGAGTCAGCCCGGACATTTTTCACTCCGAGGGATATGAATTAAACTAAAATCCTCAAAATTTTCTCTAAGCATACTGAAGTAGTCTAATTCTGATATAAAAACTGGCCAATCTAGAGGACTTGCTGTCATGGTTATCAAGTTTGCACAATCCGTCTCAATCTTCACTGAAGGGATCCTCATCTCGCTTAGGCAACCAATCGTCTAAAGAAGTCAATACAACTCTGCGTGTAGTGCAAAGATACTTCTTCCGCACCTTTTCATGCCAAAAGTAATATGACCCATATTATCACTTAGGCTCCACCATAATCCACTGACCGGCCCATGATCAGTACAAGATGCATCGATTTGACATATCCGGATTTGGAGGTTCCGAGGGGGGTCCCTTTGGGTCGTCAGGATATAATGTCTTGGCTAGTTCTTCTTTGCATTCCTTTTGATTGACAATGCTCCAACTTTCCACATCAAAGGTCACGATTTGTAGGGTGTTTCGCGGGGATATTGTTTTTTCGTTGAAGAGTTTGTCATTTCTCGCCTTCCAAATATACCATAGGATCCATGGAAAGAAGCTCTTTGAGATTCGGAAAGTCCAATCTCTTTTGTTCTAGGAAATCCATATTTTGGAATAAAGAAATACTCAGAAAGCAACTCGGAGGGGACGGAAAGTCCGATAGAGCCCACACATGTAGGACCGATGGGCATTCAAAGAGAAGGTGATTTATTATTTCTTCTAGCGCACCACATCTCGGGCATATCATGACTGATCCTAAATGCCGGTAGTTGAGGCGTTGATATGTGGCCACACATTCGGATAATGCTTGCCACATATAAAGTAATAAAAAATAAATGCTGAGCGACCTGACCCATGCGTAGGTAAGATGGCGTACGCAGAACCGAGAAAGCGTGAATCCAAACGAGGATTGTCAGAAGTCATGATCCATTTTGCAGGGCATGTAATGTACAGATTGGTCGGGTCAATCCGAAGTATACCCACCCAAGTATCCGATTCAGGTATGTCTATAAATACTCCTTTGAAGCTCTACATAAGGGAGGACGAGAGAGAGATAAGAGAATACACTAACACCCCTAATACTTCCCTTCTAAAGAGCTCACGATACATCAGTTTATAAATAATTATCGAATATGAATAAAAAATAAAATTACTTTTATCGAAAAACATAATGATCGATTTTTATGGCAATCCATAACGCATAAAATATTCATTGCAAATCTTAGAGATTCTTTTTTTTAGCGATTTTCATTAAGGATATTACGGTAATCTCAGGTGCTAACTTTCAACGTGAGACCTCTGTTCCAAAAAATAACATCTCAAATAATAGTATAAGATATCAAGAGAATATATTATATAAAATATTTATAACTTAATTTTTTTTTAAACTAAAGTTATAATATTATATGTTGGGTATAAAATATTTTGTTTGGGATAAGCAAATCGTCTGAAGCCACGTATCCCACGGCACGGTGGAAACGTTTAACTCCTTTGGTGGAGGTTATCTCATGACAAGGGCCCACATGGGAGTTTGGGCATGAATCTACAATGGTCCATACTTAAAGGTAAGGTCACTTGGGCCTAGCCCCATTTTGGGAAGCGTACCCTGCTACTCGGGGTGAACCGGGCCCAGAACCAGGTGATCAGACGTACATGTATCTCCCTTTCCGACATCCAAAGATGGAGCACAACGCCCGAGTTTCCGTACCAGGAACTCGGGTTAGGTATGAAATATCTTCTTTTAGGCGCTAAGTTCAAATTTTTATAGTCTTTTATATTTCAACTCTTGGTCAAAGGGTAAAAAATATTTACTCTATGTATGCAAGGGTTAAAACAGGTGGTCCACACTCGAGAGACGATTAAAGCGTAAAAGGAACTGATTCCGAGGGAGCACCCCGGCGTACAACCCGTCATGTCAGACGCTGCCACTAGTGCTTAAGGTCATGTGCAGCGTAGCAGAGCCGTATGGTCGGCCAAGTGGTGTAAGAAAACAAGAAAAGTAGGTAAAAAGCACTTGAGCACACGTACCGGGTCAAACCCGAAAATCTAGACTCGACCCAGTCAAGGACGTAGAACCCGGTATCCCAACCCGGGCTGGTAAAAGTCTATAAATACTACTCTATCTCCTTCATAAAAAAGGGCCGAATCTCTGAGCTAAAATCCACTTACAGTCAACTAATCTTTTCAAGACTAAGGCTCATTTCCTTTAGCTTCAATCTCTTTTCCGGTTGTTTAGGACCACTACTTCTGATCTCATATATGATTTTTCTTCTTCTATGGCCATTCTTTGGCCGGAATACTACTCAAACAACTCTCTCTCTCTCTCTCTCTCTCTCTCTCTCTCTCTCTCTCTCTCTCTCTCTCTCTCTCTCTCTCTCTCTCTCTCTCTCTCTCTCTCTCTCTCTTTGTTAGCCTTATCCCCAAATTTCTTCCACCAGACTCTTAGAGATACTTCGCGGATCAATCCTTTCGGCCCGGAGTTATCAATTCTCTCTCTTTCTTTCTTTTTCTGACTTCCTTTCTTTCGCTCTCCACGTCTTCTCGTGGTCCTTTCTCTTCCTTCTTTGTTTGCTCTTTTCTGAATTAAGCATCGGAGAGCCGTCGGAAAACACCCTCCCATCCGAGGCCTTCACGTGTTTGTTCATTTCGCAGGAGCGCGTCTACCCAGTAGTTGTTTAAGAGGATAAAAATTCTCCGAAATAATTTGGCGCTAGAAGGAGGAAGGATAGACACTCTACTAAAATTGACAAACACGTCCAGACTTCACTCCGCACCTCAGATCTGAATGGAAGATCCCTAAAATGCAACGATGAGCAGCACGTGGGAATCACCCTCTTTGAGGTCATGAACCCCACATGGCTTGGGAGTCAAGCGTCAGTAGTTGACCATAGGCGCTTCGCAGACGTCCTTGAAGAACCTTATGATCCATTCTTCCAGTAATACCATTGGCCTGAAGAGACGCGTCCGTGTGGGGAAAAAGGAAGTGGGGGAAAGAAGAATGAAGAGGGCGATTCTATGCAGACAGAGAATCCCATCGCCATAAAGGACAACGGAACCCCAAAAAAGAAGCGGCGATGAACTCCCAGGAAAGAGGAAAGAGTCTCCCGTAAAGATCTGCGAGCAAGGAGGGGGGGGGGTGAGACTCCCTAACAACTAGGAAACAAGTGGAAGAGCTTGAACGAAGGAGCAGTACCAGCATCACAGCCGTAGCCGGTAACTGACTCCATAGATGTAATGACCCCGCGTGTCAAAAAATATATGCGGGGATGGTGGGAAAGAAGAGAAGACGTGTCATCAACACGTACTTCTACCAGTAACGCGGGAAGGAGCCACGCATTGGGTGGATTTCACTCTAATCACTAAACATGGAGAAGATGGACCCAAGCTATGGGAAAGAACGAGGTCCCTAAACCAAAAAAAAGATGGCATCGGGATCTGAGTAAAACCGATCTCAAGGGCAAGACACCAAAATATGGGGAAGAGTCAAGAGGCGAAACCAACCCCCACAAGGCAAAAATATATAAAAAAGAGGGATTGTATTCACAGGAGAATGCATACAAAAGAAGTTTGATAGGAGCATAAGACTTCAAAACTAACGATCGTTTGTGGAAGTCGATACTAGCACAATTGAATTTGTGAAGACTTTTAGAGGGATCTGAAACTTCGGAGTAAAAACCATGAAAGCACAAACAGATATCCAAAGATGGTTTTTATTAAAGTTTTTTCGAAAGCTGTTTTCAGTAAAAATACAAGTGTTTTGCTATGTGAAATTGTGGATCCCCTTCTCAAGGGATGTATATATGTATTAATACAAGTTTAAGTCGGCTAGTTTAGCTTTTGTTATGATAAAGAAAACTTCCTAATTTCTCGGCACCTTTCTTTCTTTTATCGTCATCTTTCCTTTTTGTCTTTATCTTCTTCTTAATTATCGCCGCCAACATGCCGAATACCTAGACCGAATCTTTTGATCTTTTGGCTCGGCCCATGGGCCTTATTGCTGATACCTCGGCCCATTCGAGATGTTGGCTTCTGCCTTGGCCCACCAGAAGATTTGGTTCGTCACCTCGACCCATTAGAGCTTTGGGCTCGTCGATGCGTCTCCTTGATGCCGAGCCAGAGACTTTGGCTCGTTTGGATTCGCCGTATCTCCCTTGCCACCTCTGTCGTTATGGCTTGTTGCCATCTCCGTCGTTATGGCTCGTCGCTACTTCCACTGTTATGGCTCGTCGTCATCTCCGTTGTTATGACTCGTTGCCATCTCCGTCGTTATGGCTCGTTGCCATCTCCGTCGTTATGGCTCGTTGCCACTTTCGCTGTTATGGCTCGTCGCCACTTCTGCCATTGTGGCTCGTCGCCATCTCTGTCGTTATGGCTCGTCGCCATCTCTGTCGTTATGGCTCGTCGCCACTTCCGTCATTACGGCTTGTCGCCGAGCCAGAAACTTGAGCTTATTTGGCTAGGCCAAACATCTTTACTTAGTATTTTTAGCAGTTGATCTCGATGGGTTGAAACCCGACCCCAACACCGCTCCGACAACAAAAAAGGAAGAAGTGATCCTCGCGTGGAGGCATCACCAAGCGCGTTGGGAGAGAAACTGGAGTGGGTCTACCCCGGCCTGAACGGCGAACCAAGGTGAACTGACGAGAACCTCTTGAAAGAGGTGTAGCCCTGAAAGCTCCGACTAACATCTCGGCTAAGATGTCAATGCCGGAAAGGTCGGAAAGAACCTGAAATGAGTGAATCAGACCCCAAGAGACAAGATCTAACTGATCTAGCGCCAGATGAATCAACTCGCAGTACGCAATCATCAGCCATGAGATAGAGCTACGAAATCCGGCACGGAAGCAAGACTGATAAATTGTGTTGTAACCATGGGGCGGAGAAGCTGGATCGACCCTTTGATCAGGGTAGATAAGTGATTCTCTGGGTACACAAGGGACGCGTCCTCCGAAGGCGGTTGAGATATCATCCTGAGAAGATTGGGAAGAAGCAGAGGAAAAAGAAACAGACACCGAAAGAGAAGGAGAAGACGAGTTCAGAGATGGTATATCGAGAAATCAAAGGAAAAAAGAAGATGAAATCGATGAAGAAAGAAAACTCGAAGCGACTAATTGAGCAGATAAAGAAAGGACAAAGAAGGAAGATAAAGTCAATAAAGGACTATTCGTGTGTATATGGGCATATATATGCGAGATGAAAAGAAAGGATCAAAGCCGGGCTAAGCGGAAGTGAGTAGGAAAATAAGCAATATATGCCGTCCACGTGCCCCCATCCATTATTCATACACGGGAAGCGAGAAGCCGTAATGATTACGCTCCCACCACGCGATGTCAAGTGTGGAGAGTCATGCAGTCTTGCCGTCCACGCTTTTAACGAAACACGAAATCACGTCATTGCCCTACTTACACGCACACTAATTAAAAAGCAGCATCGACCCAATCCCAAGTGATCCAATAGCCTAACTCACACGATCTCCATGTCATGCCCGTGTAAGTTGAAGAAAAGATAATGAAAGTAAGGAAAAATATATATACGTTTAATTATTCTTTTCCCTTATTATTCGTATATATCTGCTAAAGAAAAGAAGCCTAAGAGCCCAATAAAATGAAAAGAGGCCTAAAGACCCAAAATTAGAGAATTACAATTTTCGGGAAGGCAGCATAGACTCCCAAAAATGTCCCGCTTGAGGTAACGCCCCGATGCGATTCGGCTTTAGGGAGCATGATTGGTCCCCAGGTCTTTACCCTTTGGAATGCTGGATCCGTCTAGTAGTCTCCGAGGGGACAGGTCGCTTGACTCAGGCCCTTGGTCTCCGCGGGAAGTTCTCATGCTTCCCGTGATGTCTCTGGACTCAGGTTATCGCAATCTCCGTGGGAGTTCTCATGCTTTCGCCAGGTCTCCGGACTCTGGTTATCACAACCTCCGAGGGGGATCTCGTGCCCTTCCAGGTCTCCAGACTCAGGCAAAGGCCTCCAGGGATCTCGTGCCCACAGGTCTCCGGACTCAGGCTCAGGCCTTCAGGGATCTCTCCCTAAGGTTTCCGGACCCGGGTTCCGGCCCAGAGGTCATGGACACATTGCTCCCGGCTACGTCCATTACCGACAATGGGATAAAAATCTTGAGTGCATTATTGATCGACTGCGTTCAAGGTTGGAATCTCAGATAAACTTGTGAACTCGAGAGAAATCTCTTGTTCGACCGTCGCCTGAACAGTCAATTCAGGTTTGAATAGCGGGCTTCTATCACCATCTGACAATGGGAGGAAGATCTTAGACGCATGATAAATAACAAGCTGTGTCTAAGGTCGGAATCCCGGAGAATCCCACCCGTCGGAGGAACATTTACACTAATAATTGAAAAGGAAGAAAGAGCAATTTTTATCCGTCGTCCGAGCCTTCAGCTCAGGCTCGAACAACGGATGGGGCAATTTTTGGTGATAAAATAATCCCCTTTGAGTTAAGTGAATCGCCTGAAGCCACATATCCCACGACACAGTGGAAACGCTTAACTCCTTTGGTGGAGCTTATCTCCTAACAAGGGCCCACATAGGAGTTTAGGCCTGAATCTACAATGGTCCAAACTTACAGGTGAGGTCACTTGAGCCTAACCCCATTTCGGGAAGCGTACCTCACTACTCGGGGTGAACAGGACCTGGAACCATGTTACCAGATGTACATATATCTCCCTTCCCGACACCCGGAGATGGAGCACGACGCCCGAGTTCTCGTATCAGGAACTCGGGCTAGGTATGAAATATCTTCTTTTAGGCGCTAAGTTCAAATTCTTATGGTCTTTCATATTTCAAGTCTTGGTCAAACGGTAAAAAACATTTACTCTATGTATTCAAGGGTAAAAACAGGTGGTCCACACTTGAGAGACGATTAAAGCGTAAAAGGAACTGATTCCGAGGGAACACCCCGCCGTCTAACTCACCGTGTCAGACACTGCCACTAGTGTAGAAGGCCAGGTGTAGCGTAGCAGAGCCGTATGGTCGGCCAAGTGGTGCAAGAAGACAAGAAAATTAGGTAAAAAGCACTTGACCACACCGCACCAGGTCAAAACCGGAAATCCAGACCCGACCCAGTCAAGGACGTAGAACCCGGTATCCAAGACCGGGCAGGTAAAAGTCTATAAATACTACTATATCTCCTTCATAAAAAGGGGCCGGATCTCTGAGCTAAAATCCACTTACACTCAGCTAATTTTTCAAGACTAAGGCTCATTCCTTTAGCTTCAGTCTCTTTTCCGGTTGTTTAGGACCACTCTTTCTGATTTCATATTAGATTTCTCTTCTTCTCCGGTGTTCTTTGGCCGGAATACTACTCAAATAACTCTCTCTCTCTCTCTCTCTCTCTCTCTCTCTCTCTCTCTCTCTCTCTCTCTCTCTCTCTCTCTCTCTCTCTCTCTCTCTCTCTCTCTCTCTCTCTCTCTCTCTCGACTTGCCACCAAATTTCTTCCACCAGACTCTTAGAGATACTCCGGGATCAACCTTTTCGGCCTGGAGTTATCCATTCTCTCTCTTTCTTTCGTTTTCCGACTTTCTTCCTTTCGCTCTCCACGTCTCCTCGTGGTCCTTTCTCTTCCTTCTTTGTTTGCTTTTTCTGACTTGAACGTCGGAGAGCCGTCAGAAAATACCATCCATCGTGTTGTCTGAGGCCATCGTATTTAGGGCTGGGCACGGAGCGGATATCCGGAAAAATACAGTATTTGTGATCCGATTTGTTTTTGTCGGATATCTAGTTTTCCGATTTGTTTTGCTCCGAAAAATTTCGGATATCTGAAATTGCGGATATCCAGATTTTTTCGGATATTTGCGGATATCCGTTTTAGACCCAAAAAAATAATCAAAACACCATATTTTTTTTTTAATTTGTTGTTTTAATATAATATTTAAACTAACTAGTAAATAAATATATTAACTTACATAATTTTATCTGATATAATTAAATAAAAATGAAAAATGGAAGATTAAGATGGTAAAAACTGAAACATTTTTTTTTTATTTAAGAAAAAAAAATCTATTTTCAATTAAAAGCTAGTATCTATCTATCTATTCTTACTATAAATATTTCGCCAAATATATTTTAAAAGTCTAAAAATGCAAATATATGTTATAAACCTATCATATTATATGTATATATAAGTAATATACGGATCGGAGCGGATATTCGGATTTTTAAAATTAGTATTTGTGATTTGCTCCGCTTTAGACGGATACTAGATTTACTATTTGCTCCGCGTTGATTTATAACGGATATCCGAATTTTTCGGATCGAATCGGAGCGAATACCGAATCGGAGCGAATCTAACGGATAATTTTCCCAGCTCTAATCGTATTTGTTGATTGCGCACGAGCAGTGCTTGTTTAAGAGGACAAAAATTCTCCGAAACATTATATTTATTATTAGTAATATCTTATCTTTTTAAAATATTTATAATGTTATCAAGAGAAAATATTTGTAGTATTTTATCTTTTTTGATCAAGTTAATTTTTATTCTATTTTATCTTTTTGATAAATTAAATTTATAGTATTTTAATTTTTTTATCATTTGGTCTGTGAACCACAAGTCATTTTGATAGGTGATGTGGGACTTTCATACATAACTAACTTTTCTTCATTACTTGAGCAATTTAAAAAAAAAAAAAAAAATATATATATATATATATATATATATATCTTATTAAATATGAAAAAATTTATATATATTTTATTATATGGATGATCTAATCATTCAATTTTAAAAAAAAAAATATGATAAAAAAATGAGGAGAAAATATAATTATTGTTAAAGTAATAATAATAATAAATATATATATATAAATAATTTCCTTTTTTAAATGCCGATTTCCATTTTTAATATTGTTGAGATTTTTTATTTTAATAATAAATTTGATAACAACTAATTTCAATTTCTAAATATTACGGTTTAAAAAAGAATTATTAATGAAAGTTCAGTTTCATTTTTTCAGCAATTCTCAAATAAAAAAACAGAAATTTTATTTTTATTAGAAAAGATAATGATCGATTTTTTTGCAATCTAAAATGCAGAAAATATTATTTTTCGGCGTAGAAATTTCCTCCATACAAAGGTTTTTATTAAAATTATAAGAATAATTGCAAGTCCCAACTTTCATTGTGAGTCGTAGTTATCTCTCTAATAATAGAAAAATATATACCATAAATTACATTTTCAACCAAAATAATTCCACAAATTCTTTTTCAGCAATTATCAAATAAAAAACAGAAATTTATTTTTATTAAAAAAGATAATGATCGATTTTATGGCAATTTAAAACGCAGAGAATATTCTAGATTTTCTCCACATAAAGATTTGCATTAAAATTATAAGAATAATTGCAAGTTCCAAACTTTAATAGTGAGTCATAGTTATCTATCTAATTATATAAAAATATATACCATAATTACATTTTCAACCAAAATAATTCCACAAATTCACTCCATAAAAAAGTTAATATAACAAAAAAAATCGTCAAACGGGATGGTTGTTTCAACCTAAGTTACCTAACCATACCATATTTTTGATGGCGAATATCCGAAATATGTATATAAATAAGCTACATACCATAGAGGTAAAAATAAAGTAGGGTTTAAAGAACATTTTACTCTAGAGTAAAAATTAAGTAGGATTGGATGGTTATACCATATTGTTGAATGAAAAAATATGTACTCACTTTTTTTTTTTTTATCGTATGAATTTATGATCTATTACAAATTATGATGATTACGAAGATTGTTACATAGAAGATTTTACCATAGATAATTTAACCTAACTCTTATAAATCCACGACAGACAGCACTACATGCTTCATGCACATGATAGACACTTTTCATTTTTAACGCGTGAAATCACTGCGAACAACTCTATTTATACAAATCTAAAACATCGGTTTAATATACAATTAAGAATGGGGTCACGTTCACCTACTCGTGACGTACGTTGTCTCTAGCTATTATGCATAACAACATGAGTAGATTGCACTCACAATTGATATAACAAGGATAAAGAGAGAGACACGTCGCAGAAAAAAATTTGAAAAGAAAAAAAATGTAAGAAAAATATATAATTATTTCTATATATACTTATTTAGACTATACCAAGAGATCACTCAGAATCATTTTTGCCAATATTTCTCTTACATCTTCACTTGTCTCATACAAATGGGTTGGCTTCAAGAAGAGGGAAACGGTCCAGTTCATGGCTTCTGGTTATCGACCGTGAGCTCATCATGGCCGACAGAGACTGGTACGACCCACGAACCCACCGGTTTAGACCTCGCCATGAAACTCCACTATCTAAAGGCGGTTTATATATACTCGGCCGAGACAGCAAGTGACTTGACCGTGATGCACGTGAAAAGGCCCTTTTTCCCAGTGTTCGACCATGTCCCATGGACCACTGGCAGGTTCAGACGGCACGATTCGAGACGTCCGTACATAAAGTGCAACGACAGTGGCTCGCGTTTCGTGGAAAGTCATTGCGATCTAACAGTGGAGGAGTGGCTCCGTCTACCTGACCGGTCCATTGATGAGTCTCTGGTTTACCATAAACCAATTGGACCGGAGTTGGCCTTCTCTCCGTTGATCTATATTCAGGTACGTATATCTCTGCTATTACTATTTTACGTACCAACAAGAAATTAATTAAAAAGTCCACATTCTTGAACAGTGTAAAAGACGTCTCATTACCATGATCGATTTCCATCTAAAGCACCGGACCATTTGTGGAATTTTCATTATCCTTGTAAATCAATATGGTTTTTTGTCCATTAAATCCAATTATACAAACTACCAAAAGAATATTATAAAAAGGAGAAATTGGGAGGAATAGTAAAAAGAAAAACAAATCAACACGTTGAATACAAATGATCGTAAAATTGGTATGTAACTCTAAATTATAACGTTTCTTTTATATATAGAAACATAGAATATAATAGTACTATTAATTTCTATTTGCCAATAAAACATGGTATTCTATTAGAGAAATATAGAATAACACGTTGTTTTGTTCTATTTACAACTATATAGCATGTCAATCTATTTAAGTAACATTGAATACAATGTTAAATAGTATTATATTATATATTTTCTATATAAAATGACCCTCTTTAATATAAACTCACAATTTTATTTTTCGATTATTTTAAAATTTAAATCATGACATATACAAAAGAATTTCTAATATGATTATGAGATTAAATAAATGTTTTCTTAAGAAATCAAAGCAAAAAAGATAAGGAGATAAAAATAATAATTGTGCACTAGAAAGAGAAAGAGAGGTTGAAGATGGTTAATCTAATACATATTGTTTATTAAATGGTCAATCACTCTGTATCTTCCATATATGTACCATAAATTAAAATTCTAACCAAAATATGATTATTCCACAAATTAACTCTTTAAAAAAAGTTAATATAAAAGAAGAGAAAAACAAATAAAAGAGAAACGTCAAACCGAAATCTAAATATTTTAAAAAAATGTGAAAAATTTGAATCCAAATTCAGCTAGTAAAATTTTTGATCTGTCGAAAACGGAAATGGATATCATAATTTTAAAGTCAGGAAACTATTAGATTTGTATTCCAATAGTTGTAGTTTGGATTCACCTAAAAAGGAGAACCCCTACCAATCTACCATATAGTAACTATAATACAATACGGTAGATAGGTGCATGAAAAATCTGTACTCGCTCATTTAATGAAAGAGATATACATTTTCAAGCAAAAGTAAAGTAGGAATAAAAAGTTTAAAACACCGGTTTAATTCGGTTTTGTTGGCGTAGATGACCCGGTTTAAATGCGGTGGATTAGCTTTGGGGTTGAGCTGGGCCCATATAATGGGAGACCCTTTCTCTCTTTCTCACTTTTTCAACTTATGGACTCGGGCCTTTGCTGGTGAGAAGATCTTTTGCCCCAAACCCTCTGATCGAGAAAGAGGGTTTCAAAACCCGGATCCGACGGGCAAACAACCTGATATCATCAAACGGGTTGACCCGGTCGGAGACCTCTGGGTCGCTCCGAGTAACAGCAAAATGGCAACATACTCCTTCAATCTAACGGTTCACGAGATACGATCACACTTTCCGGCGAACGGAGACGAATTCGAGATTCTCAGTGGGATCATATGGAAATGCATAGCAAAGGCGAGGCGAGAATCAGAGGAGCCGGTTACCATTACGATCATCAGATCGGACCCGAACGGATTGAAACCTAGATCGGTGAGAAACAGTCAGATGATTAGCTCCGTTCACGTCGATTTTCCTGTGGCCGAAGCGGATTTGGAGGAGATTGTGAAATCGATCGGAGAAGCGACCGATGAGAGGTTTAGGATCGCTGAGATTGGGGAGAGCGATGATGGTGTTTTGGATTTCATCGTCTACGGAGCGAAATTGACGTTCGTGGATATGAGCCAAGTTGATTTCTACGAGGCGAAATTAAACGAGAAATCTCCGAAATCGGTGTATTGTAATGTTCAGGGGATAGGAGACGACGGAGTTGTGGTGGTGTTGCCGGCGGCGGAGGAGGAAGAGAGGGTTGTGACGGTCACGTTGCCGGAGAATGAGATGGAGAAGGTTAAATGGGAACTGAACAAGTGTGGTTTAATCACGCCGTTAGCTAACGGAGACTATATTTAACGGAAAGGGATATTTTATTTTATTTCCGGTTAACGTGTATCTTCTTTATCAAGTGTGTAATGTTTGTTTGTTTGAATTGAATCGTTATATATTTCGCTGTCGTTACTTTTGTATCATCAAATTATGCTACGATGGTGAATTTGTGTGTGTAGCCTGATATAAGTGAAACAATTAAGTCGTATGGTTTTCAATTTTTTCTTTTCGAATGTTTCATGATATATAATATTGCATACTTGGTTATGATGAGAATCAATCGGCTTAACCGGAGAAAACCAATGCCCGTTGTATGTCAAAGATATTGCAGAGATGAAGAGTTGGTGCTTTTCCTAAACTAGTGAGAACGTGAACAAGAACGTTCATGTAGTAGGTACTTTCTTTTAGTTTTTGTATTTAAGAAGCAACAATGGTGAAATCAATATGAAGAAAAAATTGTAGTAAACTTGTCTAAAGTCTTGACAACCAAAGTGTTTTTGTCTTTGTTCTTGATCAACAATGGTGGAACCTTTATGGGATCTATCAGGTTATGTATGTGTGTATTAATATCAGTGAACGAGAAAGATATTTGCCAACGAGTCCTTCATTTTTCTCTGTTAAACGATGAATAAAGAGCCAAATGGAACCAATGTAGTTGTTCTAGAGAAGTAGTAACTCCTAAGCTCAAACCAAAAGTATCCTCTATACACTCACTATTCTCTTTCAAGTTCGATCAACGAACTTAAGAACGTATGTAAGTCTTTTAATGATCGTGGACATGAGGACACTTCAGAACAATTATTTTCCAACATTAGCAAACAATCTTGAAAATACAAAACAAAGAATTACATAAAAAGATACACAATTCTCTGAATTTAATAATTTTTTGAGAAACATATACAATTCTCTGAATTTTTTTTTTGAATTATCCAAACGAAGATTATGATACAACTCTCCGAATTAGAATAAAGAGACACAACTCACCGAAACATTTTTTGGAATTTTTATTTTCTATATGATACATTAAAATTATGAATATAAGAAAGCATAACTCATGTGTTGTAAATCAAATCATCATTATATACCCATATAACATTGCTCATATAATCTACATATCGGCAACTAACATACACACTCGTTAGCCACTTACAAACTTTTTAAATGATAAGAATATTAAACTATTTCGCATATTCTAAAGATTAGTGTGGATTTCGATCCGAGATCTATCGATTATATTTGGATAAAATGTTTGTATGGTTCTCTAAATTATTTTGTACAGATTGCTAACTACATTCATTTTTTGTATATCGTTTGTCTCCATTATATTGTCAAAATTAACCAACTAGAAAAAGAAAGATGGATGAAAAATGTTTATCCGGGCGGAGTGGACATATATCTATTCCGCCCATCCGTAAATAACAATGCATGCCTTTGGTGATATATAACCTTCTCTAGGAAAGCCAATTAAGAATGGGGTCACGTTCACCTACTCGTGACGTACGTTGTCTCTATTATACATAACAACATGAGTCATGAGTAGATTTTGTTGTTGTTATAAAAGTCATGAGTAGATTGCACTCACAATCGATATAACAAGGATGATAATATACATAATTATTCCTATATATATACTTATTAATTATATAGAGTTAGACCAAGAGATCACTTAGAATCATTTGTTTTCCAATATTTCTCGCACATCTATTCACTTGTCTCATACACATGGGTCGACTTCAAGAAGCGGCAAACGGTCCGGTTCATGGCTTATGGTAATTGACTGTTGTAGATTACACGTTAGATAGTTAACACGATATATTATAATGGAACGCTAGCATCACAAAGCGCTTCTTGAAGCCGTCATACCTGCAATCACACCCTTTTGCCAGGATTGGTAGAAAGCCTCACAACTTCGTTTCCGAATAAACGAGTGATTACACCGTGCTCGTGGATATGGAATTATTCACCTTTTCTCATCGGAACAACATACAAGCATATTTAGCTTCTCAGGCCTTCCCTTCATCCGGAGGAAGATATCGAGCTCTTGGTTGGTTTGTATTTGCAGTGGTACTGGATTTATGCTTCCATTGACGTAAATTCAGTTAGATATTTCGTAGTTTAGTTTGAAGTTTTCTTTCTCGATGTCGATGGCAAACTCTTGAATTAGCTTACATTTCACAGCATCTACGCCGTCCCCTTCTTGGAGCTATATTTCGGTGGCGAGGCAGTTTGTGTAGGAACCGAAAAACCGGATTAAAGAAATGTGAATTAAGAAGAAGATTAAACGAAATATATAATAAAAAATATTTAAAAGAACACAGAGTCGAGATATGATCTCTCTCCTTAATTCATAAAATCTCCCGCAGTGTGGCGGATCTGTGAGATTCTGAATCCCAGGATAAAACTGTGTGAGACTATAGTCGCGACACTCGACTATAGAATCTACGAACCAAGAATTTACGCTATACTCTCGAGACACTTACTGAAAAAATAGAGAGAGAGAGATTGCTGGAGTTTTTCTTTCTGATGTTTCAGAGATGAGTGAGTGAAGAATGAGAGAAATGAGGCTTGTATATATAGCCAAGAGAGAGAGAGAGAGAGGTGATCAGCTCCTCTATCATAAAGACAGGGCGCAAATCGTGGGCAATAAATATAGGGCGTAATGTCAGGGCGTGGAGCGCAAGACACGGAGCCATTAATATTCTGCAAGAAAGGAGAAACGTTTTGATTTCGTTTTTGATTTCAAAACGTGTTGACTTTTGTATTGACATAGACCAAAAAAAATCTGATCGCCCAAGATGCCGAAGTGCCAAATTTAAAGCCCATGTGCCGAGCCGAGCGAGCGGCGACGGCGCCCGTATGGCTTTGCCATCTCTCTTTCTAGGTGCACACTTTTGAACATATAAGTGTGCGTCCTCTCTTATATATCACTTGATTTTTTATAATCTAAGCAATGTGGGACAAATGATAAAACACACTTAAACTCTTAGGCCCAAGTGATTTATCATTTGTCAATTTCTCTTCACATTTTACCAATTAATCTTTTAACTAGTTTGGTCTATGAAACCTTAATTAAAAAATGTTAAATTGGTCCAACAGTTTGGATGTGGGACAAATTTCCAGTTCAGATTTTCGGCCCATCTCCAGATTTGTCGCCTGTACACTTTGTCGTCGAAGGCTTGCTATTTTCGTTTTTTCGCCCATTTGCTCTAGTCCATAACATTTTCGTCTCTCACTTATATTGCAAAAGAAAAAACAATCCGATTTCCTAATTATTTTGGCCTGATTTGATATGCAGCTCGTTAACTCAATATAAAAAGGAGAAATGGCCAAATTTTTTTTTTTTTTTTTAAGTCAATGACAGTGTAACCGATATGGTCAGGGTTATGCATATAGCTAACCCAATAAAGACGGAAATGTTCTTTCTTACACCCCTCTTCACCGTCTCTTTCCTATGTACCTTACGAAAATTTGTATTCTCCTCTTGTTTTTTTTTTTTCTTTTTCTTTTCGTCATTTTCACATAAATTGATTTCATCTTGCAATCATATTTTAAAAGGTATATTTTTCCTATATATACCATTATCTAAATTTTTAAAAATGAATGCAAATAATCGTGAAAGTGATATGTAATTCTAAATTAAAACGTTTCTTTCTATATAAAAAAACATAGAATATAATACTATTAATTTTTATTTACCAATAAACCAGGTATAATTTAGACAAATAACAATACCTTGTCTTGTTCTATTTACAACTATATAGCATGCCATTCTATTTAAACAACATTGAATAGAATGTTAATTTGTATTATATTGGTAAATACACATAATAGCAATATATTTTATGTTTTTTAATATAAAATGATGCTCTCTAATTTAAAATCACAGATTTATTTCTTGATTATTTTGTAATTATTTTTAAAATATAAATTATGGCATATGCAAAATTTGCTAGTATGATTGTGAGATTGAATAATTTTTTTATAAAGATATCAAAGCAAAAAACAAAAAAGATAAGAGGGGAAAAAATTGTGCACTGGAAAGAGAAAGAGAAGTTGAATATGGTTAAGTGTTATTTATGTATATACTGTTTACTAAATGGTCAATCACTAGCTATGTATATTCCATATATGTACCATAAACTACATTTTTAACCAAACTATGATTATTCCAAAAATTCACTCTATTAAAAAAGTTAATAGTGGTGGTTAAACTAGGTTTTAGATTGAGTTTAGATTATTTGGGTTAAGAAATATTGTATCAAATTCAATCTAAATAAAATATGGATCAAATTTTTTAGGTTTTGGATCGGATTTAAGTTGTTTGGATCAGAAATAATTTGACCAAAGTAAATCTAAATCTAATTTTATTTAGGTTGTTTAGGTTTTGAATTAGTTTCGGTTAATTGAATTTTTATAGAAAAATGATAATAACATCTAAAATAAATTATTAATGCAAATTTAATAAATAAAATAATTCATAAAATTCTGAAATAAAATAAAAAACATTATCCTTGATATTTTAAATTTAAAATAAAATAAAAGACTTGGAAATTCGAACAAAAAACTAATAATTAAACCAAATATAAACCTGCAATATAAACCAAATATGATGGAAAAATTGATTTATCTTTGAAAGTGTTCTTCGAATTTCTATTGAGGATTTCTTTTATACTAAAAAATTTAGTTAACTTATGATTATGATTAATAGTAAACTTAGATAATTTTACATATAATGACAAAACTAATAGTAAATTACTAATTTTGATTTAAGTAATTAATATTTATATTAAGTTATTTACTAATATAATTTATGTAAGATTTTTTGGGTTTTATTTGGGTCTTTTAGTTATCTAAAGACCAATTCAAATAACTCAAACCCAAATTAATATTTATTATTAGACCTAAATGAGTTTTTGTATAAATTTATATCCAAACTAATCCATGTTTTTTGGATTGGATTGAGTTGGGTTAGGTTGACCGAACCGGTCATCCCTAAAAGCTAATGTAAAAGAAGGAAAACCAAAAAAGAGAAACGAGGGAAATTCGGAAACTTTAAAGGGAAATCCATATCTGGATCCATTATCTTTATTTTAAGGTGTAGAAAATATGTACAGATAGTTGTCACCTTCTTCACTATCTCTATCTAGACCTCTTTTCATTCGTAAACTAATAGAGTGATAAGATTCAGTATCTGCATCAGATTACTAAAATTTTATCTGTACTGAAGACATTGAATATTAATCGGAAAGGTAACAACACCAGACTAATTATCAAGTTGTTGATGAAACATGTTATTGAAGGTAAGCTTATAACGAATGATTATATTGGTTAGAAAGTGTTAATCTTTAGAATATTTAAGGTTTTTTTGGTAAATGAGACGTAAACAGTTTCCATAACCATTGCTTTTGCTATGACCAAAACTCAGAGACAAACACTGAAAAATATAGGTTTGTTTTTACCAAAACCAATTTTTTCTCAGAAACAGCTATATATTGCCGTTTCAAAAGTGATATCACATATTGGTTTGAAGATATTAATTACGAGTGAGAATGTGCAGCCCCAACAGAAAACAATTAATGTGATTTATAAATAAGTCTTTCAAAACATCTAGGTTTTGCATGGATAAGTATGTTATCTTTTTGAGATTTTAATTTATTTTGCTCTTATCTACCTCTATTTGTTTTTGTTTTTTGTTTTACTTTTATGATGTTTCCATACTACAATAAAATGAGATATCAAAGATTTTAAACATTAGTTTCCATATTTGTTGTATTTACTTTTTATTTCCTTACGTTTTTTTTTCGTTTGGTGGCATTCTTAGAATAATTGTAATCAAGTGTTTGTTTTCTTATATTTAGGTTTCTAGATGTAGAAAATCATATTGTTATCGAGTTTAATTTAACCGGTGTAATTTCCGTATATGTTTTTTTTATCAAACCGAACTATAATATATTAAAAATCTGCTTCATGGGTGGTGGTGACCCACCTAAAAAGGGAACCGTTTACAAATTAAAAATTAAAAGACGTAATAAAAATGAGCTAAGTAGTCCGCCTTTGAATTATGAGATTGTGCGATCAAAGAGAGAGAAAATTTTGGAATTTCGTATATGTTGTTCTATACATTTTCAGCTGCAATTTGTTTTAGGAAGAGTAACTATAATAATCTTAGAAAGTTTTGTGTAAACTAAAAAGATGCAAATTTTTCAAAATTATTATAACCATCTAGAGTACCTTTTTTACCCTTATTTCTTTTGTTGAAAAAAACGTAGTTACGAAAATGCTATTACTCTTTTTTTTACACGTAGACAGGAAAATGAGCGTCAAAACAAATAAGTCTATCGGTCTAGTGACGGTAGATTTATTTAAGGATTGATAGACTTATTTAAGGATTCGTATACTTATTTCCAGTTGGTAGGTTTGCTAGAGAAATTGTGGATTTAATATGAGAACGGTAGACTTATTTTGTAGACTTATATTTTCGATGTGGTAGAAATGTTTTGGAGTGGTAGATTTTTTAAAAATTGGTAGATTTATGGCCAACGGTGGTAGATTTATTTTTGGATTATAGACTTACTGGTTGAATGGTAGATTTAGTGTACAGTTAGAAATATATCACATTAGCTATTTAATATAGGTAAACTACATGTAAATATAATCAACTATATTAGTGTATAGTTAGCTATAATATGAATGTATAGTTAAAAATATAATTAACTACATATATATTAGCTATTTAGTGTATAATTAACTATTTTGTTTTTAAAATAAGTTGAAGGTATAATCGAGAATTCACAAAAAAAAAAATGTTACTTACTAAATTTCAAATTCTGATATGTTAGAGACTTAATTTTATATCAAATTCCTATTATAAAGTCCAATTTTCCTATTTTAAACTAATTATGTATATCTAGCATATATTCACCGCATAGGCTAATAATTAATGAGTCCAAATTCTTAATAATACCATCCAAACACAATTATTAGCTTCATAATGTTGGCATCTAATTTAACTTCAAAGTTTTTGAAGAAAGCCAAGTAATGAAGTCGTGCGTGGGGCTGCCTTCTCTCTAAAAAGAAACAACAAAACCAAATTTTATAACAAAAATAACCGAAGAGCAAAAAAAAAAAAAACCAATAAATCATAGTAATTAACACCACTAGTAAAAAAATCTGACTCTCGCTCTTCTCTCCGTTCTATATTTCAGAGAGAGGGTCCCAATTATCTTTTTGGTTGTAAATTTTCCGATGAATTCGGATCTTGTTTTCTATTTATCGGATGTACCTTTTCGGCGATGTTCGGATTTTCTTTGCTTTTTTGTTGTTTTTTAGTTTCCTTCTCTCCTCTTGCAGACATTGAATCTCTTTCGGTGTTGAGGAGACAAATCTCCTGTCTTTTGGTTGGTTTCTTGTGTTCATCGATTGCTCGATTCCTTCCATTAGAGTGTAAATTCTTCATACCTCCTTTATCGGCCGTAAGATCGGATATGGATAAAGTTTCTCTTCATGGTCGTGAATTGTAGTGTGTGAATTTCTTCGGTTGGTTTAGAACATGTTGAGTAGTGCTGGAGTTTTCAGTTGAAGGTGTTCCGGCGAATGATCTGAATTTTGGGCCTATCGTGTTTTCGGTGCTTCAAGGATCCGATGGCTTCAAGGATTTCCGATCATAAATACTCGGCGACCACTGGAAAAGGAGTTGCGATGGTGGAATTTGAAGGAAGCGGGGCCGAGATTCGTTTCAGATTAGTGAAGATGACCGGAATTTTTGACCGCCGGTGAGGGGCAAAGGCGGAGCTACATGTTAATTCACCAACATAATCGCAAACCTAATGTCAACACGTGTAGGCTTGTTGTTTATCGTTATCTCTTTGGGGTTTAGCGACTGGGCTTTAAATGAGTTTGTATTGGGCTTTCGATTTCACCATGTACTGGCCTTAATTTAACGAAACAAGGTTGACGAAAAAAAACACGACTAGTAATAGTTTAATATTTTTCAAATAAAAACTCTCTATCGAAAACCCCTTCCCTTGGTGTGTTTTCCTTTTTTGTCTTTGTTACGTGAGGTTGCAAGGGTATGGTCGATGGTGCTTGTCTACTTTGGAGTCTTCGGTGCTCGCAATGGTTAAGGCCACCAATGAGTCGGTGATGTTGGCTTTGTGAGTGACGGAGCAGCTAGCCTGCAAACATCACAGATTCGGGATGGTGGTTCCTTTTCCTTGTCGTCGTTTCCAATTCACCGTGGCAGCAGAGGTTGCCGTTCTCACGGTTGTCGAGCCATCAAGATAATCTCTTCAATCGCGGTCGCCGTCCTATGTTGGTCAGCCTGACTAGTCCCCATGGTAAGATCTGGGTTTTATTGGGTTCGTGGTGACGAGCTAGTTTGTCAGTGAGGATGAGTTTCTCTCGGTGGTCTCCTGTTAGTGTTTCGACAGTGGGGCGTCTCCGATCTGCTTCTCTTTGGTGGTGACTTTGGAGTCGTTGCCCATTTGGTCTCCGTTAGGCTTAGCCCTGTTTATCATCAGTGGTACTCTTGTTGCTCTCGTTTTGAGACAGACCATGTTTCGGGCTATGTCTATGATGACTTCGAGGTGCTGGTTTTCTCTACGGTATCGTCCTTTGGTTTCTTTGTCTCATTTGGAGTCCTTTTAGGTGTCTCACAGGTTTCGGTCAAGAGGCTGTCTCGGTCTGCCGAGCTCGATCTCTCCCTAGTTTGACCTGTTTCGCTCTTTGTATCTACGTCACAGATTTGTTCGAAATTTGGGTTTCTCAATAAGCTTCTATCAAGGCGTTCCTTGGTTTTAAGTAGACTTCGTCGTATCCGAAAGAAAGTCTCAGCTACTATCGGTGGAGTATCCTTGTCGGGTTATAAAGTCTAGAAGTTCTAATTTGAGAGGTAGTATTGATTCGCTATGGGAAGTTTTGTGTATTGTTTGGTTTGGCCGCCTCAAATTATCATCGGTATAAAAGAGTGCTCCACAAGTTTAGGATCTTTGTTGGTTTGTTCTGATGATTGATTCTCGATTTTAATCGGGGCTTGCTTTAGCTCAGTTTAGATTTGTTTATGTTTGAGTTTTTATTTTCGTTGTAATATTATTGTCGTTAGATTCCCTTTCGTATGACTTAGTTTCCGGAAAAATCTTGTTTTCTAGCCGGCCAAATCTCCGAAGATATTTATCGTTCGTTGGCACTGTATCCTAATTTGTGGTTCTAATAAAATCAATCATATGACCAAAAAAAAAACACCACTAGTTTTCGATGGGTTATATACAAATCTGTAAAATTACAAAGTGATTATGTGAATGATTATTAATGCTAAGTGATTACCTATGTTTTCTAATGCAAATGCCCATGCCACGCAAAAAGGTTTAAAAGAACAAAAGCTTGTGGATCTACTTCACTAATCACACTATATAAACAAGAAGTAATGCAAGATAAAACTTCAGTTCTTATGTGGTCGTTTCTCATATTAACAAATCAACAGTAAATTGGAAAAAAACCAAAAATCCAAACTAGAAAAAGAATGTACATCCAAAATCAGAATCACCCAAACCTCCTCAAACTTAAAATGTAATCTCAAATATGTGTGTAAATCAGAATCATCCAAAAAATAATTTTCGTTAGATCAATCATCACCAATACTTATTTTCGTTAGATCAATCATCACCAATACTGCCCATACTCCTTTTCGACTTAATGATCTTTAATAGAATCTTCGATATATATGTGTACCTGAAAAAACCAGCATTTATGTAAAACAGATGTCAAAATCAAAACAGATGAAGGTTTAATGAAATCTCGTGAGGGAGGAATAAACAAACTGAACATACCACTTGCAAGCGCAAACACTCCCGACAATGTCTCGAATCAGCAAAGCTCCTTGCAATCGATTGCAAATATTTCTGTGATTGCAAATTGAGAACTCCACAATGGACATGGACACGCAAACTCAAGCGAAAAGTAGTATTACCATGTTATTTTTCAAAACATCAGCTATTGTGTTTGAGATTTAAGTGAATCATAAAAAAATAATACGTGACACGTTAGGTGTAAATGATGCATCAAAACAAATATTCAAATTGAAATGCACGTTGTTTGTACATACAATATTTTACTTATTGGGTGATATGTTTTATACATCATTATCACAAAAGATAAATAAAAACAGTGTAGAGGAACAAAAGAACAGTACAAATAGTACAAATAAGAAAATATCATTGACAATATAGAAATTATATCATTCATAAAGAATCATCATTATCATTAGATTTTGTTAATCTGTTTGCAAATATGTCCGATTCGGAGATCGTAAGATCAAAGAATACCACAAATACAAAAACACTGTACTGATAATGTAAGATCAAAACAGTGTAAGAAGATTGTAAGATCAAAGAACATCACAAATAAAACAATGGAGATATATCGTAAGAATCTAAGAATAACAAAAATACAAAAAATTGTAGATATATCGTAAGCTCAAAACAGCGTAGAAAGATTGTAAGATCAAAAGAAAATCAAAGGTAAAATAGTGAAACATCAGATAAAAACCACACATACAAAAACATAATAGAGATATCATAAGATCAAAACAATGTAGAGAGAGTTTAAGATCAAAGAAAATCGCAAATAAAACAATGGAGCGATATCATAAGATCAAAGAACAACACAAATAAACAGTGAAGAGATATCGTAAGATCACAATCAAATCACAATTTAAAATTTTAAGAGAAATTAATTCTCTTAAATTGATTTATATTTTCATAAATGTGTTATGAAAATTAAGAAAGTAAATATATTTTAATCTAAATTTTACTTTATTAATATAAACGTTATGCATTTTGCCGTAAAAACATATTATGCATTTATGATAACTACAAATTTTAACATATTTTAATTTAAAAATAAGAAATATTTAAAACGAGCACAAAGATAAAAGCAAATGAATAAAAATATAGGTAAAAAATTTGATAAAATTTAAGAAAAATGACCAAATTATGGTAAATCATTAAAGCTTTGAAACGAGTGATAAAATAGATGTCATGAGGTTAAAAATTCAGTGAACGAGCGAGGATATAAAATTTCTTTAAAGGATATGAGCAATCTCACTCGAGATGTTTTTAATTTTTAATTTTTTTTAGATATAATAGATGGAAGTTTGAATAAGACAACATTCTAAACGTCACTCGAATGTTTTGAAAGCACAAAAAAAAATCTTGAAAAATTAAAAGTGTTATAATCTCTATGTATCTAAATAAGAAATCTCAAATTTATGCATTAAAAAGGATAGTAAAGAATTAATGATCACATGAATCATGGGTAACACAACAAAACACACAAAGAGAGAGATATATAAACTTTGTAGCATATATTAAGTGCGTATGTTTTGAATGATTTTATTCGAATGTTTCATAACAATATTGCATACATGATTGATTATATATGTGGATATATCAGTGAACGAGAGAGAGATTAGCCAAATGCCAAAGCAATCCATGCTTGACTGATATTACTATTGCTGCTCATTAGAAAGGACCAAATTTGTTTTTTTTTTTTTAATATTAGAGTAGCAGCTAGTACCACGCACAACAACAACAAAAAACTTACGAGATTATGCATTAGGAAAGAAACTGTAATCGGTATAAAACATACCACTATCTTAACAGTACCATGCAAAATTGAAAGTAGACCCTAAGAGAGAAAGAAAGGTGAAAAAAACTTTCTATGTAGTTTAGGAGACCAAGTTCTGCGTGAAGTCATGAGAATGAGACTACGACCATTAGGATGTGGAAATCATTAGAAACCAAATCCCTATCTTAAACAGATGTTCTATATGCTTAAGATGGTTCAGTCGAGGAATAATTAATGAATGAATTTCCCAAATTAGTCTGAGATCTTGCAAGTGTCAAATGTTGAGATAAAGTGAGGAATATCAAGCTGTTTATCGTCTCGATTGCGTTTTTAAGAGACACTCTCGAGTATAGAAGAGAGACATTGTCCATTTGATGAAATGATTGGTGCTACTTTCTCAAAGGAACTAGAGTTGAAAGAGATGACCAATTTTCTGGCCAAAGTAGAGGCACAAAGACTAAAAGAGGATGCTCGATCTGTGGTGCAGAGGATCATTTCAAAAACATTTCCTAAACATGAACTGTGACAAACATAATCAAGAAGAGACAACAGTCGGGTTGCTTTGATTAATACAAACATATTGCTTTATATGTCTCTCTTTCATTTCTTCTGTACTATATATATTTATGTATTTCAATCACGTTGAATGACCACTACATGCTTTTTTTTTCTGTTTTTCTCTTACGAAATCAAAAAATTAAGTGCAGTAATAAGATCTTTCGAATGTGTTTTGATGCTACTACACACGATTGTTCTGTATTGCTTGTCAAATCCGAATGTATCATCTAACCATACCTATATTCACAATAATGCCATAGTTACCACGTAGGTACGGGCCAAACATACATCAAACGAAGCTACAAACAAAGACCGGACTCGAACCTGTGAGCTTGTTATTGACAAACAAGGGGAGGTCAGTGAACAGACCACAGAGAGTGGCAAGTAGAGAAGAGCCATGTGGTTTAAAGAGGGACGAGCTACTGCTTACTAAAAGGGTGAGATCACTCCAGTCGTTACACTTTGCAAATGCAGAGGATGAGATTGATTATGCAAAACCTTAATTTCAGAAACAATCGTGTTTTGACCGGCAGCTAGAACCTGACTAGTCTAAGCTGAGCAAGAGGTATTTAAACGATAGATGCCCCAAAGATCACACCATTTCGATGCCCCAAAGATCACACCATTTCGTCGACTAGTTAATGGACATCATATGCATAAGAACAGAGTCTTCCTTTACCTTCTGAAGAAGCTAACTTGAGACAGAACCGAATCATGGAAACTTGTCTCGCCAATCCACTTGATAATTTGTCAGCTGAGCATGTTGTTCAAGCCATTCATCCAAGCATAATCCAAACCACTGCGACTTAGATGTAGCTTGCCAAAGCTAAAAGTTCCTTGTGAAGAAGAGGAAATGAAAACCAAAAAAAAAAAAAAAAAAGGGAAAGGAAAAAAAAGAAAAAGAAAAAGAAACCAAAGAAGGGAAGAGATGTGAGAGACGCAACTTGTAGCAGTCATACGCATTAGTAAGAAGAGAACTCAAGGGAGAAAAGCTATTAACACCATTAGCTTTCTAGCATCTGATCACTTAATTACCTTACAAATGATTAGTAATGCCTAACAATCATCAGAATATGCTCCAGTCGCAACCATCATTATGGACCTGCATACATTCAAGGTATAACAGACCCACCAATCTATTAAAATAGCTCAAGGCTCTTTAGTACACTACAAGTGCAATCAATCCAGCATAGAAAAATCTATAATACACATATACACCAATGCCTACCATGTCAATGTTTTTCTTGTTAACCCTAAAGTTCCTCCTAATACGGGGAGCCAAGTAACAATTAACTTTAAACCAAAAATTAAGGGAAGTCCTTGTAGCAGACATTGAGATAAAATGGAGCAACGCATCATTTAGAATACTGTAACTCAGCATACATTTAGCATATTAGTGAAAGGACCTCACTACAAAGATGGAACAAGTGTTGTACACCTCATAGTAATTGCAGCACAGCTGTTTAGTTCCAAACTGAAGAAGACCTGCAAGAAACTCAAAAAGAAAGGGGGAAAAAGATGCAAAGTGTTTATTAAAACTGAGGTTATAATCTAAACACCAGAAGGAAAATATAGAACTTCCTAGAAGCTGTCTTCCAAATCATAGATGCGGTAAGAACAAGGTTGATTTCCAGCTTAAGCAATCGTATGATTTTGCATGTTCCTGAATAATTGAGATATCCTTGTCCCTGGTGCTGCATTGGATGCAAATGCATCTGTTAGTAACCGGTATTCTCAACTTCAATACTTTTCTCAATCATGAAATATTACCAGCAGTCTCAGAAGTTGGCACTCTTAATTGAAGTTCTCTTTGACATCCAATGATTGCATATGCTTCACTTTAGCACTTTCAGCAGTTTCCTTTGTGTCACAAGCCTCCTTCAAACCTTTATCTGCAAGCAGATTGTTTAGACTGGAGCAATTGACGCAAAAAATTATTTCAGTTTATAAAACAATACCTGAATTTGCATCCCCATTTTCATCTATCTGATAATCTGAATGGGAATTCTCTTTCACAGATTTTGATCCAGAGTGTCTTTTCTTGATCTTATGATCTTCTGAACTAACAGGAGATGATCTATCGCCTCGTCCTTTGTCGTCTCCAGGAGAAGATGGCCGTAATCTTTCATGACGTTTTGATCTTTTATCTCTTGAACTGTTCTTTTTCTCTATCGATCTTGATCTGGACTGTCGCTTATGTCTTGATTTTTTTTCATCAGAATATCCAGGGGATGACCTGATATCTCTCCTTTGCTTCCCCTCAGAAGATGCTGACCTCGAGCGTCTTCCACTACGACGCTTGGACTTTTTGTCCCTACTCCGAGTCTCCTTGGTATAACTACGCTTACCTTCCACTGATTTTGACCTGGACCTCCTTCGACGTGACCCTGCGTTTTTGTCTTCATCCAGCTCCTTTTTCCGAGAAGACCTGTTTTTAGTTTCCAATGATCTAGACCTGGACCTTCCCCTCCTCTGCTCCTTTATATTATAGTCCTCTTCCAATGATTTTGACCTGCGCCTGGCGTGACGGGAATTGAGATCATCGTCTTGAGCAACATCAGTATTCTCATGAGAACCATTGTTATTTTCCAATGACTTAGACCTTGACCTCCCCCTGTGTTTCTGTTTAGTATCATCAGAACTTGGGGATGTGTCTCTGATTTTATTCCGATCTTCACGAGATCCTGACCTCGACCGCTTTTTGTGATGTTTCAATTCCTCATCTTTAGCTTCACCCGTCTTATCTGTAGAATCTTCCACTGATCTAGATCTTGAACGTGTTCTGTGTTTGAGTTTGTTTTCTTCATCATCTCTTGGGGTTGACTTAGTTTCCTTACGTCGCCTTGGTGATCGTGAACCAGCACGAGATGATTTCTTATCCCCACGCGATGAGCTATCGCGTCGATATCTTGACGACAGCTCTGAATCTTCTTGTTTGGATTTTCTCTTTTTGGGGCTTACACTCCTACTTCTCCTTGAACTGGAAGAATGGTGTTCATCTGATCTACCGTATCTCCTACTTTCAAAAACATCCCTAGAATCTCTATATGACCACCTTCTCCCCTCATAAGTTGATCGCCGGTGATATCTGAACGGTGATCTTGATCTGTGATTTCTTGGCCGACGAAACGGTGGTGAATAAGATGGAGATCTCCGTCTTCGGCTGTAACTAATTGGCGATTTTGACTTCGATCTCGACCTCACTGGAGAGTTAGATGGTGACCTACACAAGAGAGGTGGCTATCAGTTCAGCTATAAAAAGACGACGTTATCAACACAAAAAAGGAGGCCAATGTCTATAATTTTGTATTGGAAGCCCACCTAGATTTCTGGTCGGCTTCTTTTTCATCATTTCCAACTCCATCGGGTTTTAATTTCTTACTTATCTCTGCAGCTCTAGCTGCTGCAAGCTCGGTGGCAGACTTCATGGTGGCAGCCCTATTTGCTGCCTGCTGAGTAGCCATGGCTTGTTGCATTTGTATAGCCTGTTGGAATTGCATCTGCTGCATGGCAACGGCCTGTTGCATCATCATTGGTAGTGAGGATGAAGAAGAATTATCCGAAGATGGTTTCTTAGGAAGCGATTTTGCAATCTCAACATTCAATGGTCTACCACAGACTTCCATATTGTTTAATGCCAAAGCAGCTGTTGCTTCTTCAGGCTTTGAGTATTCTATATAGGCAAGATGCTTTGAATCAGTTATAGTACAGTCAACTACTGTGCCACAGAAGCTAAATAGGTGCCTAAGCTGTTCAGTTGTAAGCAGTGGACTCAGGTTGCTAACTTGGAGAAATTTCTTCAATGACTCCCCCTTTTCTCCTTTTTCTGGTGAACCTAAAGCAGGAGATACTTCAACTCATGAGTATCACAAAGGGAACCAAACTATATTTTTATATACAATTCCACTAGGTACCCCAAAACAAAATTGAGGTATATATATATATATATATATATATATATATAGAGAGAGAGAGAGAGAGAGACAAGTAATGAAGAACACAATACCTAGAGAGCCTTTGTTTGATCGAGCCTGCGCTTGCATCTGAGAAGCATGGGCTTGAAGGGCCTGTGCAGCGACAATGGCCTGAGCAGCAGCCATCGCTGCAGCGGAAGGTGCCATAGGCACCTGACTTAGATTACCCATGCTTGTTGTTGCAGCTATAGCAGCCATCAGCAAATTCTGGGGAGGGTGATTTAACTTGCACATAGTGTTTGCACATCTACCATTAAGGTATTCCCGACAGACTTCCCCAAGGGAAGCTCCAACTCCAGGCAAAATAGCACCACCTGAAGGACCAGGGGCAATGCCTGGAACCATTCCCAAGAGCCCCGGAAAAGCCCCCGAAACAGAACCAGTGTAATTTGGCATGTTTGGCATTGTTTGATTTATAAGGTTTGAGTATGAAGATGGAACAGAACCCATCAGTCCAGTCGAAGAAGAGCCTGTTCCAGATTTTGACAAAGACAAGACCTTACGATAAAACGTTTGACTCATCAAGGACACGAACGAGCATAAATAAGATTCCTGAAAATGAGATCAAAACCTTACCTTGGCTAAAGAAGACAGGAAAAGGACTTCCCATAATCGCATTCCCATTGCACTCAATGTTCACCATATAGTTTCCTCTCTTGGGCACAACGTAGGTAACAGCATAACTCCCATCTCCAACATCCTTAACCACTCCTTCTTGATCTGTACCCCCAACACCTACACCAGGAGAAACTTTAACCCTAATCAGAGCTCCACCGTTAGGAACCTTTCTTCCATCGGAGTCCTTTGTTACAACTACAAATGTAGACGGTACACAGGCCGTTCCTCCACCGATCCCAGCCCCAGAAGCCGTGGACTTACTCGGGTCGACCGGACCAATGGGTTTCCTCGACAAGTAATCAGATTCGTCATCCGAATCGCTGTCAGATTCTGGTGCAGATTCCGATACCATAGACGGAGCAGCTTCAATCAAAGGTGTAGTATGGTCGACGCCTTTGAATGTAGCTTCAAAAGCTGCTTTCGCAGCAGCGTCTTTCTCTCCTTCGTCCTTGATTTTCGCGTCTTCCGCGTGTTTCATCCAAAAGGGCTTAGCAGCGCCAGACCCACGATCAGAAGCCATCGAAACAAGTAGTAGCTAACACCCTCACTCTCAGATTAACACCGACGAAGTAAATCCTCAGAGCTAAATCCCTAATTCGGAAATTACAATTGACAAGAGGAGAGCCTAAGCTTCCATTACCAAAGTTAGAAAGAGCAAGGCTGAAGGCAGAATGTAGAATGGTGAAATCGAAGGTAGATCCCGCGGTTCTAGGGTTTCTAGCAAATCGAGAAAAGCAATAGAGGAAGAAGAAGAAGAAAGAGGAAAAAGTCGAATCTTTATCTAAGCCGCAAGTGGACGATCTCTTTCTTCTTCTTCTTTTTTTTTTGGGGGCGCAACAAAACGATAACACTCTATTCTGAAGAGAGCCTCTTTTAGGTTCCAATAGTTTTTACTTTAGCCGCACTATTTTGCTATATTTTCACTGTGGTCCTCATGTCTGCCAACCTTACATAATATATCACATACTTCACAAAAATACACCGATTGACGCGAGTCCAACCCCAAAACTCGATATTTTCGTTTCATTTAACTAAATTGAATACAAACAAACAAGGTTTATCAACCTCTACAAAGTGTTTAACACAATTTTGCACAATTGAGTAAAGCTTAGATACATAACCCCCCCCTCCCCCCATCCTTTAGTTACTCGATTGACTTTTTGAAGACGAGAAAGGAAGATTTAATATTTTTGATAAGAGGTTTAATTAAGTGTTTGAAATGGGCTGTGCACCCTCCATTAAGATCCTGCATGGATCAAGATCGGCCCTTAAAACACACGAGATCGGCCCACGAAGCCCATGAAGTATATGAAAACTGTAAAAGTCAGCTTAACACCGAACTCCGAAGAAAAAAAAAAATCTCCGAAGAAAAAAGAAACCGCCGAAAAAAGGAAAGTTCGCAAAAATAATAGGATTTACTTAGCCGAAATAGAATGTGTATAAATAAAAGAGGATCCTCATCAAGAAAGGGATCCATGTCATTAATTCAGAGAGCAAAGGGCTGAAGACTTCGAACTCTCTTCCAATTGATACATTCTTGTTTTCATCAGTCAGCTCGTCGTTTCAACGACTTGAATATCTCATGTAATCACCGAGTTTTGAGCATTAATATAACGAAAATCTTCGAATCTCCAAACCTATTTTACTACGTGATACTTAGTTGAATTTCCAGTTCAACATTAAGCATTGGTTATGTCTTCACATTAGAGATAGCAGTGATTACTTAGAATCAGTTTCATAGATCACCATCTTATACCCAAAATACGTCGTGATAAGTATTGCCCATCTCAAGTTCTCAACCTGGAAAATAGCCCGAACTCCCATCTACAACGCCTTCCCTTCTTGGTCTCTCAAGACCCATCTAATATTAGAGTTGTCTCCATTAACAGACCAAAGCCCATCTACATTACATTTTAGCCAATTTATTGATGTTGGTTTCCATTTGGTTATTCCCGGATTGGAAAGATAGGTTGTGATTCCTCTGTCTTTTGCCTATGTTCTTCCAGCCCATTCCTCTGTGTCTTCATCTGCCTTCCTTATTTTTTACAATGCATCAAACTCATCCCATTTTCAAGATCATGCATATTCTTCTGTAACCTCTTAACTATCCATGGGACCATCCAATCAGAGTCTGCCTCTCTCAGGTAGATCATGGGTATATCCAAGACTCTGTGGAGATTAGTGAACCGAGAATCAATCATTTCCCCATTTGGAAGGGCTAGGATAGGTGAAAGATCTCATACTAGTCGAGCATATGAGCATTGGAATAGTATATATTTTACTTATTAAACATTTGTCTGGCACCTGATGCACATAGATTTCTTGGAGAGGTCTCGATGAGCTAGGTCACTTGTCACATGTAAGCTATTGGAGAGACATCACCAGAGAAAGTGTTGGACTTTTGGGTTGGCCTTAACTTTCATATCTGTTGGAACAAAGGGTTCTGAAAGACTATTATTTGGGCTTGGGACATGTTCAGAATATGAGTAAAGACCCAATAGCTTGATTTAACTACGTAAAGCCTTGACTTTGTGTAATCCCAAGAAAAGCTATCATTTGTCCTTCATAATCGTGGTCTAATTTTCTCTATTAACTTCCTTTCTTCTACATGAAATAAACCAGTTAGTAATTCTCTGTTCCATTCTCTTTCATCCATTACCACTAAATCTTTCACTTTCAGAGATGTTGTCAAGAGACTTTGAAATTGAGATGGCACCTGATTCACAGTCATAAGAGCTTTTGCTAGTTTCATGTTCATCCAGTTGTCCTGCCAAACCCTAGTATGTTCCCCATTCCCTGTTAACCTTCTTCCCCCTAGTCTAATGAGGGCTTGAGATGCATGGATACTCATTCATGCATAAGAGGGACGAGAGCCAAAAAGAGCATTCAAGGGGTTAGACTTCAGGATATATCTTCCTTTAAACTCCTCCCATTAAGGGTTTTTTCTTAGTTACCATACGCCACAACTACTTTCCCAGTATAGCTAGATTGAATGCTTATATGTCTTTGAAGCATCGTCCCCTTCTATTCTTTGGCTTTCTCAGTTCGTCCCAAGATTTCTAATGCATCCCTTTTAGTCCTTGTTATTCTTCCAACAGAAGGCTGCAATAGCCAAGACTATAAGCTCATAGAAATTTTTTGATAACTTGAAGCAAGTCACGATATAGGTTGATAGGACCAGTGCAACTGCTTTTAGCATTAACTCTTTTCCACCTAGAGACAAGAAATTGGTCTGCCATCATGTTATCTTCTGATTCAACCTCTCCTTTTAAGTAGCTAAGACATACACCTTTGATCCTCCAACTGGCTCTGGGAGTCCTAAGTAGAGCCATTCACATCCTTCATGGTTGATGCCTAATTTCTTCTTTATTTCCTCTCTTCTTTAGGTTGTAATCTTGTTACCAAAGTAGATGCTTATTTCTGGTAGTTCACATGTTGTCTTGAAGTTAGGGTGTACTCTTATAGGATTCTCACTATCGGGTTCTGTAACATCCCTATCCCGCGAAAGGGATATGTGGGTAGTTTGTTTTAGGGGAAACTAGATGACTGAGATCGATTAAAATGAATCTCTGGTTAAAGGAAAATATGAGTGTTATATAAAATGTTTTAGTTCGGATAAATTCAGAAATGATCAAATGATCATGGGTAATGATCAAAGAAAAGATTGTAAAAGATTTGTCAAAGACCGAGAAACGGATCAAATGACTTAGCCAAGAAAAATGAGACAAAATGATGAGCTAGACCAACTGGATGAGCTAGCTAGCAGAGCTAGGTGAGTTAAGCGACAACTCAACCTAGTTGGGTGAGCTTGTCGAGTACTAATCCAGTTGGAACCCAAGCCGGGTGGACTGACCAGCTGGAACACAAGGTAGGTGGACTGGGCGGTTACCCAGGACTTGGAGGTTGGAAGGATCATGACCAAAAGTGGATAAGACTGGAAGCACATGTGCCAGCGGATCACATGTTCGGGGTGGAATGCATGTGTCAGAAGAAGTTATATAACCGCTTGAGATAGTTACATGGGCGAAGATATGTGTCCATCCATCAATACAAGTGGATGATTGTGATTGGATGGAGAATGATAAGGTGGTTTAGGAAAGTTACGACCAAGAATCCTATATAAAGGATGCCTTAGTCGAATTTTTGCACCACTCTTCACGTCAAAGGGTGAAACTCCCACTAAAAAGAGAGAAAACACGCCTAAGGCACAAATATCACCGGGAAAAAGAAGATTTGGTCACAGAGATGAATATGGGTAGAGAAACATAATCAAGGGGTTGATTAGATAGGACCATGATCCATATTAGATCATGAACATGATCATGAATGATTGGGAACCATAAAAAAGGGTTAAGGTGGAAGAGTAATTGTGGGTAATCTCTGATAAAAACTTAGTCAAGTGGGGATGGTTGGTTGAACGACTAAATAACGACGGGATGAGTGGACCAAGGGAACTCGACGATTCGACAGACATAGATGGGTTTTGTTTAAGGTTACTTAGCCATGTGAGGATAGTTGGTTGAATGGCTAAGCACCAAAGAGATTGGTTTGTCTAAATAGTCAATGCACACGATCAAGTGGTGTCCGGTGCGGGTAAAGCAATCAAGGCAACCATGCTGATGGACCAAATTAGACCAGAACGCAGATTAAAAGTAAACCGAATATGCAAATTGGGTAAGATAAGGTCTAGACCGTTTAATATATAGTTAGATACTTGCTAGTTATAGACTGTTAAATCTAGATAATTGATGGATGCATGTAATATCATGACTTAATTGAGTAGAATCATTCCAAAGCCGAACATAAGTTAATAGCTAGATAGAGTACTTAACCCCGAGTGATTTCGGTTAAGGCTATTCTATATCTTGAGTGACTGTCCGAAGGTACGGATATATAAACTGTTGGTTCAAGTGTTTGTTCGTGAAATGAACATAGAATGGATTAAAAGTAAAAGGTCCCGCTCCGTAACGGAAAAGGTTAATTGACTCTATGCTAGAAAGTAAAGTTGTTAGATATATTATAAAATTGAACCTCAAGAGAAGAAACATTTATATAAGGAGGTTTAAATGTACAATGTTAGCTCGGGAAGCGGCTTAACCGAGATACCATGTCTGCGGCCTAAGGATGTCGGGAGGGGTCTTGATATACCTTAGAGTTTACCAGTGTTTTTAATTGGTTTTTTAAAGAAACTATTTGATTGACACTTTATTGGTGTTTTAGTGTTTTTGTACTTTTTATAGTGTTTACCGAAAATTAGAGCAATTTGGACGAAAATGATGCAACACGAACATTTTGTAGATTGTACAGTTTTCAAACATCATAAGTTTCACACTAGATGGAGGACTTTCCACCGTTTGATCATGCTTAAATTTTGTCATAAGATATATTAGAGTATTACCTTTTATTTTCAAGTAGGTTGAAGCAAATCTGATCGTTGGATTTCAAGATATGCTAAATTTATTGAATACGAGTCATTCTAGATATGAGATGAAGCAAGTAGAGGAAGGGAGCCTCAATCGATTGATCACCTCTACGAATAAAGGAAAATATGAGGTTTTCGAATATCTTCCTAAATCTTTTTGGAATATACCATAGCCGACCTCTACTACTATAAAAGAATAGAGAAGCCACAAAATTTATCATCACCATCACATCGACCAATGTTCTTCATCATAAAAAAACTCTTTTAATTTCTTTTGTTCTTTTGAATTTTGACAAGATCTCACATCTTTGTACTCCAGAGAGAAGTTTTATAAACTCTTTTCTACTGTTCTTAATGATCATGAGTATTTATATTGTTTTGCTTTGATTTGGTTAATCATGATTGAGTAGATCTATTGTTGGGACTAGGGACAATTCAAAGAGATTTTCATGGTTTGATGAATAGGATTTATGAATAGAGTGATGCTCTTGATTTGTGAAGTAGATTGATTCGTCTAATTGTGAAGTAGATTGATTCATCTAATTCTGCTCATTAATGCATGTAACTTTATTGATCATTTAGTAACTAATCCTAGGAAGTCATTGCTCGCACATCACTTGATTGTTGACTGCAATTGAATTGAGATGAACTTAACTCCATGGACTGCAAGAGTTGATTTATGGATTCTTGTGAACATATTGATTATGATCTGAAGTATTACTTATTTATTGATATACATCAGTTTTATTGTTTTTAGCTATAGTTTTAGATGGTTTTAATTAATGTTTTCAAATATTTTTGTCTTTTAAAGATGTTTTTAGTGTTTTTTTCCTTTTTCCCTTATGATATATTGTGAACATATGTTTTTTAGTGTTTTTGATCCAAACAGATTATTAACACAATTTGGATCAAAAAAGACAAAAATGCAACAAATCCAGTTTATGGACAGATCTGTAACATCATAAGTTTGAGATTCGTTGAAGATCTTAAACATATTCGATTGAGCTAAGATTTTGACAAAAGATATCCATGTGAGCTAAATTTCATCCAAAGATGGTTTCAAGTCAATTGGATCAGCGGTTGAAGAGTTATGCCAAGTTTACCAAAGCATGTCCGAGCAGACTTCAACCTGGAAGCAGAGGAGCCTTTACACGTGGTTCAGACCTTCGTGACCGCGGGACACAAGTTCATAACCTGCGGTCATGACTCTCATAGTGCCTCCTAACTTCATCCCACGCTCCTTGACATCCCTAAGACCATCTCCAATGTATTTCTCTATTTTCTACTATAAAATAGAGTAAAAAATAGCAATCCTCTATTTTCTCTCCAATGTATTCCTCTATTTTAGAAGAATGTTATTTCTTCCTCTATTTTAGAGTAAAATAAAACATTCTTTTATTTATTCCTCCAAATATAGAGCAAAAAATAGCATTCTCTATATTAGAGTTGGAAATAGAGGTGGGTTGGAGAAGATTTGATTCTAAACTCTATTTTATAGTTAAAAGTAGAGATAAAATAGAGGTGAATTAGAGATGCTCTAAGGCCCAAACCAAGTCCAAACATGCCCAAATATTTCTAAACCGAAGAGGAAAAGACATAGAAGACCTAGAAGCTTTTCAACACTTATATAAATACACATCTTTCTTCTAGTTTTAGGAAATCCCCCATAGCCACGAAATTTACAGCATTTGTTACATATTTTCTTAGTTCTTTTTGTTTAAGGGAGAAAGATCATCGTCTTTGTACCATTAAAGAGAATCTCTGAACCCTTGTGTTTTCACTTCAATCTAATTATGCAAATATTCTTCTCTCTTGCTATGGATTGCTTGATTATGATTGAGTATTCTTTTAGTTGGGTTTACGGGATATTCAAAGGGGATTCATGAATTGGTAAAGATATGTTGTTAGATTAGGTTTTTTTTTTAAGAAAGTTCTTCATTCTAGGTTTATACGTATTGCTTATTGCTAGAGTAGCTAACTAGCAACTGATTCTAGGTTGATTGACCCACCAAAAGTGTTGATTTATCTCATGAACTAATCTAGACGAGCATGCCACTATAATCTTGATATATCTTATATTTTACCTTTTTAATACGTTTTTCATAGGTTTTTAATAAAAAAACTACTTGGTTATGGCATTTTATTGGTTTTTAGTATTTTGTAGCCATTTTGGCAGTTTACAAGAAATTGAAGTAAGTTAGGCCAAAAAGGATGCAAAACAAGCAATCTAAAGATTGGACAGATTTTGAGCATCAAATGTTTCGCATCAGATGGAGACCTTCCCACCGTTGGATTAAGCTCAAATTTTACTTCAAGATAGATGGAGTGTTAGCTTCGATTTACATAACATATTGTGGAAATCCAACGGTGCGATCACAAGTTATGCTCTGATTACTGAAGACTGGACAAGTTGGGTTCAAGGATAAGCAAGCTAAGGAACTGAAGCATGATCAATTGATCAGCACCCAGATAATCGATCGATCACTCATCCGCAAAATTGGCTGAGCTTCGAGATTTAAAAGCTATCGATCAATACATATAAGGGTGATCGATCGATCAGCTCCCTAAAAATAAGGAAATTTCTCTGATTCATCTTTATCTCCTAAATTTCCAAGGGAATATACCCTAACCGCCATATACGTTTATAAAAACACAGATGAGGCCATGAAAATCAGAGCTTCATCACCCTCTTCATAGCCACCAAAAGTTTCGTATTTTTAGGTTTTCTTTTACAGACTTTTATGCTTTGTTCGATAAAGGAGAAGATCTCGCCTTCTTGTACCTTTTGGAGAAGTTTTCTAAACCCTTTTACTATTGTTTTTAGGAATATGATTTTGTCTTATGCTTTTGCTTTGATTTTCTTATCTATGATTGAGTAGTGATTCGGGTTTAAGGGATAATTCGATAGGGATTCATGGCTTAATAAATAGGATTATTAAAATAGAAATTCAATTAGGATCTTCATCTAAACTTGTATCTACTGCATGATCTAGCTTAGCTAACTAGTGATTGATTTTAGATTGATTTTTGCCTGCAAAAGTAGTTTAGGTGAGTTTGGCGCCATAACCTGTGAGAGTTGAGTTATGGAGTCGAGTGAACATATCAAACATATTTTGAAAATTGCATTCTTAGCTTTTTGAGTAAATAATTTTTTTAAGACATGTAATATCGCTACGAGAGTAGGTTAGTTACAAAACAGTGATTTGAGTTCAAGAATGTTAATTGGTTAAAATTATCTATTCGAAAGCCTGAATTAATTAATCCATGAATCCCTAGAGAAATCCCTAACACCCAACACTTAGTTTATTGATTTTTATTTACCATTTTTAACTGCTTTATTCTGCCGTTTTTATTTATAATAGCATCACAAAACAAAACCCCATACTTTCTCGTTTTAGCTTTAATCCTGATTTTACGAAGTTATAGTGCACACTTGGTCCTTATGGATTCAATCCCTAAATAGTACAATCGTCTATTGTGTACTTGCAGTTAGATTATTATGTTTAACCTGGGTAAAACTTATACCTACATCAAGTTTTTAGCGCCGTTGATGGGGATCAATTTTGTTGCCTTCAATTTTTGAATTAGGCTATAGTCTAAACTTTATTTTCTTATTTGCTAGTTCTATTTTCTTTTATGTGTTCATTTTGGTTTCAGGACGACAAGGATGGAATATTTTGACAGGAATGAGGATCTTCCACCCGTACCTGATGGAGTTCGAAGAAACAATCAACCTCTACTAACCATTGCAGAGCATGATTCGCCAGATGCATACTTTCAATATCGATATGCTATTCGTCTACATGAACCAGAAGGGTTGGAGTATGTAATTAAACTACAAGTGATTGCTTTGGTAAAACAAAATTAATTCAGCGGTTTGGCGATAGAACATCCTATGGATCATTTGGATTTCTTTGAAGAAATTTGCAACACCACAAGGATGAATGGAGTCTCTCCAAGTTTTCTAAGGTGCCAGCTTTTTCCCTTTTCTTTAAGAGATAAGACTTATAAATAGTTAAAATACAAATCTGTTTTTCTGAATCATTTCTTCACAAAATCTTGTTCGACTCTCTAGAGAAACAATATACAAGGATTCCGTCAGGAATCCACTGAAACCTTTTATGATGCTTGGAAAAGACTCAATGATTACATTAGAGATTTTCCATATCATGGTTTTACTCAAGGAAGCATACTTAGCACTTTTTACCGCCTCCATCTTGACACTGCATGCAATGGAGATTTCTCTACAAAATCTATGGAGGCTGGTTTCTCTTTGATTAAGAACCTCGAATTAGGTACTAACAGCAATGGTCCCTGCTACGGAGATTTTGCGCACTCCGAATTTTTCAAAGCTAAAAAGTTTGAAGATATAAAAAAAGGATAGATCAACTCACCAAAACCCAACAATATCCTATTCAAACACAAATGGACAACGCTTGAATTTATCAAGATTGTGAGAATGATGAGTTTTGAAACCAAATAGAGGAGTTAAACTATATTGGCATCTCACCTATCTACCATGATTGCGAGATTGACAACCAATTTATGAAACCAGAGCTTTTCTCCCAAATCTAAACCCCAAAACTTAAGTATTCAAAGAAGTGAGCATATGCGAGGTGACTACTCTAACAAGAGGCCTACCAAGCAGCATAACCCTTTAGGAAATTTTGGGTGGGCAAAATCTACGGAAAGGCATTCGATCGATCTGTCACCACGATCGATTGATCGCAAATCTTGATCAATCGATTTAGCCTCTAGATTTATCGATTTAATTGCAGTACCCGCTACTCAAGTTAGAAACTTTGATCAAGATATTCTCAGAGTAGAGAAAGGGCATGAAAAATTCGTAAAAGACGCCAGTGCTAGCGTCAAAAACCTTCGTAATACTTTGATGAGAAGTTAGAGATTTTGAAGACCCATGTAGATGGGTTTATTAAGAGGATAAACAAAATACATAGGATGTAAGGAAACAACAATGGTCGACGCAGATAAACCTTCATTGAGACCAGAAAATGAGTATTTAAAAGCTGTTACGCTTTGAAATAATAAAGCGTATAAAGGTCCAGAATGGCAAAAAAATCATTGAAGAAAAATACAAGGAAGAAGCAGAAGTTTCAAAGGAAAAGGAGAAGGTGACGGATGAAACCTCTCCAATAGATCTCACAAAAGATGTGATACTTAAATCTCCAGCTCGTGTCTATCAACCAAAAATCTCATATCCCAAGGGATATATGTTAGTTGGGATAAAAATTAACTACAAATTGTATAGTTACTGTTATTATGTATACATAGAAGTCCTAAATAAGAGTAGGTATCATAACGAAATCCCATTGCTTGGACATAAATTGGTCATGCTATATAATAACAGTAAGGTAAAGATTATAGCATGGCGTAGTATAAACATCACATATTTTTCTCAAATCTATTAACTATTAAGATATAAGTTATTAATATGTAGGTCATATTCACTCTATCAACATTGATATTTTTCTTATTAAAGTATGTGTATATTGTGACAAAAAAAGTTACGGGCATATGTGTATTATAAATATATGTAAATGAATATTTTGTTACATAATACAACTATTAATTCAACAAAAAATTGTTAACTTAACGATGTAAATTTGTATTAGATAAATTACTGAAATACAGTAAATTTACCAAATGGACCGTGTATATAACACGTGAAAAAATTCATTAAATTTTATTTCGATTTAGTTCTTTTTTCAAATTTCAAAAAAAAAAAAAACTATAGCTCAAATTTAATTAAAGTAACTTTGATTTGGTAAAGATTATTTATTTCGCTCTATATCTTCTCTATAGATATTCAAAACATATGAAAAGTATTGATATTATTTTTCAAAAAGATATCAATACATTTAGTTAGATTATTTTATCTTGGACGCATACTTATTTTTGAACATGACAACAACATGCGTCGACAGTACACAAACCATAAAAGTAATCATGATTTTTACAAAAATCTGTGCAGCCTTTGTTCCCTTTAGAATGACATGTTTGTGTTCCAGGGAAGCATTGAGCATCTTGCTGGTATATTCCATAACCTATGTATTAATAAGAATTATTAAACCAATATATATGTACATTCATTAAAAGGACAAAATTATGTACATAATTATAAAGTGGGGGTATAAGGATAAAACCAGTACCTGAAGTAAAACCAGTACCTGAAGTACTTGCGGTTGTCATACGACAATGAACAAAAGATATGATGAAGAGGATACTGACAACAAATGTGACTAAAAATTTCATGGTGATGCCCATTTTTATGATATTTTCTTAATTTTTGTTTATGAGTTTTTCTTTGTTTATACTGATTATATATATAGTATACAAACATATGTAAAAATATATTTTTCCTAGTCAAAGATGAATACTAACATTTTCAATTTATTTCCTTATAGATTTATGGTTAAAAGAAAAATACAATATAATGATTTCTTACCTAATTACGCTTGAACATTGGAGAGATGACATTTATTGTTTTATATATAGTTAAAAACTAATTAGGATTGTTAATTTTTAAAACTATTTTTTTTTTTGAAAGTTTTTTTAGTCCAGTGGTTTGAATAATGGTTCATTAACGCTTCTACACTAGGAGATATGAAGTTCGAGTACATGAGAATGCGATTTATACAAATTAATGGAGTCAAAAATTACAGGAGATTTCCAGCATGGTGCAAGTAGAGCCGTTCGTCGTGGTCCAACATGTTCGTCATGGTCCCGCATATAAAGATTAAAATTATCCATTATAAAATGGTCTATGTAATTGTTCTCATAATTTGTAATAGTTAATATTCTATACGTTAAAAAAATATTTTAATTTTGATTTTTTTTTAATAAAAATTCCGCAACTTACATAAACAGTTAAGTAAAAACAGAAAATAAATCAAATATCTTTCAAAAATCTTTGTGCAACATGGTAAACAAATATGTAAAAAATAGAAAGATATTTGAGTATCCACCGATTAAGTATTTTTTTGAACTACAAAAAATTATGCCAATTAAAACCATATTTTATACCATATATAGAATTTTATATATAAACAAAAGGAAGGAATTAATGATGAAAAATAAACAAAATCCGAAAAATTTAAAATATAAATGAATGATGGAAAAATAAGTAAGATCCAATATTGATAAAATCCATATATCTTCTAATATGTAAAAAACTTGGGCAACTTGGGAAACAAATATGTAAAAAACCAGAAAGATATTTGAATATCCCACCGATTAGGTAACTTTTGAACTACAAAAATTTAAAACAAATAATTATGCCAATTAAAACCATATTTTATAACATATGTAGATTTTGGTATTTTATCTAAACAAAATGAAGGAATTAATGATGAAAAATAAACAAAAATCTGAAAATTTTAAAATACAAATGAATGATGAAAAAATAAGTAAGATTCAAAATTGATAAAATCCATATATCTTCTAGGATTTAGAGAAAATCATCTTGGATTTCGTTTCCGATATTAAAGTTTCTATATGTGTTCCTAACTACGTCTCATTCAGAAACACTATGTCAAGTTGATAATGAATATTGTATCGCCCTATTAACATAACCACAAAGTTTCTATTTATACAAGAGGAATTAGCTAATAAAAAGAAATCTAACTAAAAGATAAATACATAATTCCTATTTACTTGGGGATCAAGTTTATCCTTAATACCCCTTCAAGTTGGAGCGTACAAATTTTGAATGCCCAACTTGAACAAGAACGCATCAAACTCCCGTCGTCCCAAAGCTTTATCCCAAAGCTTTAGTGAGAATATCCACTAGTTGATCTTTGGTTGAGACGTGAGAAGGTTTGATAGTGCCGGCAGTAATGCAATCACGAATAAAATGGCACTCCACTTCAATGTATTTAGTTCTTTTGTGAAAAACAGAATTAGCACTAATGTGTAATGCAGCTTGACTGTCACACCGAAGAGACATTGGATCAGTTGGTCAATACCAATCTCAAGAAGTAACGATTTGAGCCATATAAGTTTTTTAGTGACAGCACCCACGGCGCGGTATTCAGCTTCTGTGGAAGATAACGAGACGGTTTTCTGTTTCTTGGTTTTCCATGAAATTGGAGAATCGCCAAATTGAACAATCCATCCGGTTAATGAATTTCGAGATAAAGGACAACTTGCGTGATCGGAGATTCGAGAAATGGAAAAATTTCTTCTTTGAAGATCACATCGCGAGAAAAAAAGAAAACTTCACGATCTAAATCATCGAGATGCCAACCTTGTTTTCCATAGGGATAGCCAACAAACACGCAGCGACGATTCCGAGATTCAAACTTATCACCTTTGTGATCAAGATTATGAGCATGAGTCAAACAGCCAAAAATACGCAAGTGTTTGTAAGAAGGAGCGTGACCATAGAGTATCTCAAACGGAGTTTGACCATGAAGAACATGTGTGGGAGTGCGGTTGATCAAGTATACTACATTAAGAATGCATTCACCCCAGAATTCGATTGGTAGGTTTGCTTGAAAACGCAAAGCACGAGCAACCTCAAGAATGTGACGATGCTTACATTCGACACGACCGTTCTGTTGCGGTGTGTAAACACAAGATGTCTGATGAATAATTTATTTTTCCTGAAAAAATCGAGTCATACAAAGAAACTCTATTCCATTTTTACTTCGTATAACTTTCACTTTCTTGGAGAATTGCCGTTCAATCATTGTCAAAAAATTCTGAAGATGAAACGCAACTGATGTCTTGTTAGGAAGTAGATATAACCAGAGGGCCCGAGAGCAATCATCCACTATGGTCAAGAAGTAACGAGAACCACAAAATGCGGGAGAACGATATTGTCCCCATAGATCACAGTGAATTAAATCAAAAATCTCTTTTGCATTATTCAAAGAATCTGGAAAACATTGGCGAGTTTGTTTAGCTTGGAAGCAAATTTCACAACTCTTATCTAAAAACTCATTACTAATATTAGAAAAATCTTTAACACCAGAAATCTTGCCAAGAACCCGAGGCGAAGGATGACCCAAACGCATATGCCACAAAGTTACGTCCTTATGAATACTTGTCTGATTAGATGCCACAATCTCAATCTCGCGGAACCGGTACAGTCCTTTTCCCTCACGTCCACCTATTCCAATCAGCATCCTGGTAATTCGGTCCTGTAAAACCAACAATCTATCAGTCATTTGGCCGACGAGGTAGTTATCAGTAAGCAACTGCCCAAGAGAGATCAAATTAGCATTGAATCCAGGAATAAGATAAACGTTTTTCAAACATAAACGTGATGTAAGATGAATTGTGTCCTGTTGAGAAGACAAAACGTTTTCTCCAGCAGGCAGTCTAACAGATACGGGAGAGATAGTGCAAACATCTTGAATTAAATCCGCACGCCCCGTCATATGGTGTGTGGCTTCCGTATCCAAAATCCATATAAGATCCATATAAAGAACAACAAGTAAATCTCCTTTCTTTGCTCTCGGTTTCTTCCTCATCACAACATTCTAATTTTTTGGTTCCTTTGCAGTACACATGAAATAAGAATATCGCGATTTGAGTTGATTCAACTATTAAAAAGTATAACCAGAGATAGATTACTGGTTCACATCATTGAATCTTTTAGGCAAAATGTACATTGTATTGTAGACACATGGATTCTATTGGGAGATTGACGAGATCGACCGAGATTGAACGGTCGAGATTATAAAAATCATGAAGATAAAGAAAGATCAAGAAGATTGTTGATATTTGTCAATATCCTAATTTAGGAAATTTAACTTTATCTTAAATATATTATTTACATTTATATTTATCTTGATTTAGAAAATTAGGTCTAGTTTATTATATAAATCAATGTAATTTGTACATTTATTCTCATGCGAGTCTAATAATAATTCTTTTTCTAAATATTTTTGTGTTCTTACTCTCAGCAATTTATCATGGTATCAGAGCTTTCGATCCAAAATCCTAGTGGGTTATACAAAAACTTTCTATGATTTTCTATCGATTTCATCTTTTTTTCTTTTTCTTTCTTTGACCTTGTTTCCTTCGATTCTCTCTTTTCGTTGGAACTTTTTTGATATTTTGTTACAAATTTATTTTGGTGATTTTTTGGTTTTGATTGATTGAAAAAAAAGAAGACTTTGATCGTCTCTTACTAAGAGACTTGATGACTTGTAAAAGTCATACCTTGATGGCCACAACGTGGCCGAGGTAGATTAACTACGAACTTTTTTCAAAAAAAGTTATGGATTTTGAACATGAATCTATCGATGGATTCGTTCAATTTGATATTTTTCTCTTCTTTTAATTTGATTTCTCGTTCTGGCGAGTTATTTTTTTATTTCGCAATCGCAAATTATGTTTGGACATCATAATCGCGAGTTTTTATCCCTTACTATTTGAAGAACCCTACGATCGGGTATAAATGTTGTTGACCTTACGACCAGGTATAAACGTCAATGATGACCCGACGGCCAGGTGCTGCAGGCTATTTGACCCTACAACCGGATATAAACGCCGATTTGATGACTCCACGATAGGATATAACACCGATATTTTGAAGACATGTCCAATCTCATACGTGTTACCACGTCTGAGCTTGCCGAGGGGTATTGGGATATTGACGAGATCGACCGAAATTAACGAGATCGATCGAGATTGAACGGTCGAGATTATGGAAATCATGAAGATAAAGAAAGATCTAGAAGATTGTTGATATTTGTCAGTATCCTACACTACAAGAAAGAAGGGTATATTCCGACGGCCAAAACCGTCGGTATTCCGTCGGAAAGACCATATTCCGACGGAATTCAGATAGAAATAATCCGTTGGAATCAAGTCGTCGGAAAAACAGACCCGTCGGAATTCCGTCGGAATATGGTCTTTCCGACGGCTACCGATGGATACAATTCGTCGGAATATTCCGACGAATTCCGATGGATTCTACCCATCGAAAAATTCCGACGGAATTCTGATGGATGTTACCCGTTGGAATATCCCGACGGAATACCGATGGATACTATCCGTCGGAATATTCCGACGAATTCCGATGGGTTCTACCCGTCGGAATATTCCGACCGAATACCGATAGGTATTACCCGTCGGAATATCCCGACGGAATACCGATGGATTGGACCGTCGGGATATTTTGACGGAATTCCGATGAATTTTTTTCCGACAGAATTCCGACGGATTTGTCCGATGGCGTTTTCCGACGGACATATTTTATTAAAATAAAAAAAATATTACTTTTTTTTTAATTATGAAAAATAAAATAGAAAAAGAAATAGAAAATTTTATATTAAACATAATATTTGAAATTGTTTTTAAAGAAAAAAAACAAAAACCAGATAAAAATATTTATTGTCCGCTAGAAGGGCCTGCGGGTGGGGGGAAAACACCCGGAAAATCCGGGAATTTGGAGCGACACCACTCGTTCTGGAGGTGAAGTTGTTGCTTCAAACTTTGAATTTCAGTCTGTTGTTCCTCCAACTTCTCCTCGTAGTACGGGTTTGAGGGGGTATTAACGGATCTAGTAGAACTGTGTTGACTAACAGGATAGCTTCCAAAACCGAAGATACGACCCTTGTCGTTCACCGGAGTTTCCTACGAAAAATAGATTTTAGGATTAAAATTAAAAAATATAAGTAAAAAAAAAGTAACTTTTAAAAAACTTACTCGCAGAACTAAGGCGTTTAAGTCTTGGGTTGGTAGTTGGTTTGATGATGATATCGAGCCGTCTTCCGACATCTGGGATAGCTGGGTTTCCATTTCGATTTTTTCTTTTTGATCGACTCATACAACTCCTCAGCGACCGCATCTTGTATTTTCCCCGTTTTCTTGTTGGTGTGCGTCACCCGCATCAACTCAAGCAAATTCGGATCCTCTCCCGTCTCCAACATCTACAAAACAAATAGAAAAAAACTAGTTAAAATCTTTAAATTAGAAAGAAAAAAATGAAATAGATAATTTACCATCTCATGTGCAACACGGTCAACTGACTTCGCTCCCAAATTATGCGTTGCGATCCCTTTCCCTTTTCGTTGGCTCTTACGGTTATGCGAGTTTGTTGACGAAGTGGCAACGGTCGCCTCATATTGCCAATAAACTATGAAGTTGTCCCATACATCAAGGTTCAGCTCCTTTGCGATCCCTTTCTTCTCAAGCCACCTCTGCTTCCATTCGTAGACATGGTTGCTGAACGAGACTGATGCCTGTTTGTGAAACTCCTTCCTCACCCTTGCCGTGATTGACGGATTCCATGTGAATAGTTGCTACAAATAATAAAACATTAAAAACACAATTAACAAATTTAAATAAAATAATTTATATAATATTTTTTAAAAGACTATTACCGCGAAAGTGGAGAACCACAAGTCCCGTGTCTCGGACGGAAGTCCGTTGTACGTATAGTATCCCTTCGGAAGTTGGGTATACATCATCGTAGAAATAGTGGCCGTGATCTCATTTTTTAACCGGAACCTGAAAAACATTAAAAAACATGTCAAATATGTAAAAATGTAAGTCAATTTATGTTAAAAAAAAAACTAATTGCTAGATCGTACCAAGTTGTATTTGGTTCCTTGTTTGGGGAAAGAACCACGCAATGGCCTCGACCAGGCTGCCGCAGTAACGCATCAATATCTATTTGTTGTGGAACAGATGCCTGCGTCTCAGGAATGCCACTACTACCTCCCGTCGGTTGTGGTGATGGCGTGGCTGTCGAAGATACTGTCCGACGATTACGACCACCACGAGCAATCTCAAATCCCTCTCGTGACCTATTAAATATATATATTGTAAATAATTAAATTATATACTTATAAATAAAATTTAAAAACGTTTTAAATATGAATTATTTTTAAATTATATTGTAAAATTATAAATACAATTTAAAATATAATAAATGTGATTTTTTTAAATTATATTGTAAAATTATAAATACTATTTAAAATATAATAAATGTGATTTTTTAAATTATATTGTAAAATTATAAATACTATTTAAAAATTATATAATTATCAATAAATGTCAAAATGTTTATATAATTAAAATATTATTTATTTTGTTAAAAACATGTAAAAAAAAATTTTAATATGATTTAAATTTCTAAAGACTAAATACATGTCAAAAACATTTTTAAATGATTTTTAACATTTTTAATATGATAAATATAATAAAAACGTTTTTATACAACAAATTACACAAGTTGTATTCTCATCATAATTTTACACAATAAATATCTAAATCTAACAATTCTACACTATACAAAAAAAAATCTATCAAATTCCAAACCTCAATCTAACCACAACAAACATATCTAAACAACTTTAACATGAAAACATAAGTATGACCATAAAACTTACATATTTAGGCCGGTGATTGGAGGATATATGAGGGGATTTTGGGTTTATTTAGAGAGAGAGAGACGAGAGGGTTTGAAAAAAGTTTAGTGAGAGAAAGTTTTTTGCAAATGGAGAAGAATTAAGGTGTGTCCATATATTTATAAAAATATTCCGACGGGTTAAATCCGTCGGAATTCCGTCGATGTCTAAAAATTTTGGCGGTCCATCTCTCGCGGTAATGAAAATTTGGCGGGGAGTACTAAATCCGTCGGAATTCCGTCGGAATATTCCGACGGAATTCCGACGGTTTGAATATATTTTTAGCACATCTACAATATTTCTGAATTTCAAGGTGACCGTGAGAGTTAAGGCCATCCATCGGAAATCCGTCGGAATATTCCGACGGATTTCCGACGGAATGTTGTATAGGGTTTAGGGTGACAAGTTCCGGGACACTTTTTCAACTAACGAATCACCGATGAGATGCTTATGGTGCTGACACATTGTTATTATTACACTGCTAATGTTGGACTCATTTTCATACATGTAACAAGATTGATCGTTAATATATGAATTTACTTCTGACTAACTATGTAACTTGAACGGATATTTTAATATTTTCATATAGCCGGTAAGTATTACGAGTACCAAGATGAAAAAGTTAGATATATATATATATATAGTGCATGCATTTTTTGATAAGTAGATTACTAGATTGTATATAATATAACATTTTAGCAATATTGAAACCTCAAACCATCGAAATTCCATCGGAATTCCGTAGGAAAAAACTATCCGTCGGATAGTTTTTTTTTTACTTATATTTTTTCAATTTAAATCTTACGATCTATTTTTTCCGTAGGAAACTCCGGTTAACGACAAGGGACGTATCTTCGGTTGTGTAAGTAAGACAAATAAATATTACTGATTATTACACATTATTTCAAAAAACAAATATTAGTATGTAAATTGAAAAAATATAAGTAAAAAAAACAAATCTGAAAGTCTGTCGGTATTCCGTCGGAAATTTCCGACGGAATTCCGACAGGTATTTAATTTTTTACTTATATTTTGTAATTTTAATCCTCCGACTGGTATTTAATTTTTTACTTATATTTTCTCAATTTACCATCTAATATAATTTTTTGAAAATAATGTGTAATAATCCGTTATATTTATTTGTCTTACTTACACAACCGAAGATACGTCCCTTGTCGTTAACCGGAGTTTTCTACGAAAAAAATAGAATTTTTTTTTCTTATATTTTGTAATTTTAATCCTAAGATCTATTTTTTCGTAGGAAACTCCGGTTAACGACAAGGATTGTATCTTCGGTTGTGTAAGTAAGACAAAAAAATATTACTGATTATTACACATTATTTCAAAAAAATTATATTAGTATGTAAATTGAGAAAATATAAGTGGAAAAAAAAATCTGAAATTCCGTCGGAATTCCGACGGGTATTTAATTTTTTACTTATATTTTGTAATTTTAATCCTCCGACTGGTATTTAATTTTTTACTTATATTTTCTCAATTTACCATCTAATATAATTTTTTGAAAATAATGTGTAATAATCAGTTATATTTATTTGTCTTACTTACACAACCGAAGATACGTCCCTTGTCGTTAATCGGAGTTTTCTACGAAAAAAATAGAATTTTTTTTTCTTATATTTTGTAATTTTAATCCTAAGATCTATTTTTTCGTAGGAAACTCCGGTTAACGACAAGGATTGTATCTTCGGTTGTGTAAGTAAGACAAACAAATATTACTGATTATTACACATTATTTCAAAAAAATTATATTAGTATGTAAATTGAGAAAATATAAGTAAAAAAAAAAATCTGAAATTCCGTCGGAATTTTCCGACGGAATTCCGACGGGTATTTAATTTTTTACTTATATTTTATAATTTTAATCTTACGATTTATTTTTTTCGTAGGTAACTCCGGTTAATGACAAGGATCGTATCTTCGGTTGTGTAAGTAAGACAAATAAGTATAACTGATTATTACGCATTATTTCAAAAATTTAAAGAACGAAAGTCAAAGGTATAAAATACATTAAAAACTACTCGGAATCAGATGAATATTCTGAGGAACCCATAGAATCTAATGCCTCTTCAAATTCGTCACGCTCGTCATCCAAATCATCGAAGACGACATTATCTCCAAAACCTGTAAAATCCACCACAAGATCCACCTCGAGAGAAGAGGGTATCGAACCTAATACTCCAAGCTCGTTTTGCTGTATCAGGTCGTGATCGGAAACCCCATCAATCCTGCCTCTCGGATATATCGATGTGACAGTAAGCCAAGAATCTGTCGAACTCGTCATATGAGGATACCGAATGTAACACACTTGGTCTGCTTGGGAAGCGAGCACAAATGGATCATACTTCTGAAGTTGTCTATCGGAATGTACGTCTGTAACACCGAACTGGTTGTGGTGAACACCGTAACCCTCAATTGGGTTATACCAATCGCAATAAAAAACAACACACTTCATACCGAGCATTCCTGGATATTGAATCTCTAAAATCTCACGGAGTACTCCGTAGTAAACAAGGTCATCAGACGCTGAAGATATGCCGTAGTTTGAAGTTGTCCTAGTAGTTCCTTCTTCGTATATCTTGAAACCATATCCACGGGTAAAATACATTTTGTAAGGCGTTGCAACGGATAACGGGCGATGAACCAATTCCTGAAGCCATGTGGGAAATGATTGCCCTTCTTTAGTCAATGTCGTCACCTGAAAATAATATATGAAATCTAAGTAATTAAGACGTAACATATGGGGGAAGATATGTTACGGTCCTAGCAACTTACATAATAGTGAATCCAATCTACAAATTCTTGCTCTTTTAGGGCAGTAATTTCTTCCTCGGTTAAATGGGGATATTCATATCGTACTTGAGCTTCATAAATCCTGTACACAATAATTGTTAGACATGATAAACATATATGTGAAAAGAAAGATTGTTCGAAAACCTAAAAAGGTAACATGATATTAAAATTTACCTCTCGTACTCGCTTATCTCATCCAAATTTGTAAGAATATAATATTGCAAATGATCACGCTCTTCATTTGTGAGCCTTCTCCATTTCTTTCCTTTTCCGCTAAGGCGTCCGATTTCGGTAAAGATGCTTGGGACATATGCAGGGTAATAGGAGCGGACTCCTCCATCATCATTCCTACCAGGTCTCCTACTCTTGATTTGGACTGCTGATGGGAAGTAGTAACTTCCGAAGTTACTGGTTTCTTCAATGATGTTTTGTGCAACTATGGAACCTTCGACTCTGCTTAAATTTTTCACCTTCTTCTTTAGATGAAACATATACCGCTCGAAAGGATACATCCACCTATACTGGACTGGCCCACCTAGTATAGCTTCACGCGGTAGATGAATAGGCAGATGTTCCATAACATCGAAGAACGACGGAGGAAATATCTTTTCAAGGTTGCATAGGATAACAGGTATCTGTTCCTCTAGATTCCGGATCCCGTCAACAGTAAGTGATCGAGTGCAAATATCTCTGAAAAACGAGGCTATGCCTGCAATTACAATGAGTAATATCAGTATGAAATGATAAACAATATTGTGGTATTTAAAAAAATTATAAAAATGACAGATACCTGCAATTGCTTCATGGACGTGTCGTGGTAAAAGACCTTCTACAGCAAATGGAAGAAGGCGCTGCATCAGTACATGACAATCATGACTTTTCATTCCAGAGAATCTCTCTTCTCGACTATCAACACAATTCCGTAGGTTAGACGCGTATCCATCCGAGAATTTCACACTATGAACGATCCAGTTGAAGAACTCTTGCTTGGAAGGCGCATCCAATCTAAAACAAGGGATATGGGCTTTCCCTTTCGCATTAACATGTAGTGCCTTACGTGAGCATATAGTTGCCAAGTCTAATCTGGAGTTCAAATTGTCTTTTGTCTTGCCTTTCACATTGAGAATGGTGTTCATTATGTTGTCGAAAAAGTTCTTTTCAATATGCATGACGTCCAGATTATGCCTCAACAGATGATCCTTCTAGTACGGCAAATCCCAGAATATACTTTTCTTGTCCAGTTGTGCATCTCACCGACACCGTCAATAGGGTGATGCCCATTACCACCACAATCGATCGTCCTCTCAGCTCAGTAATCTCGAAACTGATAAAGCATTAAAACACCGTCAACTTCTGGAGGTGGACCTTCATACACTTGTTTGTTCTTTGTAAACAGAGTGGTGTTTTTCCGATATGGATGGTCCATAGGTAAAAATCGCCGATGACAATCGAACCAACACATTTTTCGACCGTGCTTCAGTTGGAACACATATGTACTATCTTGGCAATGTGGGCAAGCTAACCTCCCATGCGTTGACCATCCAGACAACATACCATATGCTGAAAAATCGCTTATTGTCCACATAAGCACCGCATGCATCATAAAAGATTGTTGGCACGAGACATCGTAAGTTTCAACCCCATGCTCCCATAACTGTTGTAACTCATATATCAAAGGTTGTAGGAAAATATCCAGTGACTTCTTAGGATGCTCTGGTCCAGGAACTAGAATCGTGAGAAACAAAAACTCTCGTTTCATGCATAAAGAGGGGGGGGGCAAATTATACGGTGTCATGATAACTGGCCACAATGAATACTGTCTCCCATGCTTTCCAAAAGGATTGAAACCATCTGTGCTTACTCCGAGGTATACGTTCCTATTCTCTGACGCAAACCAAGGATACACATTCTTGAAATGTTTCCATGCATCTGCATCTGAGGGATGAACAATTTTCCCTTCGCTTGTATGCTCAGCATGCCATCTCATAGGACCCGCAGTGCGCTCGGATTGATACAACCTCTTCAATCGCTCTGTTAATGGTAAATACCACATCCTCCTAAATGGAATCGGAACTCTTCCACCAGTTTCTTTATATCGAGGATAGTGACAAAATCGACAATGTAGCAGGTCTGAATCCGCTCTCCAATATATCATACAATTGTTCTCGCATACATCAATCATCTGATACGGCAATCCAAGACCCTTCACAAGCTTATGTATCTCATAAAACGAAGCTGGTGCAAGGTTATCTTCCGGCAATATACCTTTCACAAAAGCAGCAATATCATCCACACACTCTTCGCTCAAATTATGATCTGACTTTATTGTCATCAATCTGCTTGCTGTTGATAAAGGCGATACCCCCTCTCTGCATCCGGCGTATAGCGAAAGTTTTGCTGCATCTAGCATATCAAAGAACCTTCGAGCTTCTAAATTAGGTTCTTCTACTCTATGCTCATCCTCAACAAACGCCGGTATATGTTCACGCCACACATCATTCACCATCTGAACACTTCCTAAATTTTCTAATTCCGGGGTTCGTTCACCTAACTTATCTCCAGCATATTGGTGACTACTACAAGCAAAACTCACCATCGAATCATCTTCCCCATGCGTATACCAAATCTTGTAATCCGACATAAACCCATTATTGAACAAGTGACTCCAAATCTTTTTTATCTCGAATGTTCTACGATTCTTACAATTAGCACAAGGACATACCATTTTACCGGTTTGCAAAGCCGTGTCTTGGTTTGTCGCAAGTCCCATGAACTGCCTTATCCCAGCCTCATACTCTTCCGTCAAAAGACCCGTGCTTGGAACCTGATGAGGTTTGTCCATCCACGAGCGAAAATAATCATTGGGAGGAGAATTGGACATTTTTTATTGTAAGGTAAGAGATTTTTTTTTCTTTAGCATTTTTGTGAATGAGGGAAGAAGTGTATTTAAAGATGAAAAATCGTTTTTTTCTGACGGAATTCCGATGGCTATGTGACCGTGACACAACGGTCCTATAACAGATATATACTCAGACTAATTTTCGACGAATCCATCGGAAATCGGTCGGAATGTGCAACGGCCATAAATCCGTCGGAATTCCGTCAGTATTTACCGATGGAATTCCGACGGACTCCAATCCGTCGGTATGTTCCGACAGATTCCGACGGGATATCGACAACTTCTATTTTCTCGAAAATCCGTCAGAATTCCGTCGGTATTTTCCGACGGAATTCCGACGGACTAGAATCCGTCGGTATGTTCCGACGGATTCCGACGGGACATCGACAACTTCTATTTTCTCGGAAATCCGTCGGAATTCCGTCGGAAAATATCAACGGATTCGAGTCCGTCGGAATTTCCGTCGAAATTTCACCTATTTTCTTGTAGTGCTAGTTTAAAAAATTTAACTTTATCTTAAATAATATTATTTACATTTTTTAATGTTGATTAAGGAAATTAGGTCTAGTTCATTCTCTATATAAATCAATGTAACTTGTACATTTATTCTCATGAGAATCTAATAATAATTCACATTTGTATTCTTACTCTCATCAATTTATCTTATTCAAACCACATTTTGTATTGTTTCTCATACACTACTTCGACAATGTTGATTCTTCTTCGATTATGTTTCATACACCGGAAGTATCAAAACCGGTAAATGTACAGCCACGTCGTGGCTAAACCTGTGTATAAATCAAATATAGAGAAGTCGTTGATTAGTTCAATGTTGATTACAACAGAATTTTGATATGTCACATATTGTTGGTTTATGTAAATATGTTTCTTTAAATTAAATGACGATAAAACTCTCTTAACTCTTAATTAACATCTCGTTAAGTAGTCAATGCTGCTGCAAATATCCTAAACATAGAACTTCATGGAGGAAATGGACCATAGTTCATACAATGAAATGAACATAGTAGTGTATATATATATGTTTTTTAATCCCAAAATTTTGTCTAATTTACATCACAATTACATAAAGCAATTTAAATAAATACGCCTATGGTTTTTTCATATAGAAACAAAACAAAGAACCAGAAAATCTATAGGGCACAGTCTGGTCACCTAAGAGCTGTACGTGTGTGTGTTTGATTTCATTTCACAATGAAAAACGTTGGGAAGCAGTGGAACCGCTTCTAGTAAAGCTAATAAACAGGGTTACTCCGCCAAGTCTGGATGCCACCAAATCTGTCGCCAAAACATCTTCAGGAACAATGATATGGACTCGTCTTGTTTCCAGTACACTTCTACCATGATTTCCCGTGGATTCTCTGCAGTTTCGGTTCCCGATATCCCAAAAAATCTTGCCCTAACCGTTATAGCTCGAGGATTATACCTCATGTTATGAAAGTTAATTGACCAAAGTCGTAGTAAAATATATATATTTTAGGATCAACAAAAACTTAAAAGTAAATAATAAATTTGCATTTGTATAACAAGTTTAAAATATTTTAAATAAGACTAAAATATTAAGATAAATAGAAGATAAAATAGTTAAAGTTTTAATAATAGAATATTATGTTGTTAAAATGCCATACCTTAGTAAAAATATGTACATTAGAAAAGCATGAATATATTATAATTTTAAAAAAATACAAATGTATTATAAGTTAATTTTAACAAAAAAATGCAGTTTAGTAACTGATGTAGGAACCGATAGATTGGCGGACTCGTTTGGTTAGTCTTTGAATGCCCAAACAAAACACACGATCTTGAGATCGTTGAGAACCTTGTCCTAGCCAATAACAAGAGAGAAAAATAGTGCAAATGCTTCTTTGATTATAATTCAATAAGTTTGTGCCTCACAAACCAAGGTATAAGAACACAAAAACCATATTCCTTCTTAAAAAGAAAATGTATGTGTATCTTGAGGAATGAAAAAAAGAAAATTATAAAACCATAATGTCAATATGACATAAACGTAAAACTAAAATACTATGAGCGTCATGCATCAGGTCACCCGGGAGAGAAGAAGATTCGTCCTCAAATCGGCAAGCTTATCTTGAGTCACATACGTAACAAAATGCTTCACATTGAAGACATCATACGACCGAACATCCGAAGGTAGCTTTTGAATTAGTGTATTTGCATATTAGCTCCCTTCTTCACATTCAATTTTGTTCCCACAGTTCGAAACTGAAGAGAGAGAGATGTCTCCGAATGAACACATCCTCTCCTATGAAATCGAAGTTAAGCACGCCTCTCATTTCTCCCAACGATCAATGGGGAATGTGGACGTTTGGGTGAAATAAAATTTTATATCGGACAACACCAAAAAAGACCAAAATAAAAGGACAAATATGTTGAAAAACTGTCATGATTGTTTGGGAATTCCACTATAAGAAAACAAGACAAAATCCGATGGAATTTCCATGCATCCGTCGGTAATATTCCGACGTATTTTCAACGAGTTTTCGACAAACCAAATACCGTAGGATATTCGCCGATTTTTCAGACGGATTACCGATGGAAAAAAATCCGTAGGAAATTCCGACGGATATCCTACGGTTTTCCGACCTTAACCGAAGAATTTGAAACCGTCGGAAATCCGTCGGAAATAAACCGACGGATCGTAATTCCATTTGAAATTTAAAAATCCGTCGGAAATCCGTCGATTTATTTCCGACGGTTCGTAATTCCGATATAGCAGTTAATAGATCCGTTTATGGCCGTTTGAAAATTAAAAATCGTCAGAAAACCATCGTTTTTTTAGTATTTATACTACATCAGACATTTTCTCACATTCATTCTTATGCAACAACATTTTATATAAAAAAAAGAGAGTAAAATATGTGTCCTTCTTCAACAAATCCATTTAATTATTTTCGATTGTGGATGGACAAGTCAATGCGAGATCAAGCGAGCGGATTGCTAACAGAGGAGTACGAGGTTGGGATTAAGGAATTGATGAAATTTGTTGGGCAAAATCCGCAAGTCATTCGAAATGGTAAATTTCCTTGTCCTTGTACGGATTGTTTGAATCGTAGGAGAGGAACGTATAAAAGTGTATATGGACATTTGTATAATCATGGATTTATGGCGGGTTACAAAATTTGGTATTCACATGGAGAAACGGAGGAAATGGTAGATTATGGTAGTTGTAGTCAACCTTATGCAACTGATATGATAGAAAAAACGGCAATGGAACCTTCTAACATAGGTATGGTGCAGATGGTCAATGATGCATTTCAGGAAAATTTATCAGGATTCGGGGAGGATGTTGAAAGGGTACATGTGCCTAATTTAGATAATAAAAGGGTTTTTGATATGTTGGATGCAGCGGAACAGCCGTTATACGAAGGTTGTAGAGAGGGTGATTCTCCTTTGTCAACTGCGACTAAGTTGATGACCATCAAGTCGAATTAAAATTTGAGCGAGGAGGTTGTGGATGTGATTGCGGATTTCGTTAAAGGTCTTTTGCCGCAGGATAACCTTGCACCAGCTTCGTACTATGAGATACAAAAATTGGCTGCTGGTCTTGGTTTGCCGTTTCAGATGATATACATTTGTGAGGAGAACTGCATGTTGTATTGGAAAGCGACCGAGGGCCTTCTGTCTTGTCAATTTTGCGGTCATCCTAGGTATAAGGATACAAGAGGAAGAGTTTCAGACCCGTTTAAGCGGATGTGGTACTTACCTTTAACAGCGAGGTTAAAGCGGTTATACCAATCTGAGCGAACTGTGACCGCAATGAGATGGCATGGAGAGCATAGAAGGGAAGGGCAAATAGTGCATCCATCAGATGCAGAAGCGTGGAAATATTTTAATTCAGTCTATCCCATGTTTGCAGCAGAACGAAGGAATGTATACCTCGGATTGAGCACTGATGGCTTCACTATGGCCTGTAATCGTGACACTTTACAATTTGCCGCCATCTCTTTGCATGAAGAGAGAGTTTTTGTTCCAGAGTATCCTAGTCCCGGGGTCATCCCATCCTAAGAAATCACTTGATATTTTCCTACAGCCATTGATCGAGGAGTTGCGGATGTTATGGCACCACGGCGTTGAGACGTGGGATGTCTCACTGAAGGAGAATTTTGATATGCATGCGGTTTTAATGTGGACGATAAGCGACTTCCTGGCCTACGGGATGTTTTCCGGATGGTCAGCGCATGGGAAATTGGCGTGTCCGTCTTGTGGAGAAAGCACTGATGCATTCCAGTTGAAGCACGGAAGGAAGACGTGTTGGTTTGATTGCCATCGGCGGTTTCTCCCCCATGACCATCCCTATCGGCAGAGCACCACTCTGTTCAGGAAGGATGTAGAAGTTTTACATGGTCCACCGTCTGTGTTAGGTGGCCAGTATATGTTGGATCAGTTACGAGATTTTGGAGCGGATCAGACTGTTGAATGTGGTGGTAATGGACATGTCCGTGTAGATGGTGCTGGAGAGTACCACAACTGGCACAAACAGAATATCTTTTGGGATTTGCCTTATTGGAAGGATCATCTTCTGAGGCATAATCTGGATGTTATGCACATTGAGAAGAATTTTTTTGATAACATCATGAACACCATCCTCAATGTGCAAAAGAAGACGAAGGACAATTTGAAGTCGAGGTTGGACCTTGAGGAGCACTGTTCTCGAACGCAGCTTCACGTTAATTCCCGAGGGAAAGCTCTGATCCCTGCTTTCTGGATGGACGGGCTTGCAAAACAAGAGTTCTTCGAGTGGATATTGAACAGCGTAAAATTTCCGGATGGATACGTGTCAAATTTGCGGCATTGTGTTGATAAAAGAGAAGGCAAATTCACAGGGATGAAGAGTCACGATTGTCATGTTGTTATGCAACGACTCTTGCCATTCGCTTTTCGAGGGCTTTTTCCCCGACAAGTACACATAGCCATCGCAGGTATGTTCTATCTTATTATGTCCATGTTCTTTCTCTTTTCGATTCATTTGATAACATAAAATTTATATTGCAGGGATTGCTTTGTTCTTTCGGGATTTAAGTACTAGAACACTAACAGAAGAAGGTATTAAGAATTTGGAAGAGAAGATACCCGGGATCCTTTGCAATTTAGAGAAAATATTTCCACCGTCCTTCTTCGATGTTATGGAGCATCTCCCTCGGGAAGTAGCACTTGGTGGGCCGGTCCAGTATCGATGGATGTATCCATTTGAGCGGTATATGTTCCATCTAAAGAAGAAGGTGAAGAATTTGAGCAGAGTCGAGGGTTCTATCGTTGCACAAAACATCAATGAAGAAAGCGCTAACTTTGCCGGATTTTACTTCCCACCTGAAAGGTAAGCAAAGAGTCGCAAACCCACGAGAAATGATGATGGTGGCGTAGCCCCAAGTTACTATGCTCATGTACCAAATGAATTCGCCCAAATTGGACGGCTTAGTGGAAGAAGCCGTAAGAGAAGGCTTACACAGGAGGAATGAACTCATTTGCTCTTGTATATCCTTTCAAACTGTGAAGAAGTCTTGGAATACGAGAGGTATTTTACTTCGAACTTTGGATATATACATTATTTTTTTAAGTATATAATTTTTTTTTACAATGGTTAATGACATCAGGATTTACAAAGCTATACAACGGCACAAATACCTTGCAATAATAGAGGGCCAAATTGAAGAACTTAAAGAAAATGAGTTCGCGGGATGGATTAGTTCTTATGTAAGTTAATGAATTAATTTCCATATCTTCCTTATCATGTGGTGTATACATTTTTCTCACTCACGCAATGACAACAGGTTCAGGACATGATGTCTAGAGGTCAGACATTTCCCACATGGTTCGAAGGGTTGCTAAACCCCCCGTATATGTTGCACATTCATACCCGGCATATTTTACACGTGGATATAAGTTTAAGGTGTTTCAAGAAGGAAGTACCAGATCAACAATCAATTCGGGTGTTTCATCGCAATCAAGTGATACTACGGCGTACTTCGTGAAATATTAGAAGTCCATTTCCCAGGCATATTATACTTAAGGTTCATTGCATTTAATTGCGATTGGTATAACCCAGAGGACGGATATGGAGTACGACATGACGAATTTGGTGTTACATGGGTCCATTCTGGAAGGAATCTCGAGAAGTATGATCCATTTGTCTTAGCGTCACAGGCAGATCAGATTTGCTACATTCGCCCCCTTAGAGTGTCAACGTCTGTTCCCGACCCCTGGATCACAGTCACACAAATTCATCCCAGAGGGACGCTTGTTGGAGTACCTGAGCACGATCCTTTGCAACAAGACGCAGAAGGTGGATTAGGTACTATTGATCTTTCTCTCAACGTGGAGCTGGTTGTCGATTTTACAATCGGACTAGAGGAGGAGGTGTTTTCCGAATCTGAGGAAGAGTTAGGAGAATTTGATGAAGATTCTGATTCTGCGGTTTCAGACTACTCATCAGATTCAGATTATAGTTTACCATAATCTTTCCGAATGTTTCGGTTTATATAATTATAATATGTAATTTTTTAGAAGTATTTTCAAACTTTGGTAATGTTATTATTAAAACTGTATTTTTATTTTATGTAAATAAGCAAGTTTTCGGCTTTTTAAAAATCTTCCAAGCTTTTGTAATTCAGTAATTCTTACTGATTTTTATAAATCCGTCGGAAATCCGTAGGAAATTCCAATGGATTTCCTACGGATTTCCGACGGATTAGGGTTTAGAGAAAAATATTAGTTGTCGGATGATTTAGGGTTTAGGGTTTCATAAAAATATAGATCTTATTGATTCCGTCGGAAATCCGTCAGAATTTCAAGAAAAAACCGACGGATTTCCGACGGATTTATGGTTTTTTATTGTTTTTGGTCACAAATTTGGTAGTTTACGGCCTACGTCTCCCGAATATAAACAAATTAGGTTGTTGACAAAGTTATCCAAACACTTTTTAAAGCATGTTTGTAATTTTAATAACATATGTACATATTTGAATATAAATCATAAAGTGTACATGTATGTTCACTAGGATTAGAAATTGTGTGATGAAATCAATTAAGTAATTGTTATAAAATTGATTATAGGTTGAATCTATTACACAAGAGAAATGTTGTAAGTGGTTTAAACATGTTCGATGCGAGAATCGCAATCCGTAAACACCAAACTGAGTGGTGGCCGTCGGAAATCCGTCGGTTTTTAGAAAAAAACCGAAGGATTTCTGACGGATACTAGATAATCCTTTTATGTTGACCGACCAATCGCATCGCATGCATAGAATATATTAAATCCATCGGTTTTTGGTCGGTGTTCTGTCGGTTTTCGGTCGGTTTTCCGTCGGTTTACAAATTGCCGCCTTATTTTTCATTTCCGCGGGAAAGTTTTGGGCAATATTTTTGGAAACCGACGGAAAACCAACGGTTATGTCCGTCGGTTTTGTAAAAACATAAGATCCAAATAGATCTTCGTCTTCCCTACAACCGCAAATTTCTCTCTCACTCTAAATCGATTTCTCTCTCCACTCTCTCTTCAATCCGGCCAAAAAAACCATGTAAGTCTTCTTTATTTCTATGATTTCATTGTTAGTTTCATAGATTTAGTTTTAGTTTGGTAGATTTAGTATTAGTTTCATAGATTTAGGATAACTTCTTCAAATCTATTGGTTAGTGATGAGTAGAAGGATTAGTTGGATTTGTTGAGGAATTTTAGATTGTTATATAGTGTTGATTTGTTAAGAAAACTCAAAATTTTAATTGAAATCGTTGGATAACAAAATTTTATGAATTATTATGCTTTTTAGTTTTTATTGTTGTTGATTTTAACAATTTGTAGTTTATTCATATGGGTATATAAAATTTTAACAATTGGTATATAAAAACGTTTTTATTGTTGTTGATTTTTAGTTTTTATTACTAATGTCTATATTTTTAGTTTTTATTGTTGTTGATTTTAACAATTTGTAATTTATTGGATTTTGGTTTATAAAAAAGTTTTTTGTATATAATTTATATGTATGCAATTTTTTATATAAAAATTTTATGATATAAAATTTTATGTAACTGTTTTTAAAAAAATATTAACTCGTGAAAATAATTTATATAACGAACTTTTTTTAATGGATTTAGATGCCTTTGCAAATTTTTGTTTATTACTTTGAGATTGATAAATATAAAATGTTTTTCTTAATTTTATTTTAAGTTTTCTTAATTTTTATATTACTAATGTCTATATTTTTTTGTAGGTCTTATTCTAGTAGATCCATCAGAGGCGGTTCCCGATTCGAGAGGGCGGAGTCACAGACGTCCGCTAATCGACGTCCATTGTCACTCGAGGAAATTGTCCTACTACCCGGACGTGAGCATTGCTTTCCGCTGCATCCTACCCGGCTAGATGGAGGGCACATTTGGTAAGTATAACAAATTCAGATTTTATTACTTTGTTTACAAAATATCGTAATTTGATATTTTTTTATTTTTTATGTTTTCAGGTTTAGATGTGATCCGGAGGGGAAAACCAGTAAGGTTATTCTTTCTATTTTCAAGACGCAGCTCTCCCACCCGTACGAGAAGGCCTCTAAAATCCCCGAGACCGAGATAGAAAAATGGTTGCACACTTTCTCGGTAAGTTATATTATTTCAAGCATATGTATTTTTTCATATTATTGAATATTAATAATTCTTTTTTTTCGTTTTACATATTTTCAGCAACAGTTTACGTGGGATCCAGCGTTGACCTCCCAGGTTCGAAAGGGTTTCGGAGAGCAGGTTCGAGAGTCATACAAGAACCATAAGTTTGAGTGGAAGCAGAAGTGGCTAAAGAACCCGGCAGACAAGCCAACAGACTTGCCACTGCACGTTTGGGAGGGCCTCATAAGTTACTGGATGAAGCCCGAGACAAAGACGCTATCAGAGACAAACTCAAGGAACCGGAAGAGCAACCGAGGTGGAAAAGGGATCGCTACTCAGAACGGTGGCCCGAAGACAATCAAAAGCCGAGAGCGAGCTATGGTAAGATTTATTATTTCATATAAGTGTTATTTCTAATATTTATCACTTAAATACTACTAACATATGTTTTGTCTTTTGCAGACAATCGCTAATGATGGTGTGCCACCGCATTATGGGGTCTTGCTGAGGGACACACACTAATCGAAAGACCATGGTTGTTCAAGATCAGTTGGCTGCAGAGACCCTCGACGCGATTGAGGAAGAGCGCCAGACCCAGCTCTCTCAAGCTGGGTCAAACACGGAAGACTTACCCCGCAACGAGATGAACCGTATCGTAATGAGCGTAAGTATTCAATTTATTTAGTTTTTTCTCCTAAATTTCTAAATTTTGCAAAACTAATTCTTTTTTTCTCTTTTGTAGCATGTTCCAACAAAAAAGGGCGTAAGTTTGGGGTTGGTCGACTTCCGGATCGAGACCAAGCGACGTCTTCTTCTACCAGTTACGGCTGTATGCATCTTGTGGATGAAATCGAAAGGTTGACCGAGCGACTCAACGACGAGCGGGCAGAGCGAGAAAGGAAGGATAAGGAAAATGAAAAAACCCGAGCATGTTTCGAGAGGATGAAGGCATTTCTCGAGTCAATCTTTCCGGGACACAAGTTTTAGACATATGATCCGTTTTTTTAAAATGCGCTTTATGTTTTTATATTTTCAAAACTGAATTCATTAAATTTCAATTACATTTTATTTTAATGGTATTATTATAATTAAATTTCAATTACATTTTGTTTTTAATTTTGATTTCAAAATTATATTTAAATTATTATTTTTCAATTTAATTAATATATTTTTTTTCGAAACCGTCGGTAATCCGTCGGTTTTTGACCCGTCGGAAATCCGTCGGTTTTTGACCCGTCGGATTTATTATCCGACCGATAAGGTCGTCGGATAACCGTCGGACAATCCGATCAAAATCTTTGTCGGTTTTCCGTCGGATTTTCTGACGGGTGTAAAGCCTCGGTTTTCTGTCGGTTTTTCCGACGGAAACCGACGGAATTTTTTTTTCCGACCACACGGATCCGACGTATTTAATGCATTGATTTTCAGCCATTTCCGACGGATATTCGATGATTTTGTCCGTCGATTCTACTTTGTTTTCTTGTAGTGTTCACTAAAGACATATTTATGGCTGTCGGAGGAATATGTATGGTTGACGGGAAATCTTTTAGAACTAGCAAAAGCCTTTTAGTACTGACAAATGCCTTTAATCACTAGATAGATGGCCCATCAGTACTGATGGAAAGACTAAGTCCTTTATAATAGGGGTTTTGTTGTTGTCAAGAAGTCATAAGCTAAAAAAGTATATGATTTGAAGTGATCCATAGTCCCAAACCAAAAGGGAAGTGCTGACGTGCTGATCCTATAATTTAAATGGAACTAGAGATTGCCAACGATTATAAATATGGAAATTCTAAAGGAAGGACATGGATGAAAGAATAAACTAAAAATTCTAAAAGCTAAATTCTCGCCGCTTTCCATAGAGAACAACTGAGATACCAACAACTATTCCGATAATCAGATCTGACCGAAGCCATATCATTAGGAAATGATAAGGGTTTTGTTGCTGTCAAGAAGCCCTAAGCTAAAAAAAAAGGGATTTGGAGTGATCCATAATCCCAAACCAGAAGGGAAGTGCTTACGTCTGATCCTAATTTTAATGGAACTAGAGCTTCCCAATCAGTGTCGTATTTAGGTCCGTAGGGGTTTGAGACGAATTAAAAAATAGAGACTCTTTTAATATATAATATTTTTGAAATGATATAAAGTATTCAAAACAAAACGGTAATCTAAAAAGCCTAAGACATAATCTTTCTTCGTTTTTTTTCCAATAAACTCTTTCACAAATTTCTCATAATCTAGGTTCTTAACTAGTTCTCTTTCTATGGATATGATACCTATACCATTCAGTTTTTCTTGTGATATAATTGATCGCAGATAAGACTTGATCAACTTCAACTTTGAAAAGTTTTTTTCAACAGAAACAACCGAAACTGGAATCGTCAGCAATATTCGGTAAGCAATCCATGAGTTTAGATAACAATCTTCTATTCTTCTCAAAAAATTTAACATTTCCACAATTTCTTAGAGTTTGTAAGGGTTATTTATAAATTAAGTTGATTCTTTTTTGATATGTGATTATGATTTCTTTTTAGGTCTGGATCTCGATTTTCTTTTTTGTTTGGAACCTTGATTTTTTTCCATTTTTAAAAGCCTAATTTTTTTTTTTTAAAATTAACCAACCATGAAACGAACATGGAATTTAAGGCTGAAATTTGCTCACTAAAACCACTAGGATACACCATGATTTCGAAATTAGAGGCCCTAAAAAATTTATATATTTTGGGGGTTTAAGGCAAAAACCTTTTCCTTTACCCATCAAGCACGGCCCTGTTCCCAGTACAAATCCTAATGGAACTAGAGATTGCCAACGACTATAAATATGAAAATTTTAAAGCAGACATGGATGAAAGAAATAAGGTAAAAAACCCCTAAAAACTACATTTTCACCGTTTCTTAGAGAGAACAATCCAGATACCAACAACTATTTTTTGACGACTAGATATTGACACGTATCACAATCTAAATTTATAAAGACACGTGTCGCGATTTTGTGAGTTATAATTTTGCCTATGTGTCGCGTTCATGTCGAACGCATCCAATTTTATATAATAAGATAATAATTTTTTTCTTCAAACTTATCTTGATCATGGAAAATAAATAAATATAATATTTTGTTAATTAATATTTGTTTTAGCATTTTTTATGCATTATTCGGATTTGAACAGAGATTATGAAAAATTAATGATGCTAATAGAAACTACTAGGCTACTTGTGCTAGTCGGCTCGTAATATTTTTTACGGCTAATATTTCTCTAAGTATATAAATATAAATATATTTTTTCCTTTGTTAACAAACGGTAAGGATTGCGAAACGGAAGTAATTTTTTTCGGAAAACTATTAATTTTTGGGCAATTCTCTAAAATGGTACACTTTAAATTTTTGTTTTAAACATAGCTCTACTAGTTTAAATTTCCAATAATAGCACAAATTCAATATTAAATTGACTCAAAACTTCTTATTAATAGAAAAAAATATAAACTCTGAACATAATTTTTGAATTTGTTTATAATTCATTGAAGGTAAACAAGTATTTTCACATAATAATTTATACTATTATTGAAAATTTAAACTAGTGATACTATGTTTGGAAAAAAAAAACTTAAAAAGTAGTATTTTAGGATATTTTTCAATGTTTTATTATTTTAATAATTTTGGGTGATACGAGTTCCGATATTAGATTTGAAGGTGCGAGATTCAATTTATTTTCTCAAAGACCAAATCAACACAACCAACTGACAACACAGATAACCCCGAATTTATTTTTAAATGCGCAGTAAAATTGTAGAATCGAACTCAAAAGAAATAAATTTATGTTTTGCTCCAAGACAACTACCATTAACCCACCACATGAGTAAAAGTGTAAAACCATAAATTGGAAAATGGAAAGGGAGAAAAAAAATGATTAATGTAGAAAAGGAATGTAAGAGAGAAATAAAAGTAAGAATCAAGCAATTTTGACAAAAAGAAGAAAAAAATGGAAAAGAAAATAACGAAGCAATTAAAGAAGGTGGCGAGCATGTATTTTTGACATAATAAACTCTTTGTTATGTTATTATTATGTATAAAAAGAAGAATAATAATGTGCATTAGCAATTTCTGAGCTGTTGCGTTACCAATATCCGCTGGATTCGCTGATTCTTCTTAATTATCTCTTCTCTCTCAAATTTTTTTTACAATCCCACCAAAACAACAAAAACCCTAATTTTTAGAAATTGTTTCAACAGAAGAACAACTAGAAATCAGTTTTGTCTTTCATGGCGTCTTAGAGTCTTTAATTTTTGTTTTTAGTGGAAGAGAACGTGGCAAAAGTGAAAGGTACGTTTCAAATTCGAATATTCTAAAAAAGTCACGTTCTTGCTCGCCATATTATTCCCTACCGTTTTTGCAATTTGCAATGTGAATCTGAAATCGCGATTGGATTTAGTTCTTTGGCGTGTTCTTCACTTGCTTTTATATATATATATTTGTTTAAATTTACTGGCGATATTATATTTGATTTTGAGGATTAATAGTTAATGTGGTTTAAGGTAACGTATATGAGAGGGTTTCGAGGTTTTATACGTTAATTTTTCTGGCGAAATCAGAGGAACAAAGTCTTATCAAATTTCAATACTCGAAGAACAGTATATTCTCTGAAGCATCGATTTGATTCTATTTTTGGAGTTAAAAATTTGTCTCTTCTTCTTATTGGGTTTAAAGATTTGTCTTTTTCCTTAGCATCACTACTTGATTTTTGTTTCCTTTTGAAATCCGATATGATTCTATTTTCTCTCTGGAAATTTTTAAGATTTCTTTGTTTTTTTTTATGGTTAATTAGTAAAGTAATCAGTAATCATTTGAATTTGTATGATGCTAATCTTTTGCTCTTTATCAGAAATCAGATTTAACTGTAATCAAAGTCCACTTGATCATGCTCATAATCTGTTTTGTGTTTGTTTTTTTGTCTCCAGATGCAAGAATCTCTTTGAAATTTGGAATCTTCCTCCCCAAAAACTCTTGTGGGAGTTTTATATCTCAGGCTGATTCATCTTTAACTTATATATATAAACAAAAAAATATATATATATATATATATTAGCTAAGATGGATCAGATGTCACCTGATAACATAAATGGACTTATATTAGCAGTCTCTTCAAGTATTTTTATTGGATCTAGCTTCATCATCAAGAAAAAAGGTCTCAAGAAGGCCGGTGCAAGCGGAGTCCGTGCAGGTTTTACTGAATGTTTTGAGCTCCTTTTTTATGTCCTATGTTCTTGTATTAAGACTTCAATTTGAGTGTTTCTCTGCGCGATCAGGTGAAGGAGGACACGGATACTTGTATGAACCATGGTGGTGGGCTGGAATGATAACAAGTAAAGTCTGATTACGTTTCTGTTGAATTTGTAATGAGAGAGATGTGGTTTTTGATATGATTGACTAAAAGTTTGTTTCGTTTTCTTGATTTAGTGATTGTTGGGGAAGTAGCCAATTTTGCAGCCTATGCATTTGCACCGGCTATTCTAGTAACACCTTTGGGAGCTCTAAGTATTATATTCAGGTATTCTTATTGTTGAAAACCTTGCATCATATCAAATGTAGATTATAGACTATGGTTTTCTTGAAAAACGGAAAAACACCTGTTTATGCAGCGCAGTGCTCGCACATTTTATTTTGCAAGAGAAATTGCATATATTCGGGGTGCTTGGTTGCGTTCTCTGTGTTGTTGGGTCGACAACTATAGTCTTACACGCCCCGCACGAGCAGAAAATCGAATCAGTCAAGCAAGTATGGAAGCTTGCTATTGAACCAGGTATATGATTAGTCTTCCACAGCATCATAACCACAAAGTTTTGGCGTGCAATCGATTCTAGTAAAAACTGATATGCAAAGTTATGAAACTCAGGTTTCCTTGTGTATTCTGCTGTGATCTTGATTGTGGTGCTTGTACTGATCTTCTACTATGCACCGCGCTATGGGAAGACTCATATGCTAGTATATGTCGGAATTTGCTCATTAATGGGATCTCTTACTGTAAGTTTTTCATATTTTTTCTTGAGCTCTCTTTCTCTGTGTTTCAAGGGAAATTTCCTCACTTGTTTGCTATGTTTCTCTTGTGTGTTTTAGGTTATGAGTGTCAAAGCTGTGGCAATTGCCATAAAGCTGACATTTTCAGGGATGAATCAATTCAAATACTTCCACGCTTGGATTTTCATTCTAGTAGTTGCGATTTGTTGCCTTTTGCAAATCAATTACTTGAACAAGGTAAAGAAAAAACTTAATAGATTCACCGATATCGCCTTTGTGCTCATCTGTTTCTGAGTTTCTCCTTTGTATTGACAAAGGCATTGGATACATTCAACACAGCGGTTATTTCTCCGGTTTACTACGTCATGTTCACAACTTTCACCATCATAGCTAGCATGATCATGTTCAAGGTCAAAACCTCTAATTCCTTTTCTTCTCTCCCAAGTAAACTCCATCGGCTTAAGCTCTCAATGATTCCTCTCTGTGTTTACAGGATTGGGCTTCGCAGAGCGGATTAAAGATTGCGACAGAATTGTGCGGTTTTGTGACAATATTGTCAGGAACATTTCTGCTTCATAAAACGAAAGATATGGGAAACAGTGGAAGTGTAAGCGGAAGTGGTCGTGGATCTGTCTCTATGCCTAGAGACACTCCTGTCTTTACCAATTCGGGATCCGATCGGAGCTCCAGCCCGGAAAAATAGCCTCCTTAGAAGATTTTCATCATCGAACGTTTTGATCTAACGGCCCAGATTCCTCCCTATACGTAACCTCGAGCACACAAACAAAAAAAGCCTCAAAGCACAAAGGATGTTTTGTTTGGTATGGTGAGGATTTTGTTAGGAATATTTGATTGATTGCTTTTTATTTGGTTTTCCACATGAGAATGTAATTTTACGATTAAAGAGAACTAAGAAAAGATATATTTTGAAGTAGATGTATAATAATGATGTGCATATAAACTGAACCAAATCCAAGTTGACATTTTTGAATTGAAATTTGTGTACCCTCTGATTGGTACTGTTCTTTTTAGATCGAATTGAAACCAATCTTAGAGGTCAAAGATCACTTGGAGAAACCATTGTCTTGACATAAACTTTGGCGTCCCGACAACCACTTAAGCTGTCTGAAACTGGGTACTGAAACTTTCCATTGTCGCAGTTGTAGAGAGCTAAACCGGATCTAAACTCCAACAAAGCCACCAAATCGTTTGAGATCCATAGCGGTCGAACAAACTCAGTCAAACCGGGAATGCTCAAGAGTTTAGACCAAGATTCTCCTTCTCCAAACTCCTTCATCACCCAAACATCTGCATTTGCTCCTTTGCAATAACACACCATCGAAAGAAATCCTCTTAAATCTCCAAGCGTCAATGTAAAACATCCTCTGCTGCAACAAACTGGCCCGGGAAGCTCCTTGCACACATCGCGCGACATATCATATGATATGATGGTCGAAAATGATGATGATGATGAGTGAGTGGCTGCCCAGTTTAGAGTCCCGTTGATGTAGATTCCGGATCTTGACTTGTCAGCAACAACAACTCCAGATGGAAAACAAGTGCTGCTGCTTCTTCTCCATAACCTTTGTCTCGTTGAGTAGATCTTTGCCTCTGTCTTCACTTGGTGTCTTTGTTGCAACAATGCAACCACTTTATAGTCATCTTCAGATTCATCATAACCAAACCCATATGTTACAAACTCATCGCTCGTTTCCAGATCCGAACCAGACAATCTCGCGTGAAGCTTGATGGTCGGGTTCCACAAGTAGAGGCTTTTGTTATAATCTACATGGAAACAGACCAATCCGTTGCAGGTCCCCACGACTTGATAGTAATCTCTACCTATAAGCTCACCATCATGCTCTGCAACATTGACTGCTGACTCATTGTACAGAGAGTGGACGCAGCATGTCTTGAGATGGAACCGAGACGCTGTGATGACTCCGTATAGGCTCTTTTTACAAGTTGTTGCCTTGGACGCCTCCAAGATCAAAGCGTGTTTGAGAGTAAACAGAGTCTCTGAGATCAAAGATCTCCACGAGCTGCACACGCATTTGAATCGCATCAATGACTTTACGGGTAGCCTTAAGAGAATCTCTTCCACCATTTCAAGAGGAAGATTAGGTGGAGAGAAGAAGCTCTCTCTGGTGGTTTCCTCCATGATCCTGAGCAGAGGAACCTAGAGTTCCTTGGCTTTAACCAAATAGTGTTGAAGGGTATTAAATAAAAAAAAAAAAGAACTTGGAGATTCTTTCTTTAGTTATATGCACAAGTGGGTGTGGAAGAAGAGGAGATGCATGTATGAGGATAATGTAAACTATTAATTATACATTATGATTATAAATATATATATATGCAGATGATAAGGTAATGTGGTAAAGATGTTGACATTTAAAAGGACACTTGAGCACATAATCTAAAGGGTATATGACAAGAAGAAGTTATGGGACAATAAAGTTTGGCTTTTTATGTTTGATATATTAAAATTTTTGTTCTTTCGTAAGCATTAAGCAGCAAGCTCCATCATTAGATATGATGGACCGTCGCAGAATTTTTTTCAAAGTATTACAACAAAGAGTTGCAGACAACAAACGAAGACAACTTTATGGAGATCTAAAATGAAGACCAACCGCAGAAACTTCTCAAGAAACGCTAAGTTATGGAGTCGAGGAGGTTCTTGGTACTCACTTTTAAGAGGTTTCAATTGGAATGGAGTTCCTCACGGGTTTGCTGCACAAGTATTTTCTCAATAGCATCCATGAAGCCTGATAAGTTTTGCCGGGTCTGTAAATCCAAGGAATTCGCTAGTTCCTGGCGAATATTAGATCAAGAGTTAAATCGATAAGCTTAGCAAAACCAGAAATAAAAAAAACTCATATCTACAATGTTGTAAATTATATTTGGTCTAGGCTAATGGCTTATGGTGTTATTATATCTTAAATGTTCTATTTGGGAGATTAAATTTTACTGACATCGATGACCAGAGAGGAGGAACTAAACATCCTCTCTTCATTTTTACCAAACAAAGATTTACCAACAGCAAAGACCCTTTGGTTATGATGGAATTGTAAAATCGAGAAGAAAGTGTTGAGTTTAGAGAAACGTTGGTCTTACCTCAACTTTGCAGATAAGGCTCAGTGAAATTCCCTTTGACTGATTGTCAGAGTTCTTGAGAGATGCAAGCTTCCATGGAGTATTCAGCAGCGGCCAATCATCAGAGACTTTTAAAAATGCATCAATACCTCCGGCTATATGAGCCACAATTGTTTCATCTTTGTCGTAGTATTCAAACGTGTGCCTGCCATAGGATCATAGAACATGCAGTGCGTTTGGCTTGCTCAAACAACTCAAAAACATGAGTTTGCTATGAAAAAATTTCAGCTCTGAAGCTATTGGAAAGGAGAGGCTCACCTGATTGTATTCGAACTTTTCACCATATATTTTCTTAAAGTGGTCGAAATAATTCTTTCTTGCACTTTGGTGACAACCCACTGGAGTGAAGATCTTGTGTCTAGCACTGCAGAGTGTAACCTTAACTGCCTGCAGTTTTAGGATTAAAAAAAATGTGTTTGGTAATTGAGGCTGATGTGAGTCAGCGTTCAAGAATACCTTTCTCCCTTAGACATTAATTCAACTTATTAAAAAATGAAATTAGATTTAGAGGTTGGATGCAGATGCATATCTTGGGCTTCTTAGCCAAAAGAAAGTTAGTATTAGCAAAAGGGCTAATAGGAAATTCATATACCGAATCACTAGACCTAGATGATAGGGAACAGTCATCCCAGGGTTTTCTTGCCATGCAGTTGCATGAACTAGTTTAGGCTGCAAAGGTACATACAATTGGGAACATTCAAGCCAGAGGCTGAGTAACCTTTTGAAAACCAAAATTATCAAATCAAAGGCTTTTGGTAGCAAGATTAAATCTAAAGATATCATCTTATCGTCTCTGATTCCTTATTAGTCTGCTAACTTGAGTACCCATGCAATTCCAGATTGAGAAGTAATACAAATTCCAGGATAACATAAAGAGCTAGAGCACACACCTGAAAGAATCAGCAGCCTCGATGATGTCTCCTATGTATACATCATTTGGTAACATCTGAGGGAGAAAAGTAGAATTATATGTTATTCACGAAAAGGAATGGGAAGTATCAAACAGAGACATTTATCTAGATTCCTGAAATACTAAAACATAAACAAGCCAGTAGTGAAACTTGGAAACATGTTTACCTCGACTTTTGTTATCTCAGTAGTTTTATCCTTAAGACAAATTAGCAATTCATGGATCAATTCAGATGGCTCAGTAGTGTGTTCAAGTTTGTGCTGTCCAAGCAAGCCATCTAGTCTTGGAATATATGTCCGCAGTTGGAGCCTAATGAAGTTTCCATCAAACTCGAGCACTTTCAAGCCTGTCAATGCGTCCTCAACCTGTTCTGCAGCATCAAACCTGAAGGTAGAAGAACCCAAATAAATACAGGGTAAGGATGTAAATCTGAGAGCACGTTAAATTACCTTTTACATTTAGAGTCCAGATCTTCCAATGACTTGAGAATCATCCTTTTCTCCTCAATCTGATTTTCAAGTTCAAACATCTGAAAAACATGTGAAAAAGGGTGTACAGAAACTAAGCAGAGATGTGGTAGAGCTCTAATCCTTTTCTATTAAAATCGAAAAATGAACAAATCTTAGCGCAATACAAAACAACAAGAAGACAAGCAAAGAAAGTAAGCACCAGAGAAAAACTTCTGGAAAATTTAGGGTGCAATAGATGTCTTTTTGATGTTAAACTTAACCACTACGAAATTATTCAGGGAGGGAGAAACTAGAATTGCAAAGACATCATATGATATTTTGCCTTTGCGTGGTCGGGAGAAGTAGTTTAGTACTTTCTGCCACATTAGGTCTAATCAATTAGGCCAAGCAAGAGTTAGAATGACTGGAAGATTATATGTTAAAAAGATGAAATTTTGTTGAGATATTTATATGTTCACATACACAAACTTCTTCTCCTAGAAACAAAACTTTAAAACCTCGCACCTTAAATTTCTCATCATCATTCACATCAATCCAACTTGACGCATCACATTTTTCCATTGAGCTGCTAGATGGTGGATTCTCTTTTGACTTCTCCACATCCTAAAATGAGAATCACAGAATCCTCAAAATAAGCCATTTGATTCCAGCAAAAAACTTTCACTAAGGATTTACAAGGAAATCATGCATTCCACCCAGTAAATTCTTGTTAAAGTACTGGGCAAAGAGCAATGAACAGAAAATAACCTGAGATGACATATAATCCAATGAAAATAGAAGACCTTCAAGATCCCTTTCCAGCCTACTAGAATCTATTAAATTCAAAGAAGAAAACTCATGTTATAAAATTAATAGGACTTGCATGCCATGCTTCTACATTAAATCGGCAGAAGAAAACTAATATTGAACCTTCCGCATGAGACCTAGAAAGACGTTCGATTTCATCAGAAACCTTGGCACTTTCAGCCTCCACGGAATGAAGCTCTTTTCTCAAGAACTCCAAGTAAGCATCTGCGAGATTCATATATTATGCATCAGATTATTTCATTATTGGCTCACAGAAATCTTTATATCATTCCTCTAATTTCTTTTCACTTTAGTCTTAATTCCCAAGGAAGCAGAAGTTTCCAAACACTCAAAGAAAGCTGTAAAAGGGTTTCAAAGCAATAGCATCTCATCCTTGAAGTATCTCTTACCCCTATTTTGAGAGAATAGAAGATTAAGGCTAATGCATACCTGAATCTTCGAAACCCAATAAATCAACATCGCAATACTCTTCAACAATCTCTTTCACCTTTGTCTACGCAAATTCCACAACATATAGAAATCCAGAAGGGAAATTAGCCATCTATCGAGATTATGTGCAAACACGAAGGTGAAAATCATACAAATTTGAAAACGGAAAATTAGTTCTCAACCTCGCAATTACCTCAAGCTGAAGAGAAAAATCTTGGACCAGAGTCTCAGGACACGACTCTCCAGGTTCGTCTCTGCAATTCCGGTGAAGGAACTCGAGCTCTTTCACGCGGCTGAAAAATGAGGACAAAATAAATGAACAAGCAGCACAAAAGCAAGGAATGAAAAGCCGACAGAGAAATTGAAAACCTGCGAATCTCTTGGAGATCGAGAGATCCGTCGTGGGTATCCTCCATAGCAAGAAGCTTCTGCTTAGGTTTCGCGCTACTGTTGGAAGGGAGAGACTAAAGAGATGAAGTTGAAACAGACGATTTCAATTTTCAAATGGGAAAGGCGACAGAGAAACAAAACCTTGAAAAAATCGCCGCTAGGTTATACTTCTTTCAACATTAAACCCCTTAATTATATTTTGAGTCAATCAGACCCAAGAATTAGAGTGATTGCAATTCTGGTTGAGTTTATTTGGTTTCCAATCGCTAGCGTTAACCGGACTTAAACAATTTTTAGCTCAATTTGTTCTATTTAGATGCTAATATGGAAAACAGAGGATTTAGCTTTTGAAGTCATTGAGTTTGATTTAAATGGATTTTGTCAATTTACCAAGTGTACATATATTGTTCCATGTTTGTGTCTTTCGCTAAGAAACGATGGGTACCAAAACAGTAAACCAAAGTGGTAAGATAATTAAAGCAGTACAAAAGAATATCAAAGCAGTACCAAAATACTCTTTTTTCACGTGGATCACAATGCAAAACAGACCATCAACATGTGATAGAATTCAGCGATGGAACCAGGCTCAAAACACACAATGTGCTCTTTGCCAACTTCCTCTCGAAACAAGAGAACACATTTTCTTTGCTTGTGGTTTCTCTGGACAGGTGTGGGAAGATCTAGCCCGAGGAATCATGCAATCGAGCTATACAGTTGAATGGTCAGCCATTGTAAATTACACAAAGGATAACGCATCAGATTTCATACCACAATTTGTTATAAGGTACGTATTGCATGCTGCAATCTACAGTCTTTGGCGTGAAAGAAACATGAGAAGGTATGGGGAAAAACCATCACCACCGAATAGACTAATTAAACTCATCGATAAGACAGTGAGAACCCGTCTATCCACCATTAGAGCATCGGGAGACAAGAGATTTGAGGAGAGCAGTGTATATTGGTTTAGCACCAGACCAACTTAAGCTGTAATTTATCATTTTCAATTTCAGAACTCAAAAACATATACAACATTGTTTTATAACAAACGGTTTTTTGGGTATGAAATAAAACATTCATTCAAAAAAAAAAAAAAAAAAAATATCAAAGCAGTACTAACTTCAAAACAAATACAAAACTAAAGTGATTCGAATTTTGTCATGTTCTGTTTTTTTTTTTTTTTTTATCGATGTTGTCTACCATTTTTCTTTTATTTGTTTACATTATTTAATAACCGTTTATCATTTTTTTTTTTTTTGTCAAACACCTAAATTTCATTCAAAAGATCAAGCCGATTACAAAGATAGATACGAGTTCAAAGAACTTTTACTATTGAAAAAGCTTTACTAATTTAAGTCATCAATCGAACTTTTTCTATCATCTGATTAAACTAAAATTTTCGAAATAAAATTACAAACGTCAACGAAAAATAAAGATATCTCCGAAAACTATGTCCAAAAAAAGGAAGCTAAAAACCCAAAAAAAGGAAACAAAATTCACAAAAGGAAAACCTAAGGATTGAAACTGAATTTGAAAACAAAACACAAACCCAACAAAACCGAAAACACTAAACTAAACGATAGAGACTAAAAACGGTCAACGATTGAAATATAAAGTAAAAGCACGAAGAAAAATAATTTTCCTAGATCAATCGTGTGGATTGGAAATAGATTGAAGTTTAGTCTTCTCTTTTCGGATATTTAGTCTTCTCACCCATCAGCGATTCCTCCGACGTCTCTTCACATCCTTCCCAAACAATCTTCCAATCGGTGTCCATCGGCGGCGATTTCAGACTTCAAGCAACTCCAGCCAATGATTGAAGAGCTCGAGAATCTCTGTCGAAAACCATTTTCTCTGCAATCTCTAGGTCAAATCGGATCAGACAATTTCCAGTGACTGGTTTGAATAGAAATTAGTATGTTACACACTGTTCATATGCTTTTGACCACTTGTTCGTCGCAGAATGGACATACCAATAATTTTCCCCTAATTAATGTCTACAATGATGATACAAAGTAATAAAAAGTATTAGGATGCATTATATGCATAGCTTCAGGTGGTACATAACCATAAAACCTTAACCATTTTCTATTGTCTATATTGTTATATGCATAGCTTCAAGTGCTACATAACCATAAAATCTTGACCATTTTTTATTGTCCATATTGTTGTTATATGCATAACTTCATGTGCTAAATAACCATAAAATCTTGACCATTTTCTACTGTCCATATTGTCATGGATTGTCCATCTTGGATAAATCGAACAAAGTTTAAACTCGTCCATCCTATATTGGATAATAGTTCGCTAAATGGACAGTGTATTCCCTAACAAAAACCAAAGAAAAATTGATTTTAGAGGTAACGAGCATCTTAGCACGCCATAACTTTCAATCTAAAAGTCTTGGATGAAACATGTACATCAGGACGAATAATAAGTTCGAGTAATGTAAACAGATAATAAGTTTCCATGGATGGTCACTTGTGGATGCCATAAAATAAACATCTTCTTGTGGATTGTCATCCAAGAGAATCTGTCCATTCATATTACAACATTTTGTTCCCTAGTAAATGGGAAAAAATTGTTTTTGGTGTTCTAGTCTTCATTTATAAACATTGACCATCAGCTACTGTCCATGTGTATGAATCATTTTCAGTATAAGAGTTGTCCAGAAAGTACCGTCCAGGTGGTGTATGTGTATCACATACAACTTTCATAAGCCTGGACATAAAGCGCCAAATTCAACATGTCCATCTCATAGAAGAACTTAACCAATAGAACCAACCTTTGTCTACAATAAGAAGCATAAGAGATAAAAATAGATCATGTTAACATTGAACATACATAACTCTAAGAATTAGCTCTCAAAATTAGCTAAAGAACACAAATAAATCCAGAACCAAACTGGAGTTAACACAAGACTAAACCACAACAATCCTCACAGATTATCTTTTATAATCCATAAACACACAAGAACTCTTTATAGCTATTTTTTTGCCATCTCTTATAACTATTCTTTTGTCATCCCACACTACAAATCAGTGATTTTCTTAGGGATATGCTTCAGAAACATTAGTGAATTTTTCTTGAAGATATCTTTGACAATGTATATATATTGAGATTGAGAATAAGTAGACTTTCAAGAATTTTGAATTTGATTTTTTTGAAATTAAGAAACAAAGTGGAATGTTCACATCAAATTGCACCTGTATCACTAACAAAGGAAGATGCGCTTTCTCTAAACTTAGCAAAATCGTGGTTATGCAAGCTTTGGGTACGATTAACGATTAACAATCGGAGAGAAATTGGGGATCAAATGATAGAGCACATTAGAGATAAGTAAGCTTATTAAGTAGAAAGCAAATCCTAGAAATCGATTTGATGTTGCCAAAGACAGGGAAAATTAGAGAATAACTTCGATTGGGATCGAATTGAGCTTGAGGAGTAGAAGTCGCCATTGAGAAGGACGAGGATCTTGAGTTTGTTTCTCTTCGCGAATGGGATCGAATTGAGTTGTGGATCTTCTAATCTTCTAAGGTTTCCAACGGAGAAGGAGGAGGATATGGCGTTTATTTTTCTTCGTGAGATGCGTGACGATAATTACGTTATTGGAGGGTGAAGCACATTAAGCTTGATATCAGAGCTCCAAAACCCGATTCGTAATGGCTTATGTAGATTTGATGGCCAACACTCGAGTCCCCGGCGGAGATAATGGTGGTGCGATTCACGAGTCTTTGACTCACCAAGCTTTGATTTGACAAAGAGTTCAAATCGAGATCGAACTAAACCTAGAGAAACCGCTTCCGCCAAAGCTTCGCCAAGCGGCTCCTCTGTATGGTACCTCGGAGACGTGTCGAAGTGTCGATAACTTAGCTTAATGGCCTCTAGTGCCGTTTGTTTCAGCACCAACGGTTTCGGCGGTGGAGACGCGGCGGTTCGTAGACCTAAAATAGGCATCAAGTGATTACCGGATCTGATTGCGAGCGTAGAGACTGTAATCGAAGAATTCTGACAGATGAAGAGTCGCCTGTGTAAATCGGTTAATCTTAGGGATTTTTAGTGGGTGTGAAAAATGAATCGATGAAAGAGATGGAGAGTAATTGGAAAAATTACAAGGGTCAGTTTCAGTTAGGGGTATAATTGACTTTAGACAGAAAAAGTGTGTCAACTTTTTAAGGTGTCTATATTGTTAATAATTTTTGAAAAAGTGTCTGTCATGTTAATTATCTCATTTTTGAAACCGCATAAATTTTCTCTCCTCTTAAGGTGTCCACATCATCATTTTAAAACATACACATCATCAAAAAAAGTAATTATATTGAAACTAAATTTAATGATTCAATAAACTTATTAATTCTTCTATTTATTGTTTTCTATTAATACTACACAACAACAATTTGGAAAAATGAAAATTAACAAATACAATACAAAAAATGAATTAGATATTAGAAGAATTAAAATAGAAATTTTTAATATATATGTTTCGGGAATTTTTAGTCCTCTTAAACAACCACTGGAGGAACATCTTCCTGCGCAATCAACAAACACGTGAACGCCTCGGAAAACACGATTGGGGGTGTTTTCCGACGGCTCTCCGACACTCAAGTCAGAAAATATGGCAAAAGAGAGAATAATAGAAGAGATCACGGGGAGTCGTGGAGAGCAAGAAAAAGGATAGTCGGAAAACGAAAAGAAGGGAAATGAGTGACTTCGGACCGAACGAAAGATGGTCCACGAAGTGTTTGAGAATTGGTGAAAAAAATTTAGTGGTAAGACAGAGGATAAAGAACAGAGTATTTGAGTAGTTCCAGCCGAAAGATGGCCGGAGAAGAAGAGAGATCCGGAAAAAATTCCGGGAAAGTGATCCTAAACAACCAGAAAGAGACTAAAACTTAAGGGAATGAGCTTTAATCTCGAGAGAAATCGTATTTGTGTAAGTATTCCTCACCAAAAGTTCAGATCCCCTTGTATGAAGGAAGTAGAGTATTATTTAAAGATGCGGAGCCCGAGTTCGGATACCGGGCTCTGCGGCCTTAGTTGGATCGGGTTTGGACTTGTTTGACTTGGTACGATGCATTCGAGTAATTTTCACCTACTTTTCTTGTCTTCTCGTGCCATTTGGCCGACCATACGGCTCTGCTACGCTGCACATGATCCCTCGTACCGTTGGTAGGGTCTGACACGGCGGATAGGGCACTGGGGTGCTCCCTCGGAATCAGTTCCTTTGTGCTTTAATATTTCTCCAAGTATGGACCACTTGATTTTAACCTAGCACACATAAGTTGAAAGTTTTTTTACCATTTAACAAATGATTCAAACACTAAGACACGAAAGAATTTGAACTTGATGCTTTTAAACAGATATTTCATACCTAGCTGAGTTTTTGATACGAGAACTAGGGCTCCATGCTTTATCTCCGGGTAGCAATGCTTAGCGCTGGTTCTCCTAACTGCTTAGCTCCGGGTTCCAGTTACTCCGGGTGGTGGGATACGCTAACCGGGGTATAACATGGGCTTGGTCCGCCTTATATGTCGGTTTGGGTTATTATAGATTCATACCCAAACTTTTCTAGAGATTTTATTGAAAGATATGTTCCACCAAAGACGTTAAGGGTCTCACCGTACGTGGCGTTAGGTAATTCGCTCAACTCAAAGGGAATTATTTTATCCCCAACAATTGCTCCCTCCGTTGTTTGATTCGGAATCGAAAGCTCGGACGACAGATAAAATTGCTTTTTTTTAAAGTGTAAGTGTAAGTGTTCTTCCGAGATTCTAGCCTTAAACGCAGTCGTATGACCATTTAAGACTTCCCTCCTTTTTGCTGAGGGTGAAAAATAATCCGTTATTCAATCCGAATTGACAATTTAGGTGACGGGTGGAATTCCTCCATTTCCCTAAGGTTGCTCCGGGATTCCAACCTTAGACCAAGTTGTTATTTATCATGCACCTAAGATCTTCCTCCCGTTGTCATATTGTGATAAAAGCCCGCTATTCGAACTTGAATTGATGGTTCACGCGACGGTTGAACAAGAGATTTCTCTCCGGTTCACAAGTTTATCCGGGATTCCAACCTTAAACACAGTCGATCGATCATGCGCTCAAGATTTTCATCCCGTTGTTGGTCATGGACGTAGCCGTGAGCAATGTGTCCACGACCTCTAGGCCGGAACCCGGGTCCGAAAACCTGTGGGCACGAGATCCCTAGAGGCCTGCCTGAGTCCGCAGACCTGGGAGGGCTTGAGATCCCCCTTGGAGGTTGCGATAACCTGAGTCCGGAGACCTAGCGGAAAGTATGAAAACTCCCGTGGAGGTTGCAATAACCTGTCCGGAGGCCTGGCAGAAGCATAAGAACTCAGTTGTTGCCTGTAGAAGAAGATCTGATGCACTTGCCAAAATCACCAGTGACTCATGTCTCTTATGATTGTGCATTGGTTCCCTATATGTTGGTTAATTTTTCTCTTTTAATTGATCACGTGGAATGATATTATTTTTCATGTTGTAAATATATTGTTTTATAATAGAAGTAATTATCCAATGATAATACAATTTGATTTAAAAATAACTTACTTTTATAAAAAGTGTTTGGGACTTTATAATGAAGATAAATATAATAAAAGATGAAAATTCTATACCCGGTAGAAATAGTATAATGAGAATGAGAGACAGAGAAAAACTCTTTGTTTTTATTATGAAGATGTTGTGTTTTACAATCGAACGAATTCGTTCGTTTATATAGAAGTAAAAATATAAGTTACTGTGCATTCATAGTGACGGTGGGCTCCACAAAAATAATATTTTACATCATCGCAGCCTCTTTTGCCGTTTATTCTTGACAACTTCTAGAGACAGCCTTTTTGACTTTTATAACATTTACATATTTAATTTATTTAGGATATTTTGGTGATTTCAAATGCGAAAAGTTAGCTTTCAAACTTTTGAAAACATGGGTTAATTTTCAAAATACACAAAATTTTAGTAATATTTTTACAAATTTCCTCTAAAATAAGTTAGGTTTATTTTTTTGTAAAATTTAATATATTTAATAATATAAATATTTAATTTTGACAAAAAGTTAATTTAATTAATTTTTTCATAAATTTAATTAATTTATTTATTTTCAAAATTCCGTCAGGTTCAATTGTTATTATTTAAATTCAAAGTTATTCTGCCAAAAGATAATAGCCATGTTTTAAAGTCACATTTTCTATGTTTTCAAAATCACGGTCATAAAAGTCAAGTTTTTTTATAAACTTTCAAAAACTTAACGGTTGTTTTCATATCGTCGACAATATACGATTATGACTTATAATCTAACGATTTAATATTATTCAAATCAGTACGTAAATTTATTTTTTGATTTTATATTATAATATGATCTCTTTTAATTTCACTAGTTTAACTTTATGTTTCGGAGTTTTTTGTCTTCTTGAACAACTACGGATCCAACCACTGGAGGCAAGTGTCCTGCATATGCTGGGTCTGATGGGTCATAGGGTCAACATGGATCAAGCTAACACGTTGCAGGGTCTGACAAGCTACAAGGAGCACATAGTATTTCCTATGCTTTTTGTTTTCCCTAGGCACAAATTAGTCATTTTCACCTGTCACATGCACAAGGTAAATATTATTTACCCTTTGACTATGCCTTTAAGGTTTATAGGTGCAAATGTGTGTAACCATAGTCTTATTAAAGATGATGATGCCCTTAAGAATTAGAGACTTACCTGGCCCTGATCCTGATACTCAGATTGGGCTACGGTTGCGGGATTCTGCGCTACGATTGCCTGGATACGGTTGCAGGCTACTTGGCTACAGTTACGGAGTGCTGAGCTAAGGTTGCCTGCCTACGGTTATAGAATCCTCGGCTACGCTTACGAGGTGCTGGGCTATAGTTGCGGGGTGATGCGCTACGATTGCCTGGCTACGATTACAGACTCTGTTGTATTGCATTTTTAACACATTCTAACCCAGGTTTCAATGGTTTTTCGAGTCTTTTCTATGATTTTAGTGTCTTTTCAGGGTTAGAACGCGTTTGGAAGAAACCTAAGGCATAAGGAGCATGGAATGAAGCAAATGGAGCACAAAGGAGGCTAGATCGATCGATCCAAAACATCAAGATATCTTAGATCGACCACTGAAGCTGGGATCGATCGATTCAAAACACCGAGAATTTTCAGATCGACTTGTTTCAATTCAGATCGATCGTGCAACACTCAGATCAATCGATCCAAGCTCCTTCGACCAGAAAAAGGAAATTTTCAATTTTCTATTTTCACAGGATTTTGCCATTTATTTTCATCCAGAACATTTTTATTATATATATCTAAGTTTGAGCCATTGTTTAAGCTAAGTTTTTCATAGTCTGTCTATTTTATTCAGACTTTTTGGTTTTCTGCAATTTTTAAGCTTTGGGAGACGAAGCTCTGACTCTACATCTCTGAGAAGATTTCTGAACCCTTTTGGATTTATTTTATTGATTATGAGTTTTTCTTCATCTCCTTATTTTTTCTTTGCTTCCATGTCTGAGTAGTTTCATAGTTATGTTTAGGGTTTCAAGGGAATTTATGAACCATTGAATCAGACATAGATATGGTTTTATCATCTTGTCTTCACCTATCGTTGTTCTCATTGCTTATATTAAATTGATCACTTAGTCTCTGATTTAGGGTTTAATCTATTCATCAAAAGTGTTATAGATTGCTTGATAGAACATAGGTGAGCAAATTGTCCTTAGCCAACGAAAGCTGATGTTAAGGCAATTTGTGAACATATCAAACCTGCTCGTTAATGCTTGCTTAAAATTTTAAGATCAAACGACAATTTAGATTCTTAGGTTGCTAGATAAAGTAATTGATACCACGACAGTGGATTGGTTAAACATTCATGTTTGAGTTTAAGACTGCGCTTATTATTCCCTGAATAATTGTCTGGTTCATGATCTCTGAATTCCTGTAAATTACCCTTGACCTAACACTTATTTTAATTGATTTTACATTGTTTTTAATATTGTTATTTCGTTTTGCATGACAACAACAACCATATTATCATCTTAGCTTAGTTTCATTCATATACATTTGTAGTATGATACTTGGTTCTCGTGGATTCGATCCCTAAATACTACTTCGTTTGATGTGCACTTGCAGTGATATTTTAGGGTTAGAACTCTGTGTATCAAGTTTTTGGCGCCCTTGCCGGGGACCAATTGCGTTACTTTCGAATTATTGTTTGAAATTTAGACTAAGATTTACTAACTTTCTCTCTTGTGTGTTTCAGGTGTATGCAAAGAAGAAGCAAAGGAGCTGACAACCTTTTCAACTTCAGCAACCAAGAACTTGCAAGGTTAGAGAGAGAGAACAGGAAGACAAAGTTGAATAAAGTCACAATGGGTGATCAAATCAACAACGATGCACTCGCTACTGCAGCCAAAGTTCAGAGGCTACAGCAGCAGATGCAACAGTTGCTGCAACAGCAACAACAACAGCAGCGACCGCCTGCGATTGGGGATGCGGACACTCCCCACACTTTCTACCAGAACAGAGCTGCTATATGTCCACCAGCCATCGCTAGGAATGACTATGAGATTAAGCCTCAGATGATAGGTTTGGTGAAGCAGCACATGTTCCATGGTCTACCCGCTGAGAATCTGATGGATAATATAGAGAACTTCGAGGAGATTTGCAGCACTACTAAGTTAAATGGGGTTCCCACCGATTACATTATGTGCAAACTCTTCCCTTTCTCTCTGGCAGATAAGGTATCAAGATGGCTCAGGTCTCTGCCTCCTGGGTCTATCACCACTTGGGGTGAATGCAGAGCCGCTTTCTTGGATCACTTCTACACCAAATCCAAGACGGCTTCGCTGAGGAACAAGATTACCACCTTCCAGCAACATTCAGGAGAGTCCTTTTGTGAGGCTTGGGAGAGGTTCAAGGAGTATCGCGGAGAGTGCCCTCATCATGAATACTCGGATGGACAGATTCTTAACATCTTCTACGATGGAGTCGAGTGGGGTTACAAGAATGCTCTCAACACTGCTAGCAATGGGGACTTCATGACTTAGAGTAAGGAGGGAGCCTACCAACTGATTGAGAACTTGGCTGGAAGTTCCAACAATCGTTGTGCTGAGTATGACACGTCTAAGCGTGTCAATAGTGTTGAGTCTCAGAAGATCGACGAGCTGAATGAGAAGTTGAATATGCTGTTGAAGGCAAGTCAAGGTCAGAGAAGCGTGCAGTTTTGTGAGAGTGGAGCAGATCCGGTTTTCTGTCAGGAATTCACTGAAGAAGGGGCAGATGAGTTGCAAGAGGTGAACTATGTGAACAGGCAAGGTTTCGTGCAAAACAGGGGTTTTAACCAGAATTACAGAAACCACCCAAATATGTCCTACCGAAGCACGAATGTCGAGAATCCGCAAGATCAAGTCTACCCACAACAAGTGAACGTTCAGGGTCAATAGTTTCAGGAAAAACCGATCGTGCAAAACAGGGGCTTCAGTGGTTCCCAGGGATTTACAGGACAGGCGGGCGTGCAAAACCAGGATTTTCATAACAACTTTTCTCAGGGTTTTCAGGGGAACCAGTTCGTGCAAAATCAAGGTCAGAACAGATTTCAAGGTGGATTTCAGCAGAAACAGCCATTCAACAATTTCTAGTCAACAACATCAGCCCTATTCCAAGCTTCTACGAGTTCCGCGAATGACTCTCAAGATGAACTCAAGGTTCTTATGCAACAGCTCTTGCTCAACAAGCAGAAAACTGCTAGCGAGATCAATGTCAAGGTGGACAACATGTACAATTATCTCAATGGTAATATTGAATCTCTCTCTACTCACGTGAAGAAGCTTGACACTCAGGTAGCTCAGATCTCGGCATCAGCCAAGCGACCACCAGGGTCTCGTCTAGGAAAAGTTGAGACAAATTCCAGAGAGCACTGCAATACAATATCAGTCCAGAGTAAGATGGAGATTGTACTGGCATCGCTTAAACTGGAAGAAGTAGAGGAAGCTGCGGAATCATTACCGTACATCCCTAGAATCCCATACCCTCAAGGACTGAAGGATCGTATTGACAAAGAGAGGCTAGTTGAATTCAATAAGATGGTGAGAATGCTTCCCCCTGATATCTCGTTTGAAGATGCACTTAGAGGCAATCCTGCACATCGGAAGTTTGCTAGAGATACCAGAGAAAGCTTTATAGTTGTCAAGGACCTCTTTGTTGAAGCAAGGAATACACCACCTCCTATGAAGATATTACCTAAGATGGAAGACCCTGGAAGTTTGTGGTTCCATGCTTTATTTTAGGAGTTGAATTTGAAGCATCTCTCTGTGATTCTGGATCTTATATTAATCTCATGTCTAAGGCTATTGCAGAGAAGCTTGGGATTACTGAGATGAGACATGCTCAGATATCTCTCAAGTTTGCAGATTCTTCCACCACGATTTCATATGGCACCATTCATGACTTACATGTTCAAGTAGGAAATTGTCTTATTCCAACTGATTTCCAAGTGGTGGAGATGATTAAGGATTCTGATATGCCTCTGATTCTTGGGAGACCATTTATGGCGACAGTGGGTGCAGTTGTGGATTTGCCTAATAGAAGAGTCTCATTCTCCAATATTGACAAAAAAGTCTTCTACAAAGCCATACCCACTAATGAAGCAACCAAAATTGCATCTTGTGTGACCATTATCAGTGGAGAGAAGTTGCTAATCGAGACAACGAAAGAGCTTGTTACTAATAGTAAGGTCAAAGAAGTCCTGGATAGAGACTCTCACATCGTTAACAAGGAAGCCAGTCAAAAGAACAAGGCCAAGGAGAAAGTGAAGAGCCAAATAATCAAGGGAGATTACAAGTGGTATCAGAGTCGAACCCAGACGAGTGTGGAGTCATGTTGACTCAGAACATCGAGAGTGACGATCTTGGTACCCCACGAGAATGTTGCGCTCTGTGAGTAAGGGTGATTATAACACCCCAAATTCTGGAAATATATGGTGCATGCGAAGAGGTTTAAAAGAATTGATTTGGCTACCTATATCATGAAAGTGCACTTATCTTTTCCGTAACTCATCCTGACAGAACTTTAAGATTAAGCGTATTTGAGCTAGAGCAATTCAAGGATGGGTGACCTACTGGGAAGTTATTTCCAGTACCGTGTGAGTGAGGACAAAACACGGCGAAAGATCACGTGGTGATTTGCAAGGTTAGTAAATAAGTCTTTAAAGCCTCCCAAAGTAGCGCACCAGCCGTTAGACAAGGGTGGGGCCCATGAGATGAGAGAGGGCGATGCCCCCACGAACGGTGGTGGTCGGGGAGTTACAAGTGGTATCAGAGGCAAACCCAAATGAGTGTGGAGTCATGTGGGCTCACACCGTCGGGGGTGATGACCTTGGTACGCAACAAAGACGTTATGCTCTGTGCGTGGGTGATTGTAACACCCTAAATTCTAGAAATATGTGGTGCATGCGGAGAGATTTAACATAATTTATTTGGTTACCTATATCACCAAAGTACACTTATATTTTCTGTAACTGATATTGACAGAACTCCTGGATTAAGTGTGCTTGAGCTTGAGCAATTTCATGATGGGTGATATCCTGGGAAGTCATTTCCAGTACAGTGTGAGTGAGGACAAAACACGGGGAAATATCACATGGTTATTTTCAGGATCAGTAAACAGGTCTTTTGAGCCTCTCAAAGTAGCGCACTGGCCATTTGGTGAGGGTGGGGCCCACTGGCCGAGAGATGGCATGGGGCCCACGAACAGTGGTGGTCGGGGTTTTACAAGTGGTATCAGAACCGAACCCAGACGAGTATGGAGTCATGTGGGCTCACACCGTCGGGGGTGATGATATTGGTACACAACGAGGACGTTGCGCTCTGTGCGCGGGGTGATTGTAGTACCCCAAATTCTGGAAATATGTGGTGCATGTAGAGAGGCTTAAAAGAATTGATTTGGCTACATATATCACCAAAGTGCACTTATCTTTTCCGTAACTCATTCTCACATAACTACAGGGTTAAATGTGCTTGAGCTGGAGCAATTTCATGATGGGTGACCTACTGGGAAATCATTTTCAGTACCGTGTGAGTGAAGAAAAAACACGGAGAAAGATCACGTGGTGATTTGCAGGGTCAGTAAACAAGTATTTCGAGCCTCCTAAACTAACACGCCGACTGTCGGACGAGTACTAAAGATTGATCACTTTCCATCAGAGAATCTCTGGGCGAATACCTAATCGGACGGATTTAGAGGAATTCGCTCGAGCTTTCCCGTGGATTGTGTAGTATATATGGAAATCGCGAAATGATAAGGTTTTCAATAATATCGATCGAACTCCAATTGACATCATAACCACAGCCAGAAAAGAAGCAATGGAGTGGCACTTGGCTAATGACCCCGCTGAGGATAACACATATAATCGGGCGACGAGTCCTACACAGAAGACACCTACGCAACATTCACATGTTTCTTGGATGGCTCTTGAATATATGGTTGTTGGGGTCAGTTTTCACCTCGTCGAGATCAACTGCTGATAAGACTTAAGTATGGAGAAAAGGCTAGCCAAGCAAGCGCAAACTCTTGGCTCGGCGGCAGAAGCAAGCAATGTTTGGCTAGGCGACGAGCCAACTTTTGGCTAGGCAGAAAAGAGAAAGGAGTGACGAGCCAATCTTGGCTAGGCAGCAAGGAGAAAGGAGTGACGAGCCAACTTTTGGCTCGGTAGCAGGGAAAAATGGTGATGAGCCAACATCTTGGCTAGGCAGTGGAAGTAGCAGAAGACAAGCCAACACTTGGCTCGGTAGCAAGGAGGAGTGATGACGAGCCAACATCTTGGCTAGGTAACAAGGAGAAAGGAGTGACGAGCCAACATCTTGGCTAGGCAGCAAGGAGAAAGGAGTGACGAGCCAACTTTTGGCTCGGTATCAGGGAAAAATGGTGATGAGCCAACATCTTGGCTAGGTAGTGGAAGAAGCAGGAGAAGAGCCGACACTTGGCTTGGTAGCAAGGAGAAAGGAGTGACGAGCCAACAACTTTTGGCTCGGCAACAGGGAGAGATGGTGACGAGCCAAACTTGGCTCGGCAGCATGAAGAAACAAGTGACGAGCCAACATGTTGGCAAACCAACGAATGGTGATGAGCCAACATGAAGGCAAACCAACTACCTAGCTCGGAATTGGGAGAAACAGGCGAGACAAACGACGAGCCAGCTCACCGACGACCCAGTGAAACAACGAGCCCAATATCTTAACATGTCTAAGCAACGAACCACAAGGGTTTGGATGGGCCAAATTAGCAAGTAAGAAGCCCACATTCGAACCAACCAGAGAAGAAAGGAAATTTCGAAGAATAAGGAAGTTTTCCTTTCTCCTTTAGAAAAAGGCCCAGCCGACTTGTTTTTGTATAAAGAGACATGTCCCCCTTTGAGAAAAGGGATCCGAAAATTGACCTAGCTAAACACTTATTACTTTACAAACAGCTTTCAAAACAGCTTGAATAAAATCTCCATCTTTGGATCTATGTTCTTGGTTTCTTTACATAGAAGTTTGTCGAATCCGTTAATTACCTCACAAGTTTTGGTTGTGCGGGTTTCGACTCCCACAATTTGGCGCCGTCTGTGGGGACTTCTCAGACTTTCTGACACCTAAGAACCACTGAGTACGAGATCTGAAGCGATGACTACCGACGGAGACCGAAGCGGTGACGATGCGAGCAACACTGGCGTCGATCCTCCTAGGACAGGAATCAATCTGCCTCCAGCGAACACGGAAGGCACCTCAGAAACATTAACAGAATTGAAGAACATGATGACCGCGTTGCTGAAGAAGGCCGAGGAGCAAGACAAGCTGAACAGCTCGCTGACAGAGAGAATTAAGTCACTAGAAACCGATAGCCGAGCCAGAAACATACGATCTGGAGGAGTTGGCTCGACTATGAACCCGCCTGTTAGAGGAATAACCAGGCGGCTTGGCCTAAACCAGGCGGCTTGGCCTAAACCAGGCGGCTTGGCCTAAACCCGACGGCCCTAGATTTTTCAACCCCTCGCGACGCACCAAGGACTTTGGGAGGATTACCACCGCCACATCCAACAAATGAGCAAACACCCGCGGTGACAAGATCGAATATCACCGAGCCACCTCGGCTAATCCGAGGCGCAAGAGGAACCAGTGATGGATATGACCTACGCACCGACGTTGGATCGGCTACAACAATCATTCTTGACGAAGAAGGAGACCACAACGCATAAAATCTTGCTGACGAGGGATTCACACCAGCAATAATAGGAGCCCGAGCCAGCGAAGACGATATTAACCTAAACTGAGCCAGGAATTTGGCAGAGGAAGAAGAAAATCTCCTCTGGGTCCAACGAGCGCAGTATGCTGACGAACCAAGAACGACGAGCCGAGCCCAGAGGGAAGAGTTGGACGAAATCCGAGCCTCCTTGATTCGAGCCACTGCCGAGATGAAAGCTGTCCGATCCCAGGTGCACAAGGCAACCAGTAAAGTCCCGGAGATTGACCGCGTACTGGAGGAAGCACACAATACACCGTTCACAGCCCGAATCACTAAGGAAAGGATCTCCGACCCAGGAAAGATCAAAGTCCCAGTCTACGAAGGAACAACCGACCCAAAAGAACATATAACGGCATTTATCATAGCAATGGGCCGAGCCAATTTCAGAGAAAAAGAGAGAGACGCCGGCTTTTGCCTCATATTTGTGGAGCACCTAAAGGGTGCAGCCATCCAATGGTTTTCAAGATTAGAGCAGAACTCCATTGATGATTTTCAGCAGCTGTCTGCCGCTTTCCTGAAGCATTACTCCATGTTTATGGATCGAGGAGAATCAGATGCCGACCTATGGACATTGACTCAAGGACCCATGGAGACATTACGAAGCTTCATAGGAAGATTCAAAGCAGTGATGTCAAAAGTTGAAGACGTAAGCGATAAGGCCGCTGTGCTCGCTTTAAAAAGAGCTCTATGGTACGAATCCGAATTACGAAAAGAGATTGCTCTGAACACACCACTATCAATCCAGGACGCACTGCACCGAGCCTCGGATTTCATAGTCAACGAAGAAGAGATGAAGGTTTTGTCTCAGAAGTATGGAGTCGCCAAAGCGACGAATCGTTCCTTCCAAACTCCGAACCAACCGCCCTATAAGAAGAGTATTCAAGGAAACGGATATGTACACCACGAAAAACCCAATTTTGGAGGAGTCCACAACTACCAGGTGGGAACAGGCCGAGG